>LPNX010303873.1:846825-898661 GCA_001517045.1 Pseudotsuga menziesii
ATAGATGAAGAACTGTAAGAGCAGGAGGCCGAACAGATAAAGTTAATGCAACAGCAAGCTCCCGAGGCGTCATCAGGGCTGAGTCAGGGAGATGAAAACCTCGAGATGCAGATCCCTCAAGTACCCACTACCATCGAAGATGCTACCCCTATGATTCAGCTGGTACCTTTCGTACAGGAAAAAGGGGAAGAAGTCCCTGATTTCAGTACTGTTTATTATGATAGGGCTACTAAAAGAATCATGAGGAGAACAGAGAAAAGGATAGAAGCAAAAGCAATGACTGGCAAGATGATATCAGATAAAGCTGTGATGGTAGGGACAGACGTAGATCCGAGGTTTACCATAAGTGCCGGGAAGGCAGCCATACATGCTTTGGAAGATAACATAGATCGAATGATGAATGAAATAGAATCTACCAAGAAAACCTCCTCTCAGCTGAAGGACACCCTGAGAAAGGAAAGAGAAGAGAGAAATAAACTCAAAAGGAAATATGATCATGTGCTCAGAGAAATGGAGGCTACGAAGAGTGAAATCTACGCCATCCAGGTAGTAGCACATGCACAGGAAACAACACAAGAAGCCCTGGAAAGAGCACAGCAAGAAATTCTAGACTTGAAGAATGAAAAAGAACACATGAGGGCAAAGATAGAAGACCTAGAAGAGCAACAGACTATTATATACGAGTCCAATACTGCATGTGTTAAAGAACTAAAAGAGCAACTAGAAGCAGCTAAACAACAGCAGGTTGATCTACAACCGATCAAAGAACACATCCAGGCCCAGAAATCTACGGTGCTACACCTGCAAACTGTTCTAGCAGAAGAAAGATTTCAGATTCTCCAGGTGGATAGCCGATTAGAATAAATCCTGGAGACTGCTTCTTACTTTGTTGATAGGTCACAAGATATCCTTGAAGTATTGACCACTAGGATGGCAAGGGTAGAGAAAGGTGAAGAATTCCCAGCAGGACTGTCAGACAAGAATAGAAAAACCCTTCAGCGAGATTATGACTTGATGGAGTTCGCTATCACTACTACAGAGGACTTCAAGAAAACCGTCCAGAAAACAAAGGGACTGTGCACCAAATTTTTCAGGAGAGCCTTAGTCATTTACAACCGGTGTCAAGCAGAAGCTGAGCAAAGGCTACACGAGTTCCCAGATCATGACTCATTTATAGAAATGTTGCAGAAAAGACAACAAGAGGAAGAGGCCAAAGTACAATGCATCCAAGCCATTGATGAACAAACCCTGAAGATTGAAATAGGCCATACACCCGTTTGTTTGCAGCTCCTAGAAGAACAGGTGAGACCAAATGCAACCAGGGTCGAGGCCATCAAGAAAAAGGCTGAAAAGTTTGAGATTAATATCCAATTCTTGGAGCCCAACTCTTTTGAAGATCTCACCAGGGAAGCTGCAGCATGGAAGAAATTTCTAGAGAGTCAAGCGGGACCCTCTTAGTGAAAATTCGGTCATTGTAATGTTGTAAAATATTTGTAAAAGTTTTGGGAAAAGGGGAAGCGTTAGGAAGACCAAGGGTTGGGATTCCCAAAGGTCCCTTTGGGCAGCCCAACCATTTCTTGCATTTTGTATAAAAGTAGGAGACATAGATAATGAAGGGGCTTTTTCCCAGTAATACTGGAGGACCTATTGTAAGAAGAACTACTTCCTTTTGCAATAAAGATTTTAGTTTTCCTGTTGGAGAAAGATATGTGAAGCTTCCAAATGTTAACAAATGGATGGCGGAAAGATGAACTACTTTGTTTTTCAGCTTGTGTCCACAAATCGTGAGATCGTTCTAACTTCATGACCTATGTCTTGTTGAATGGTTTCCGATTCATTGTATGGAAAATTCACTTAGAGTAATGCTTGTGGCTCATATAACAGTTAGCTATCTAATTGTTAGAATATTTTATTGTTCATGTGTTATAAACATAAATATCAGCTATCTGTAATTTGGTTTATTATACATGGAGATAATGCATTACTCATTAATAATCATTTTCTAGCTCCCTGGGGATAGGTAGTTAGGTGTTTAGATAGTTATTTGTTTTACTTCATAGTTGCATATGTGGTTTAGATGTTCAAGAACCTAAGACGAGAGGTAAGAACCTGCGCAACACATTGTGTCGTTCCTTACATTTTTATCACCCTACATGTTTAAGATAGGCATGTGCATTGCATACATTAAGTCAAAATACAAATTCCGGTGGACCGGGCCGCAACCGGTAAACCCTTGTAGTTACTTTGACCTACGGTAGCCGGACCGTAAACCAGACGGATTCCCTATTCCAAACAGTCAACGGGCTAGTTGGGAACGTTGATTGGGGAGAATCCCTTTCTGTTGTCGCCTGCGAATTTCCAGGCCTCAACAATACTATATTTCAATATTGTTTAGTTAATAGGGTATGATTAAGAGATCAATACATTTTCTAGCCATGTGGATGGATTTATGGAATTATCCTTCAAGAATTGACCTTACAAGGAGCTATTGCATATATTTGACCTTATTTGACCTTCCATCTCTTTGGCAGGTCAAATAAGAGGTAGTTACAAGGAGTTATTGCATATAAGAGGTAGTTACAAGGATTTATTGCATATATTTGACCTTCCATATATTTGGAAGGTCAAATAAGAGGTAGTTACAAGGATCTATTGCATGTATGCATGGATGCATGGTTACCCCACATTGTCATGATTTTATATAAAATTGGCGTCCAATATGTTAGTTAGATGTCATATTTCTCATACTCTAGATATAGGGTGTGCTTTATAGACTCAATCCTTAATTCTTTTCCAAACTGTGTGCCAAAAATTATGGGCATTCCTTTACCAATCATGGGAATTAATGTATGATATTTGTTTGTTTAGCATCAAACTCATTCACATGGTCTATATACCTCATCACACATATACCTCATCATGACCACATGAGCATGCCAAGGATACCATGATGCATAGTGACCTGTTGAATACCTTGGATACTTGTGGACATAAAACATGCAAATGTGTCACAAACCCATGTTTGCATAGTTAGACTTAAATCTCCTCCAAGAAAATTTGTGCCTTTGTCACAACTTCTACCACCTTCGAAAATTATGTGTGTTGGTAAGGTAACAAAGCAATAAGCTTATATAGTTTTTTATTGGAAGAAATTCATTTAAACATCCATAAGACCTTACATTATAATTTATTGTAGATATTTTCCAAGTGGAAAATATATATCACTCTAAATAAAGAGTGATCGCAAATTGTCCTCAAGGGACTTCATTATATATCAAAAGAGTTACATAAATTACATTTCATGATTTACATATTCAACTATAAATATGGTTGTCTTTCTAGCTACAAGATGAGCATTAGATTCAATGATCCTTTTGCTATATCATTTGTACCAAATGGACATCTATTTGATCTTGAGTTTGACATTCCACGGCTAAAAGTCCAAGAGGGAGTGCAAGTGCTAGATTTGACAATTTGTTGGCTTCCAAATTCAGTTCTCTATATATGTGTGTGAAGCTGACTTGTTCGAATGTTATTATCAGATCTTTAATAGAAAGCAAAATATGTTGCACATGCGGGCCATTGATTCGAATCTTCTTGTTTTCCAAATCTATGACCATTTTGGTGTCTTCGAAGAGCTGCAAAGACTTCAATTTATTTTCTGATGCAATCCTTAAGACTTCCCATAGAGTTGCAAGTTCAACCTTGTTGTTGGAGGCATGACCTAGAGAGAAATCGATTTTCTACTTGATACTATCTATGAGATAAATGATCCCTCCAAATCCTCCAAGGGGAGGGTCTCCCTGACTTGCTCCATCGAAATAATCCCAAGGATGTTCTTTATTTGTAGTTGGGCTAGATATAATAATTTGATATTTTTCTATTGGCTTGGACTTGTGTTCCTTCGTTTTATGCATAAGACTGTAACATCTAGAGGGATGTTTGTACTATGGAAAATCATCTTATTATGAGCCTCACAGATGCTGAAAATGAAGAGGGTGGGAAAAGGTTTAAATGAACATACCCTGTTGTCTTGCCACCATCCATTCACATTTTGTTCCAACGATTCTGGATTCAAAGACATTGAGATGTTCAGACTTTTGGTTTATTTATCCCAGACATATCCTGCAAAGGGACAATTGCATAAAATGTGAGTGATTGTCTCTTATGCACAATTACAAAGAACCCATATACTAGGACCTTGAAAACCTCTGTTTCGAAGGTTTTCCCAGGTAAGGATTTTGTTGATTAGAGCCAGCCAAGGAGTTATGGTAGTTTTAAGGGGGGGAAAGATTTTCTATATTTTATTCCACCAGTTTCGGGATTCAACTATCAGGCACGAGTTAATGGATGATTCATAACCATTTTTTGTAGAAAAAATCCCATCCTTACTGTTCTTGGTCCATATAAGTTTGTTTGGTTCTCCTTCACCGAGAAATATTAAGGATTTAGTCAGGGTTATTATGTAACGATTACAGGCTTCTTCCTTATCACCTATTATTCCTAGCTGTAAGGTTGATTTCCATCTATTTATATTCCTTGTGTCTTCTTGTTGAGATTGAGTATCAATCAGGGTGAGGATGTTTTTGGAATGCATATCTGTGATTAGCTAAGATGGGATCTTGTAGTATTCTCCTACACCGACCCATGAATGTTCTCCCACCTAAACACTATGCCCATCTCCTATCATCCACGCGACCCAATTACATATTAGGGGAAAATTTAGGACAAGAGCTTTCCATCCAATGAAGTAGTTTTTGAAACTTTTTAAGGGTTGTCTGAACCAATCTATTATCAAATGAGGATGAGAGTATTTTTTGGTCATTGTTCTTCCCCATAGAGAGTTGGTGGAATCCACTAATCTCCAACTAGTTTTTTTCTGCTAATGATTTGTAAAAGAGTTCAAGATTTTCTATTCCCCATCCTCCCATTGATTTTGGCATAGAGAGAGTGGTCCATTTGACCAGCGGAATTCCTTCTCTTTTCTTACTTTTCGTCCAAAGAAATGCAAAACATTTCTTTTTTATTTTTTCCAGTATTCCTTTAGGGATGTAAGCTATCGATGCCCAATAGACCAATATGATTTGAAGTACTGCTTTGAGAAATACCAATCAGCCACCTCTAGATAAGAATCAGTTGGCCCAAAGTGTGATTCGAGATTCAATTTTCTTATATAGCCATAGCCAATCCCGAAATGCATATGCGTTAGATTTGAGCGAGAAACCTAAGAACTTGAAACCCTATGAGATAGGAGAAGTAGGAAAAGAGAACGAACTTTCCAGAACAGTTGTCATTTCCTCTGATAAGTTGTTGTAAACCAACCTAGAAATTTCTGAATTGATGACCATTCCTATATATTTTTTGTAAGCGTTCAAAATATTCGTGAAAGCTAGAATTTTCCCATGGGATCCTTCGCCCATAAGAAGTACATCGTCCATAAACAGAGTGTGACTTATCGTTACTGTATTGGAGACCCTGATTCCTTTAATCGTTCCATCCTCTCTTGCTTTATGAATTAGGCAACTCAAGGTGTCTGCTACAAGGAGAAAAATAAAAGGAGAGGGGAGACAGCCTTGTCTAATTCCTTGTGTTGGACAAAAGAAATGGGAGGGAGATCCATTTATTAATATAGCATAGGATTTTGATTGGATGCAGCCCATTATCTAGTCCACTACTTCAATTATCATTTTGATTTGTATCAATAATAAGTGAAGGAAAGTCCAACATACTCTGTCATAAGCTTCAAGAGATCTAGCTTGAGAGAAAAGGCATATCGTTTTTCCTTCCTTATGGTGTGAATGGTTTCCTGTGCGAGTGATACAACATCATGAATTTTTCTATTAAAAAGGAATCAAAATTTCTCTTATGTGGTTACTTTAATAAGGATTGGTTTCAACATTTGAGCAATGACCTTTGAAATTACCTTGTAGACTAGATTGCAGCAAGTTATTGGTATGAAATATTCGAATGATTCTCCTTTCTATTTTTTGGGGATCAGAGTGATGAATGTTGAGTTTAGATCCCCCAAACCCATATCTTTGATATTATTTTACTACATTGAGAATATCCTCTTTCAATAGGTCAAAGAAACCTATGAAAAATTCCACAGTGAACCTGTCCAGACCCGGGATCTTTCCTTTTTGAAAGGAATGGAGAACTACGCTCAATTCTTCCTCTAAGTCTTCCTTAGTTAAGTTTTCTTTTATCTCATTGGAAATGAGGCTATGAAATAAGTTAATTACCTCCACAATCTCTACAATTGGGAAATCTATGGGAGCTATAAATATGGACTTGAAAATATCCATTGCTACTTTGGCCTTCTCCTGAAATGAGAAAGCAGTGTTCCCTTGTTCATATTTAATTTCCACTATTGTCTTGATATTCTTCCTGTGTTTTTCATACCGGTGGGAGCATTTTGGGTTCCTATCTCCTTCCACTATCCACAGTGCCCTGCTCTTCAGCCCCCATAATTTTTCTTGATCCATTGCTATGATATTAGATATTTTTCCTTCTAGAGCCTTTAAAGAGAGTAGCTTCTCAATGGTAAAAGTCCCACTTGACTTAGTGCTGTAAATTTCCTATAATTTTTATTTTGTCTCCTTGCTTTCTTTCTGTGTGATGGCTTCTTATTTCCTTCCCCATTATTTTGAGATAAGTTTGATTTGAGAAAGATTATTTGCAAATTGGGGAGTGGTGAAGTGTCCTCCATTTCTCTTTTACCCTATTATAGTAATCTATATTATCTATCTAGGTTGGGTTGAATTTGAAAGGACATGGAGGTTTTTTCTTTGGCACAGAAATTGAAAGAGAGATTAGTATGTGATTAGAAACCCCCCCAATTTCCACCGAGTGAAAAATTATTTGGAGATAGAACAATTTGTCTGTAATTAGGAACCTGTCCAAACTTTTGGATATTGCTTGGTCTCCTCCTCGGTCGTTCCTCTAGGTTGGTTCAAGTTTTAAAGGTTGTATATCCACCAAATTCTTTTCCTCAAAAAGGTTGTTGAAGAACGGGGCTAGTGAATCGTTGCATGCATTTTCCCCCAAAAATTATCTGGTTCTTAGGTATATATTGAGGTCATCAACTATAATGAGATTGGGTGATTTCATAGTGTCTGAATTGCACAAAGATTCCCAATATTTGTTTCTCCCATAGAAAGGATCGTAGACATTAATAAATGATAATTGTAGCCCCAGTTCTGGCAGTTCCAATTTTGTTTTGAGGGTGGAGTTATGAGAAACAAAGGAGAGATGAATCAGATCTGGGATCTAGGAAGTTATTAAACCCCTGGAGTGACCCTCTGCATCTATTCTTCCTCTTTCCAATATTTAAAGAGGTCGGTCATCACTTCTATTGCATTGTGGCCTTCCATCATTGTTTCTTGTAATAACATGATTTTTGGTTTCAGCGTTGCTACTAATATTTTGAGAGAGTTTTGTTTTCCCCCCTTAGACCCCTTATGTTGAAGGAGAGTGATAGCATTAAGCGCACTTAGAGAGGGATTATTAATCTTGCACATTGATCTAGGAACAAAGAATCAATCTCATCAAAGAATAATCAACAAATACTCATGAAATGGTGTTAATCGAAACCAAAATGGTTTCCTCTCTGTATATTCAATAAACAATGAATAGTTACAATTCCAATGTCAAGAAAGAGCTTGAATCCATGAGGAATTCGAATACCTAAGGAGGCGATTCGAATTAAATGAGTGAGTCTAGCTTAACTAACTCTCAACCATGGGTTCACACTCAGTTAACCACTTGACCAAAACCCTAATTGACTCACCAAACCCTAACTAAAGTCGAAGTGCAATAAATGACTAAATCTCAACTAAAGGAGATCAAACACATGTCATAGCAAGCCAACCATCAAGTGTTAGTGCTCCATGACTTCAATGAACCCCGATGAGGTTAACTGAAGCTGAACTGATCATCAAAAGTTGGTGGAGGTGCCCTGTTGACTCCAGATCATTAAATAATAATAAATAATCATTAAATAATATATTTAATGAGAGGAGGCACCTTAACTGAATGGTTGAACTGATTGTAACCAGCAGTTAGCAATTAGGTGCATTAATATCACTCAGATCACCCCCGGAGTGCTCCAGTTAGACTCCTTGACTGTAGGAGAAGGCTAAGTTAGCCTCCTTGACTATAGGTAGGCATGGGTGTGACTGGATGATGGAAATTAATGCTCCACTGATGTCAATTAATGTCAATTATACTTAGGATAGTGGTTTAACTAGGACAATTTGACCAAAAAGAGTGTGTATGATGGTAAATGTCTCCAACACCCCCCCTTAAGCTATACTCAGGAAGAGTTAGAAAACATAGATGCATAAAATTGCTAAGGCCCCAGCAACAAAGGCCATATGTCACCCTGTACAATAAAGTAACTGCTTAATATAACCAAGGAAATGGGGAAAACCTCATGGGAAAAATACCCCCCCTCAAACTAAGCAATAAATCAAGAATTGGTTCTTCTATGCAGCAGTATCCTGAGACTGTGCATGTGAACCTCTGAATCCAAACTAAATGAATATGTCTAGAGGAATCTTCCACTTTGGAATAAGAACAATGCACTCAACTGAATCAGAAATATAAACAGTTGCACGGTGAAAACTAGACCCATGTAGAGTAGCTAAAATCATCTGAAGAGAGAGCAAAGGTTCTTGAGGATTCGAACCATGTGTGGAACACTCAACAAACTGATATTTTTCATCCTTCAACATAAAACCATGAGTGGTAAAATCGGCCCCAATTTTTAGGAGCAAGTGTCCAAGTGGATGCAGAATGTCTTACTCTTTACTAGTTCTATGAGGAGATGAGCATGTGACCAAAGGTAGAGAAGCCCTGGGACTCTGGAGAGCGAATGCCTGAGATCCATAACCTGATATAGCTTCAGAAATATCTAATGATTCACAAAATAAAATATCAGCAACCTCATAAGAGGAAACTAACACCAAATCCCCGGCAGCAAAATTGAAGAAGAACTGCGATACTTGATTTTTCACACCGGAATTGGTGAGAGCAGCTACAAGCAGTACTGAAGGTTTATGAACCTAAAATTTTGAATCAAGAAATATCATATCAGATACAAATAATATCATATCAGATCCAATAATGTTCATATCAGATCCAAAATTATGGTCAACCGAGACGGTGGATGCATAGTTGTCTTTTTCTTCAAAATTCTGAATTTTGGTGCATGCAATCCTACAGGATTTTGTTGGAATATATAGATCATGGGGAACGAATGTGTCACTCTTATAATATGATATTTCTTCCAAAATATCCAATATTTTACATATTTTCACACCAACAGCAACATTAGAGGGAGAAAAATCAAATTTCTCTTCACTTTCGGAAGCAATTACTGGTAAATTTTGCACAGAATTCAAAGGAAAATCACCAGTGAATGTTTGCATGGAAGTGCAGCAGTGTTTTTCTTCAATATCAGAGATTTGAATGTCTTCTTCTATTTCAGAAATATGAGGAGATGAGATATCAGAGATCTCATGAACTTCTGGAGCATCAAGAGGAGTCACTGCATGGAGACTTTCTTCAATTCAAATTGAATGTGTAGAAGATTTTGCTTCATCTTCATCTTGAACAACTTCATCAGAGAGAGTAAAGGCTGAGAATTTTGAGTAAAGAACTCTTGTGGTGCTGGCTGTGATCTCCAAAGTGCTATTATGATCCTCATTGTGCTTGCCAAAGGTTCTGTCCAATGTTTTCCATACTTCCTTTGGGTATTTAGCAGAACCAATAAGGTAGTACAAGCTAGGAGAAAGGGCTAGAAATATTGCTCCAAAAGCTCTATCACCGTCATTTATCCAGTCATTCTCATTCTCATAAGACTCTTTTTCAAGTCTAATAGACACCTCATAGAGACCTCGTCTCTTCAGAGATGCAATCATCTTCAACTTCCATTCCAAATAGCTTGTGAATGGGGTGAGAAGAGGGATTGATGAGTCCATTTGAAGTTGTACCTGTTAAAACCTGCAAATCAAAACAAAAAGGGGCACCGTAAGGTTGGACAGCCTACACATTTTAGGCTTTCATCACACCCAGCATAGTCAATCAAGTAAGCTTGATCAACAAGTTCTTTACTTGGGTTATTAAGTGGTAAGCCTTGGCTTCTGGTGCAGTGTTGGATTTTTGAGCTATTGCTCACTTTTCATTGAGAAATCTGTCAAAAAGCTTGTTTTTGAGAGATAGATCTTCGTCCCGCCGTGAGCTCTGATACCATATTAATATTGCACATTGATCTAGGAACAAAGAATCAATCTCATCAAAGAATAATCAACAAATACTCATGAAATGGTGTTAATCGAAACCATAATGGTTTCCTCTCTGTATATTCAATAAACAATGAATAGTTACAATTCCAATGTCAAGCAATAGCTTGAATCCATGAGGAATTTGAATACCTAAGGAGGTAATTCGAATTAAATGAGTGAGTCTAGCTTAACTGACTCTCAACCATGGGTTCACACTCAGTTAACCACTTGACCAAAACCCTAATTGACTCACCAAACCCTAACTAAAGTCGGAGTGCAATAAATGACTAAATCTCAACTAAAGGAGATCAAACACATGTCATAGCAAGCCAACCATCAAGTTCTAGTGCTCCATGACTTCAATGAACCCTGATGAGGTTAACTGAAGCTGAATTGATCATCAGAAGTTGGTGGAGGTGCCCTATTGACTCCAGATCATTAAATAATATATTTAATGAGAGGAGGCACCTTAACTGACTGGTTGAACTGATTGTAACCACCAGTTAGCAATTAGGTACATTAATATCACTCAGATCACCCCCGGAGTGCTCCAGTTAGCCTCCTTGACTGTAGGAGAAGGCTAAGTTAGCCTCCTTTACTGTAGGTAGGCGTGGGTGTGACTAGATGATGGAAATTAATGCTCCACTGATGTCAATTAATGTCAATTATACTTAGGATAGTGGTTTAACTAGGCCAATTTGACCAAAAAGAGTGTGTATGATGGTAAATGTCTCCAACAGGGATTTGTCTGCTCTAATATCCCTACTGGTGGTTCTTTGTTTCCCTTCCTTGACATCTTTTGACGCTTGAAGTTGAGCTTTGGAGATGAGAGTTTTTTACTGACTTTGGTTTTAGGTGGTTGGTAAAAAGAAAGTCCTCTAGAGGAGATAACAACTGGATCAATATTCTATTGGGCCTTGGAACGTAACCCATAAACCCGCCTGGGAGAGGAGATGTTATTCAAAAAATTTCTTGTTTGTGGAGCTGTGTTTTTAAAGGAAGGGAGAGAAATGGTTGGAGCCTCCAAAATGGGGGTCTCAGTAAGTAGTGGAAGAGTGGGGGTTGACTTAGGAACAAAAATAGAAGGGACAGATGGGTTCTCAATATAATTTCCTTCTAGATTTTTGTCGTGTCCAGAGCTTGCGACTTTTTCCTTGCTGGCATTGTCATCCAATATGCCATTCTCTGAGGAATTCACTGTTGTAAACTCCTTTTCACATGCCACATCTTGTACATCTATGGTTGATGAAAAAGAAACACATGTCATCTTACATTCATCATTTTTGTCAATTAACATGTCTTTTGTTGAATATGATCTATTGACACTTGATACCTTGTTCCTTTTTATCCACACATTTTTAAAATAAGGTTTCGAAGCTCTAACCTGCTATCATTCGGATTGTTGTGGACAATCCTTTTGGAGGTGTCCAACCTGTCTGCAACTAAAACATCTGGAGGAAAATTTCTGGTATTCAAATCGTTGGTTCCATATGCTACCCCGCATCTCCAATCGAATTTCCTCAAAAATGTCATTTCTTAAATCCATATCCACCGTAATGCGGGCGCACCTCCTGTCTTGCTTAGTATCCCATTCTTCTTCTAAGGCTATGAATTTGTTGAGTTTATTGCCAATTGCTTCTAGAAACGATTCTTTCTAGAAGACCATAGGGAGGCCTCAAAGGATGACCCAAATATGCTGGAGGTGGTGAGGTTCTATTCTAGCATTGAAATTTGTTGTCCACTCTTTCAAAATTAAACCCAAAGGTCCCCAATTCCATCATTGTTTTAATAGGGTTGCATCATCCTCTTTTTCTCTGAATTTGAAGAGAAACCATCTATGAGGGAGAATGTGGAAGTCTAGAATATAGCCAATTGCGGGAATCCAGTGTCTATCCATCCATCATAAGAAAGCTTCCTTCCTCGTGATTTTACCATAGAACGAGCCTACTAGAGCGTACTTCAGATAATCTGGTATTTCTGTGAGGTGGATATCCCTGCCTACCACTAGCTCAAGGAAATTTTTCTTTGGTATGATTCTTTTATTTTCAGCATGTGGACAATGGTCTACGTTATTTCTGTACTTATCATTATTCGTGTTGGGTGATGTCGAGGCATGCGAGGTTAAGGCTACTGATGCCATTGTTTCATTGATGATAGTAGGGAGACTGTTTAATGGTGGAGGGGAGTTAATGTGTCATGTAATGTTGTGAAAATATTCATCCATACAAAATACTGGCTCAGTTTCCAAATCCTTGAAATCCACGATATCATAATACATGGTGGCTCTCCCTTTGGAATAGGAGGATTGACGGCAAGAAAGGTCTGTATCTTGATGCGAATGGTCAAAGCATGCAGGCCTATGATGAAAAAAGGAAAAAGAAGAGTGTCGATCCATCACTATCTTCTCCTGTAAACAGCTGAAATAAAAATCGTCGGGGAATAACCTTGGACAGGAGCTGAGACACAAAACTCCATTGTGAGCCCCCTCCTCCAATTCGATCTTCAAAATCTTTGAAATTATTGTAGATATATGTTTATTGGATTTACATATTTAAGAATGTGAAAAATAGATCAATTTTGATATTGTTTGTGTTATTGCTGAATTATCCAATAAAAGAAATGAGTTTGCATACCACTATTCATATCTTAACACCCAAGGGTGTCTACCTCTATGTATTTTCTAATAATATTACATGACCCATGGCACAATTTTCTCATACAAGGAAATTAATTCACCTTAAAGAACCATATCATCGTCTTCTTTTAGAATCGGGATCACCTTTACACTTTTTTTATCCAAATATCAAATATATTCCATCACTTTATGTCCACTTTTTAATATCCAAATATCAAAGCATATTCCATCACTTTATGTCCAGTTTCTAATATCCAAATATCAAAGCATATTCCAATGATTTAAAACTATGTCTCACATAGTTTAAAAACACATAGGATCTAAATTTCAATGATTCCTTCTTATACGAACTCGAGGCATTCAAAAATTATTTTTGACCATTTTTTCCAATTTTGAACATCCAAGACAATTAATGGAAAAATACCTTACTAATCAACATATGCATTTCCAAGCTTGGGGAAGAATTGCTAACTATGTATGATGACAGTGGAAAATGCATTCCTTAATTCCTTGTAATTATTTAATATGAATTATGCATACCCAACAAGGTCATATTTGAACCTATTTTCCATGGTGCAGGTAGAACCAAACAAGTATTTGTCATATCTTTCTTCCTCAAGCGAGGGGAGTTCGGTGAGAATAGATGAAAATGAGAAATCCAGTAGGTCTACAAGAGTTATATCACCTAGATTTCAAAAGATCATCATGAAAATTCCATAAACGCATAGATTTTTTCTCGTTGAAGGGGGGTGATGTTCCTATGAAGATGAGACAATAGGAGACATCGAGCTTCCCTTGAGGTACAAACATCTACTGAAACAATGGATACCCAAGAATCTTCCTCAACTAAACACATATTTTTGTGTGAATGATAGGATATATCGAATTGCACCATCATCATTACATGGTTTGGGTTTTTTTTGCATAGATGGCATACAGGTCGGTTACGATAGATGTACATAATTGATGGATTATGTTGGACCTTGTTACAACTACAAATATTGGATGCACCTGGTCCAATATACACGAAGTATGCGCAGATATGGATTATCAGTAAATTATTTACAACTGAAAGACAAAGATGAAAATGAAGGAGCAATGTTGTACATTGACTAAAGGCCAAAAGCCACAGGAAATATTTGCGGGGTTTATAAATAGTGCACAACCATGGTCTACAATTAAGCGACCCAACTGCATATTTTAGGGGCATGAAGAAAAATTTGTTTTTGTATGTTCCATTAAATCAATAGATGCAGGGGAAGAGTTTCTTATTAATTGCAACCTGAATCAAGTAGATACAAACACAGTTATTATGGGAGTGGTACATCTAAGAATTTACCCAACCTTTTATTAATTAATTTAACATATTAAGTACTTTTCATTATTATATTGTTATAACTTTGTTTAAATTTTCTATATTTACTTCGCAGGGTAGTGATAGGGGCATATCCCTGTCAGTTGGTCAAAGGAGTAAAACTTTCTCGAGGAAGGAGGTATGCATCTTTGTAATTGTACAAATATAATTTCGAAAAAGAGTTTTTGGTTGTTGTGTTTTTTCATGAGTATATTTTTTTGGTTTATATAATGTTATTTGTATATTTGTATCATAGTGTTGACTAGGAAAACCACCTGACTATTGATCAGACTACAACAACATTGGGGAAATAGGTATACCTGATTGTAATTGTACAATATAAACACGTCAAAACGTTTTCTTATTATGTTGTTTATGTGAGTATTTTGGTTTCATTTGGATTATTGTTTCTATGTTTTTGAAATAGGGTGTTGTAAGGGGAACCTCCCTAGCATTAGATGATACCAGACCTGCCTCGAGGTAGCCGGTATACATCAATGCAATTGTACAAATTTAATATGAACAAAAAGTTTTTTTGTTTTGCTTTTCATGGGTATATTCGATTCATTTAGATAATGTTATCTATATAGTTGTTGCAGAGTGTTGATCGGGGAAACCACCTGGATGTTGATCAAATGAAAACAACCTTGAGGCAACAGGTATACCTGATTGTAATTGTACACTTTAAATACATCAAAAAAATCTCATATAATGTTGTTACTATGAGTATTTTGGTTTCGTTTAGATAATTTTTTCTATGTTTTTGATGCAAGGTGTTGTAAGGGGCACCTCCCTATTAGTAGATTGGGGAAGTTACCCTATAACCATTGATCCAAAGAGTAGACAATCGTGAAGGTAGCAGGTATAGTTCATTGGAATTGAACAGATATAATATAGAGCAAAATTATTGTTTATGTCTTTCTTGTGTGTATATTGGTTTCATTCTGATAATGTTTTCTACTTATTTTTGGTAGTGGGATGATCGGGGAAAATCCCCAGCTGTGGATTAGTGTTGTAATCAATCAGATTGCAAGGTTACCAATTATACACATAAAGAATCATATAACAATAACAGAACAAGAGACAAGAATGGTAGACATAATAACATATTATATTACTCAAGAACACATGTGGGTTAATACAATAAACAGAACCGAGTATCTATCTAGATCAACAACCTATGTATATGTTTAAAAAATAGTTACAGAAACTACATGTCTGTTCAACCAACCAACACAACCTACAAGGTCGACCTAATCTACAATTAGTTGACTAGTGAGTCTAGTTGGCTTAACCGACTAGCTCCTCCAAAATATCCCCCAGCAAAAAATATTTCTTCATCCCGAAGAAACAAGGAGGTGACAATATCTGTCTTGAGTAGTTATATAATGTTATTTTATGAACTATGTTGCCTGATAGGTGGTTGTTGTTGAATGTAGACTTCCACAATAGCTTTTGTGGTAATTGACAATTGATGCAGGAATTCTTCCCAAGTGCGAAATGCCTTCGGAATGTCTATGGTCAAAGTAGTGAGAGTCAACAAGTTTTCTATATTCTGATGCATGCCTATGCTAAATATATTAGTAATGTTGGTCCCCAAAATTTGTGTATTTTCCTCAGCAACCGAAATTATTCTTTGCATATGTGGTTGGGTCTTGTCGAGAGTGGCGAGTCTCGGTTTGACTTGACTAATCCATTGATGCTCCTGCTTTTCTATTTTTTCTAGTTTTTCCATTTCTAACATGAGTTGGTCATGAATCATTTGCACCATTCCTTCAGTTCTTGTTTGATGGTTCTGAAGTGAGATAATGAGTTCATTAGTATCTCATATTTGTTCAAAAACTTGGCCATAGTGCGTATACCAGTTGCTCAAGACCTCTATTATTACTGTGGATTCTGCAATGTACTATTTCAACAAGTTGTATGCTGCTGAAAACGTTGTATACCGATTTCTCAATAGAATAGCGGTATCCTCTACTTGCTTTTGTTGTCTTTCATGTAGTTTTTCTTGAATTTTCGACACGCCAATTTCAAACAATTGATATGCTTTGTTCAATGGCTGCTGTTTGTCAACCCCTTCCAGAATTGTGATGAATTGCTTCGCCATATTTTCACACTTGTTTAGGAACTATGTCTGCTATGTCTTTATTGTTTTCAATTGTTCTTTATGTTTCTCTATTATGATCTTGGACTCTTTATTGATTTCATATAACAACATGTCTATATCTTCTTCTCTTTCTTTCTGTGTGTTTATTGTTGTTGTCGATCATAATTGAGCAAGGTGGATTAGTGACGGTATCTGTTGTTGAGCCTATTCTAGTTATTTCTAGTGCTCTTTATCTTGCTTCTTATTTTCTTTTCTTTACCATGTTGAGGTTCTTAATATATTGCAAGGATGAAATTGAACCAACCAACAAACCCTAACTCCTGTAAATAAACAAGTAGAAAAACAATGTTAGGGTAACACAACATTACAACCTAAGAAGTGTATTAGATATGATTTATGGGTGCACTATAGGAAGAATCCATAAGTGTGCTAGAGAGAATATGCAAACCAATAACAAGATATTTTAGGGTGCTCATAGTCTAAATCACTTGTATTCAAGATATTATAAAGTTCACATGAGGCATGGATCCTTCCCCAATTTATGCCATGTAAAATTGTGTCATTCTAGGATTTGGGAGGGTTTTAGTTCTATTTATGGTACATTTCTAGATAATTCATTGAGTGAAGACCTTACTATACTTGTTGTTTTACAATGCTAGAATGTAATCTTTTCATTTATTATTTATAATGGAACTATGTTGAACAAAATTTACTACATCTATTAGATTTCATCTAATTTTTGTTCTACCAACTAAGGCAATAAATGAATTGGTGATGTTTTTTAATTCATGAGTTTGTTATCAAAATAATGTAGTATTTACAGTTTTGGAATATATGTTCTATCTCTTATCATCATTTTTCATGGTACTAATAATATTTGTAATATGATGTAGTAGTGAGGGACCCTGCATGAGGTATTTTCATCCAAACATAAAATATGGAGAGGATTCCAACTATAAATATCTAGGTTTAACAAAAGAGCAAGTAAGGATAAGTTCAAGATGCCACCACTTCTTGTAAACGGGATGCTAGTTTTCGATATTTTCCAATTCTTGTTATTATCTTGATTTCCCATGATTACTCATATTTGGTGTAGGATATACAAAATTATACTGCCTAAGACGTAAGCATAAGAAGCATCAGTACAACTTGATAAAAGGGTATTTTATTTAAAGTAACACGTTGTCTTATGGGCATGAGTATATTCATGTGAAAATATATAATATATATTGACATGGTGTGTGGAAGGTCCCATATATAGCTTCATCCTTTGAGGGTTTCAATCTTGACAGAAATGGTCTTAAAGACCTGTTTGACCGAGTCACTATACAACTTACAAAACTTAATGGTCAACGTGATGTTGTACAACTTTTGAAACCAACATCGCTTTCTCTACAGGTATGACATATTGTAGTTTTCCATATTTTTTTGTAATCATTGTCTTTGGAATGTTTCATTGAAAATGCTATGGATATTAGGACAATTCATACTAGTGATAGTATTATCTATAATTGCTAAATTAGAACACATACTATTTTTCTTTTTTCAAGCTAGATTCCAAGCCTCTGACAAGGTAAGGAATTATCCATTTCTCACATATGACAGTTTGAGAAAAGGTAAAATGAAATGAAAGTAAGCACCAACAATAGACACATAAGCAAGCAATTATTACATAGTGATATTGTCAAATAGAAGTCGTTGAAATCAAGTTCCACAAACCTATTTATGTTCAAGATCCATTTTCATTTGCAAGACATGGTAGATCCTACAGATCTCTGCACACCTTATCTCTTGCCCCACAATTATCAAAGTGTCCTTGTGTATTCATGAAAATGCTAGAGCTCCTTTCAACCTGCAACCTTCCTTGGTGGTATGCATTTTTTACTACCCACCATACTCTCTAGCCACACCAAAGGATCTACAATAATCTAGAACCAACACCATCAAGTCCAATTTTGTTATTTCACTAAACATGCCTCACACAAGATCTCTAAGAAAAGAGCTCCAAGTATCCTCTAGGGTTTCTTTGTCACATTCCCTTGGATCTACCTCCATCTCACAAAAGGACTCAAACATAACACTTCAAGTATCCTCTATTTTTTTCCCCAAAACCCTTGTTCCTTCCTTGCTTGCATAAATATAAGTACAAATACTCTCAAGACGAGTGCATCTTCAAGATACAGATGATGTAATGAACTTGCAAATGGCTTAAGGAAAGTTGATGTTCAAAATAAAATAGGTAAGGAAATCGCGACATGGAATACTTATGATAGTTTGAGAAAGGGTAAAATCAAATTAAATTAAGCATCAACAAAAAATAAATAAGAAAGCAAATCTTACATAGCGATATTGTAAGATAAAATTCATTGAAATCAAGTTCCACAATCCTATTTATAGGCATACTATAATAAGAATATCACTAATGAATTCTATGTTTAACAATAAACAATGGGAATGTAGTTATGGATGACAATATATAATATTGATAAGATGATTTGATCAATGTCCATTGAATCAACACAATAGTAGGTCAATAAACCCTAGGGTTGCATCTAGGACATAAACCTTTCCCTTTCACTTCAACGATACCAAATTTGGTGACTTCAACTGCAACAACCAAAGCAGAGAGAGACTTCACCATGATATTTTCCATAGGTTTCATTTACACATGGTGGAGGTGGTGAATCAAGTTATTTGCAACATACAATAAACCAACGCACAGTATAACATCAGTCTGTGGAAATATTTTATCAGGGAATTAACTTCACAATTCTTTCAACATCCTTTAATGTCATGTGAGATACAAGATTCTAGGGTTACGTTCAAAAATCAGGGTAAGTGAAAGAGAATATGCCAAATAATTGATACACATTTGTATTACTAATGGTCAGATGCTGAGGTCTAAGCAGTTGGATCTTAATGCATGTCCATAGAAACAACTTCCCATCTAGAACTAGGATGGAATGCAGAGGGTTGTTGAATGGCCAGGTCTAAGCATAGGCCACCCGCTCATAAGAGTTTTGATACCAATGACAGGTGGTCATTTTCGAAAATAATTATATTGGCTATCACAAAATCCAAATATAGGAAAAAGTAACATAAAGGAAAAAGAGATATGTTTCAAAGCATATATATTCTCAGTTCATTTATACAATAAGAATGGCCAGTGGGTTCAACTTCCAAATGGTTTCTTGGACTCCTCAGTGACTCTTGGTCTCCTTTTCATATTCATATTCCTCACACCGAGGATTAGTCTCCAACAAGTAATAATATCCTCAAATATTGACTTATTTCTAAACAACCATATAGCCCAATATAATATAAGAAGAATAGCATAATAATTCTTATATACGTCATTTTTTTACTAGGCATAAAATCCTCCAATAGAAAACTCTCCCAATAAGAGTTTAATTCTAACAATCTAAGATGCCAAACCCCACACCCTAAAGGTGTAAGAGAAAAAAATAATGAATAAATGATCATCCCTCTCGGCATTATTCCCACATAATGGGCACCTTCTAGGTCTCTCCCACATAAAGTTTTACAAATGATCCCTTACCTGCACCTTTTTGTTCACTATTCTCATATAATGGGAACCTACTAGGTCCCTACCACATACACTTTCGCAACTTATCCCATGCATGCACCTTTTTGTTCAGTGCCAACAAGAAAAGTAACTTGGTTTTAAGAAAACAATTGAATTTCCAAATACTTTTAAACCACCAAAGAGGATCATTGAAATTATCCTCTTCCTAGATGACCATGTATCCTAGGATGGGAGTATATATTCCACCATTGGCATTCATATACCATACCAAAAATCCACCATGTGGAGACAATTTAACATGATTAAAATGTAAAACGTTAATGTAAGCATTCTAAAGAGTCATATCTTCATTAATGACAAAACCAAAAGACTCATCAGGTAAACATTCCTACATGATGAAAGTTTAAATGATAGGTTAAGATTTTATAATTATAATCAATATTATTTTAAAAAATAAATGAAAAAAAACTACATTATTTAGGTATTTAAATCATAATGCACTTAAAAGAAAATACAAGTGTATATTGCATTTACATGAATACCTTTCCAACTTTGGCTTACAAGATTAAATTTATATTAGTAATATATATATGATTTTTTTATTGTTATAAAATAATATTTAAACTTCCTTTTTTCATCTTCTTTTTTCTAACTTCTTGTCACCCTATTAAAGAAAGAGTCTTAATAACCAACTGTGATTTGAATGGTGGGATATAAAAAACCTTAGAGAGAACATGTTCTTGATCTAAATTTGAGGTGTGGGTGTCATGTGGTTGTTTTGTTTCACCTAAAGGTATGTCAACCAAATATACCTCCCTAAGGACGAAAGTCCATTATCCATTACTTCTACTATGTCCATCAAGAAAGGAGTGGTCAAGTTCATTATTCATAATTGAATCCTCCATAAGATTCCATTCCTTTGGTTTGTATTACATAATCTGCATTGAAATGTTATGTTACCATAATCCAAAATCTATGTGTATTTATGGATTTTAATGTCCATTTTGTTAACCCAATTTTAAAGCAACATGGACCCAACCTGAAATTTCAATGGCTCCTATGTTTCCATAGTAATTTCAAACATTTCCATGGCTTGAGAGGTTCTTTCTCTACTTACACAAAACATTGAAGGGGGGTGGGCTACTGAGAATGTATTCAAATTGTGACACATAAACAATTTCGTGTGTAGCAAAATCTACATAGAACTAGTATTTGTTTTTTAAACTATCCATCATGGTCTGATATCTGACGACCCTTCCTATGATATTCTACTATCATGCCATACCACCAATGACAAATGGCATCGATCTATCTCTTTTTTGTAGGTATATGTGTCAGATATTCGACGACATTTCCTACGATTCTCATGTTCATGTTATACCATCGACGCCAAATGTCACTAGTATTTCTATTATTTTGTAGGTATATATGTCATATCCGATGAACATGTTGTCAGATATACGACCTTATGTAAAGTAATGTGTGTCAGATATCTGACAGGTATGTGGTCGGATATCCACCCTTCTCTAAAATAATTCGGGTCGGATATCCAACTTCCTTGTGGTCAGATATTTGACCTGTATGTGTCAATATCCAACGTGTATATTAATATATTTGGGGTCGGATATCTAACAATCTCACGTCAGATATCCGACAAGACCATATTTTTGTCCAATATCGACCAACAGTCATCAGACATTTAAAAAAGGAGAGGCTTTTCGAATTGTCGACAACTTGATGTTGAATATCAGACATATATGTTGTCGGATATTGGGTTCATATTTTCATGCGTAAAAAGACAAAGACAATTTATTCTTAAAGAGAGGATCTCTCTGAGTTGTAAACAAACCATGATCTATGGGTATGGCCTCACAGTTCTATGATAAAAAAAACCTAGAAATTTATTATTCATTAAATTTTATTATTCAAGTTATTGATCCCTTAGATCCCAATCCAGAAGCTTTCATTTTATATAATTTCCAAATATTGCATACTCAAAAGCAAATGCATTTCCATGATCATGGATTGAAGAAAGTGCTACTTGATGAGGAATTGAATAGGACTAGGGTTTTAGGAGGAACCAAATCATTGTGTTGATAGGCTGAGGGTTTTAGTATATAGGTAGAGTGTTTTAGTAGGCACCAAATCGCTATGGCAATAGATGAGGTCTACATGGAGGAGGCTGGATACACATTGGATTGTATGGCATGTGGATACACCAGTTCTCACCAGATCTCAATGGATTTCTTAAATTAGATTAGGCATCAATTTCTTACATCAAATGTATCTAATCTATCAAATCTTCTCAAAGAAAAGAAAAAGCTGGGAATTTCAAATATTTACCTCGGAATTAGTTCAATGTTGATTCTCCATTTTATTGTTTCTTTTTTCCCATAAAACAAATAACCCTACTTGCAAATAATATATTAAAAACGCTAAAAACAATAATACAATATAAAAAGTGGGTTTTTCCATTACAATTCTTACAATTTGTGAAATATTTGACCTTGAATCCTCTCCATATGAAACACCAACATGAAAGCATAAGAAAATTGGCTACTAGGTCTTGTATCACAAGATTTAAGCAGAAAAATACGCAACTGAAATCATGAATTATGTCTATTACTTCCTGCCAAAGTTTCTTATTTTTTCATTCTTTCATTGTATTTATTTTGTTACTGTTGAGGCCTGGAAATTCGCAGGCAACAACAGAAAGGGATTCTCCCCAATCAACATTCCCAACTAGACCATGACTGTTTGGTATGGGGAATCCGTCCGGTTTGCGTTCCGGCTACCGTAGGTCAAAGTAACAAAAAGCAAAGGTTTTACCGGTTGCGGCCCGGTCCACCGTGTATATTTTTTTTGTGTTTTTTGACTTAAATATGATATGCATATGCCTAATTAACCATGCAGGGTGATAAGGATGCAAGGAGTAGTCACAATGTGATGCGCAGGTTCTTACCTCTCATCTTAGGCTCACAAGCATCTAAATCACATTTATGGAAATAAAACTAACTATCTACCTATCTATCTATCCCCGGGGAGCAAACTTTAACTTATTTGTGAGTAATGTGAATTGTGCATGTATCATAAAGAGAAATTACAGATAGCTGATATTTCATCCTACAACACATGAATGATTAAAGATATTTCAACAATCAAATAGCTAATTGTTTTATGAACAGCATACATTACTCCTGGTGGTAATTCCACAAAATAAACCAGAAATCATTTAAACAAGAACATAGGTTCTGAGAGTTAGAACGATCTCACGATTAATGGACAAAAAGCTGGAAAACATAATAGTTCATCTTTCAGCCATCCACAGCATAACATTTGAAAATGCCACCAATCTCCCTCCAACGGGCAAACAATACTTCTTTATTGCAAAGAGAAATAGTTCTTCTTACAATATAGCTTTTCCTGTCTAACTGGGAAAAATCCCTTTCTCCCTCTTAGTCTATTACATTTATACAAAAAGGTGAGACGATTGGGCTGCCCAAAGTAACCTTTGGGCTTCCCAACACTTGACTTTTCTCAAAGATTTACAAAATTATTACAAATTACAAAAAGTGACCAATCCCTTACGAGGAGGGTCCCACATGGCATCTAGAAATTTCTTCCATTTCGCAGCTTTAGAGGTAATGCCCTCAAACGCACAAGGCTCTAGAAACTGAATATTAATCTCAAACTTAGCAGCCTGGTTCTTTATAGCCTCAATCCTGGCTGCACTCAATCGAAGCTGATCTTCCAGGATCTGCACGCTGATAGCTGAATGATCTACTTTGCTCCTCAGGATCTAATCATTCAGGGCTTTAATTTGCTATACTTTAGCTTCCTCTTCCTGGTACCTCTTCTGCAACAGCTCTACAAATGGGTTGTGATTTGGGAAAACCTCAAGCCTCTGCTCAGCCTCAATCTGGCACCGGTTGTAGGTAATGAGAAGCCTTCTGAAAAATTCGGTGCATGCTCCTTTTGTCTTTTTAACGGTCTTCTTGAAATCCTATGCGGTGTTGATAGTGAATTCCACTAAGTCATAATCCCGCTTGAGGGTGGGTTGATCCTTTGATGGCAGTTCTGCTGGATTTTCTTCCTTGTTTTCCAGCCTTGCCATTCTTGCAGTCAGGACTTCAAGGATGTCCTGAGATCGATCTACAAAGTAAGAGGAGGTCTCCAAAATTTCCTCCAATCTGTTATCTACATGCAGCACCTTGCACCTTTCACCTTCTATAGCAGTCTGTAGCTACAACATTTTAGCCTTCTAGGCCAAGACATGCTCTTTGAACGGTTGGAGGTTAACCTGTTGTTCCCTTGCTTCCTCCAGAGCATTTGTCAGAGAAGAAATATGCTCTTGATGTTTCTCTCTCTGTTCTTGGGAGTGGATCTCACTGACCTGCAAGATAATCTTTTGCTGCTCTTCTAGCTCTTCTACCTTCTCCTGCAGCCGTTCCTTTTCTATCTTCAGCTCTTGATATTCTTTCTGTATTTTTTCCAGGGATTCTTGTGTTGTTTCTCTGACCTGTCTTTCTACTTGGAGAGCCTACAATTCAGCCTTAGAATCCTTTATCTCCCTCTGCATGTCTTCATACTTCCGCTTCAGCCTATTGCATTCCTCTCTTTCTCGTCTCAATGTATCTTTCAACTGAGCAGAGGACTTCTTGGACTGCTCCAAGTCAGTTATTACCTTGTCCATGTTATCTTCTGAGGCGTGGATTAGTGCAGATCCAGATCTCAGGGTGAATCTTGGATCTTGGTTTGTTCCTAGCATAACAGGCATATACATTATCATTTTACCAAGTAGACCTTTTGTTTTAACTCTCCTTTCTGTTCTCTTCATCTTCTTTCTTTGCATCTTCTTCTTCTTTCTCAGCTGCTTCCTGAGCAGCCTTCCTTTTTTCTTCTTCTTCTATGTGTAGCCACCCTGCAGCTTCTTATGCCAACCTCTGGGCTTCCTCATTTCTTCTTTTTTCTTCTTGCTCAGCCTTTCCTTGTTCATCTCCTTTCCCACCTTTGGTGGTGATCTTCTTCTTGAACCTTCTTCTCAAGGCTGTCATGTTTACTGCATTTCGGAAGATGCATTCTTCCCGATCCCAATGGTGGGCATACTCAAAATGCACATTCTTTGTTTTGCATTGTTCAACTAATTTACCGTGAGTATCATTCCTACGGAAGGGCATCTCTCCAAAATGGAACTTTTCCAGCTCTTCTACAAATTCATCAGCCTTTTTTACTCTGGTAAACTTGTAGCTTCCTAACCTGAAGGGAAAAGGAGGATAGGCAGTCTTCTTGTGTTCAAACAGAAAGCTGCCTATTCCATCCAGGAACACTTTTTTGACTACCTCCTTGTGAATAACGTAATCAGTTGCGTATTTGGGAAGCAGGGAAGGTGCTCTCGAACCTGCAAACATCCTGAAGTACAGGCCATTTTCAGTCAAATAGTAGTCTGCATACTCCTCTATTACTTGCGGTGCCTCCTCTGACATACAATCACACTCCTTCAGGAAAATGAGTGTGTATAAGGGCATGATAAAGTGTTCACATACTTCTCAATAATGGCTGTGATATTTGTGTGCCCACAGCGGTTTATAGGTAGCATAGACAGGCATTCTTTCCCTATCCCAGATGCACCTGAGTCCAGGGAAAGGCTGATTACAAAATATACAGTCGATGAGTATGGAACTCATATAAAACTCAGACCTCTTTTGGGCCACTCCTCCCAAAGCTGAGGCCAAGCAAGCTGAAAGACTATTTGATACAAGGCTAACCCAGTTGAAAATTGTCCCCTGGGTTGCAACATAAAAAATGATAGGTATCCATTCTAACTTGAAGAACCGGCCATGAGCTCTTTCAAAGATCCTATTAAGAATCAGAGCTATGAATCTGTATGGAGCCCTTAAGCTCACTGTATCATACTCTCTTGTTTCTCTAGTTCTGAAATGCTTCCCAGATAACATCATTTTCTTCATAGTCTCCACAAGGTCCATTCTAATGTTGTTCAACCAATCATCAGTTAAAAATACTTGGGCTTCTGGTAGGTGGTAAGACAACGCTACATATCCAGGGCTATATGCAGCATAGCCCTATCTTTCAACATTTTCCAGAATCATTGTTGTGACATCTGCCCGAGGCAGAATCCAACCGATTACTTCAGATCACGGGAACAACTCTGGTCTGGTGGCGATCTTCATCAATGAAGATCTTTCTATGTTGGCATATATGGACTCTTCTTCTAAGCCCATGTCAGGGACCTCTCTGCATGTGATCAGTCTATATACTTCCCCCCACTGGTATTCATGTTCGATACCAGAAATTCACTTGGTGTCTTCGTATATGTGTTCAGTTTTAGTGACAACTTCTACTTCAGGCTCTTCCTCGACCACCAGGGTCTTCTTCTTTTGTCTCTTCGACATTGTGAGCTCTTCCTGCCATAAAATTGTAGCATTAAGCCCTTTTGGCTGAGTGACAAACTGGTATACATCAATGTGCAGTGTGCCATTTCTTCTATGTTTAAACATGATAGCAATCAGTCAATGAAGCAAGTAGATGCATGTATAGACTGAAATGGCCTAACTAACAGAACTATTAAACCCAATGTGCATTATTCAATGACTTTGTCTATATCTAGCATGATGGGAAATAGTTAAATGCAGTAAACTGTGCAAGCTACCACTGTTGTATGATATTAAACAATTTTATCAACCACATTGAGGACAGAAATAGATCTACATTAATATGCAACACATTTCAGCTTTCTATGCACGCCATGGTCATCTCGCCGCGCGGGAAAGACAGTAGCAGTTACACAGGTTTTCAACGTCGCCTTAACAAAACCCTGCCCACGCACTTATGGTCAATAAACTAAGAGCAGTGGCACATCCCTTTTAGTCGGCTAGGAAATCGACGCTCAACTCAACGGGGTCGCGCAGAAACGTATAGGTGACAACGGCTGGGGTTTAATTGATGCAGGTAGCACAAAATCGAGACCAACCGTCCAACCCTAAAATAAAAGGTCACAGCAAACCTATTCCAACCCATAGTACTATCATAGAGGGTGGTTTGGTGCAGACAGCGTAACAGTCGTCTGCACCAAACCCCCCCACTCTCTACGCGCAGGGCCGCACGACAACGACGGTGGGGAAAAATACTGTGCGTGTCAAAATGCCCCTCCCCACGGACAACAATGCCACCAAGAACCACAATATATACATGTGATTATGGGGAAAGAAACAGCCGCAACTCCTAACCGTGGAAAACCAAAACCACCAAACGTTTAACGGAACGGGGAAAGGAAAATGAAGCCTACCTGGCACTGATGTGTAACCGACGTGTATGGCGGGACGAAGATGGTCAGACTTCTACAGTTGCCACCTGGATGCAGGTACCAGTAATGGGGTCCGAACAAAATCGAGCGATCGATAGCATGATAGTGACAAAGCACGGAAGTTAAAAATAACAATAGAATAATAATCCATCGTGCCCCCCCCCCCCCGACCTCAGATATATACAAATGGTCAAACTTTCGCAGCGGGTAACATAAGTTAAAATCGGACGTCGGAGACATTTAGATTGGAAGACGAAAGTAAACTTCCTTCCGCAATGGTGGACGGCCAAAGCGTTAAGCCATCCGCAATGGGTAAAGTCTGAATCAGAAGCAAAACGAATACACATCGGAAGGGCTAGCGCTTCTTTCATCCGCAATGGCGGAACCGTAAGGACATTAGCGTCCGCAACGTCGAGGGTACAAATGATAAACCGTTCCGCAACACGGGGTCGGTGTCGGAAGTGGAACGAATAAGAGATCAGAAAGGAAAATCATTCGGCAGTCGCAATGGCGGAGCTACAAGGCGCAACCCTCCGCAACGTCGAAGGTAAAATGACTCAAACGGCCGGAAGGAGAAAACTTCCCGTAGCCGCAACGGTGGCAGCGCAAGACTTACGGGCTCGAAGAAAACAACTAGCCATAATCGGGAGAGAATGCGGTTTTCCATCCGCAACGACGGAAGAAGAAGTCATAATAGCTCCAGTGCAAAATCAAAAAGCAGCCGATTAAAACCAATCGAATCGGGAGAAAAAGTCGAAGTCAAAACCGAACGTCCATCCGCAACGGCGGGAAATGAAATATTGAAGCAATGATTGGGAGAGGAAGTTGTTTTTCGTCCATAACGACGGAAGAGGAAATGACAAATCCTTCCGACATAAACCAAAATATCGGCCGATGTGAAAACCAACGGATCGGAAGACGAAAGTGTACTTCTTTCCGCAACGGCGGAAGACCAAAACAAAGATCCACCCGCAACGGGGGGGCACTGACCAAAATAACTTCCGGTTCATGCATGCTTCAAATGCATTCAAAGGTAGTGATAAATATTGATCAAACAGTGGATTACTTCAAGCATCAGAGGAGGAATCAAAAACAATTGGTAGCTCAATCCAAGCATTTAGAATTAACTCACGGACAAAGAACTAATCGAAGCAAAGGAGGGTCCTAAAAAATTTTGGAATTTTGGGAATTTGTTGCAGCTGCAACAATTGGTGACTACCTGGTGAACCCCAGATTTCTGAATTAACCCCTTCCCAGAGCAAGACCATCTGAATAAAAGTTGAAATCCTCTAGATGTTTGTATCCCCAGGTTGGCCAGCTTAAGCATTTAAACCATTGAGAAGTAGTCCCTTATTTGGGAAATGGTAACATCAAAAACATTGCCAGTCTGAATGACTATTTTGAGGCCTAATAAATGAGGTTTATTTTACCCATCCTTAGGTAGTTTCATGCTTGGACGCCACAGGATTGTAACAGATAGTAAACAGCATTATCCTTTTGTTCCTCATTCCCATGCCAATTGCACTTTTGTGCCATTAGAACTTTAGTTCTTTTGAGTCCTCCATTTTCCTTTCTTTCTAAATTTTATTCAGGCTCCTCTTTCCCATAGTGCCCTTTTGTGTGAGAGAAGAATTGGTGTTTCATCTCACGGACGAAGAGGAACTTTCGGCAATTTGAAATTCATGCTTTTGATACTTTGCTTTGATATGTCTTGTTTCTTTTAAGGAGTTTTGACTCTTGATAGATTTTATCTTTTCTAAAACTATGGCATGGGATCATTTATATATGATATATTGTTTACCTTGCTTCCTTTCTGTGGGTCTTTCACTGTCACCCCCTTGGATATTTAAGGTGTGAAATGGATGGAGCCTTGAAATAGTATTCCAGACCTCTTTTACTTCTGAGTTATTTACAGGGGTTAATTAAGACTTCAATGAATGCATGGCCAGTCAGGAACACTGCTACTAGAGGACATTCTATACTTTGAAGCACAGTCTTTTGCTCAATATTTCAGTTAATAAAAAACCTTGATGTTTCCATTGCAAACAAAAGTTTGCCTCTTTATTCAAAACCAAATAACTAGCAATAAAGCATTTGAAATAGAAGAAAACAACATTCAAAGTAATAAATCAAAACAGTATTAAAGAAAACAACACAATTTATTTATGTACACAGCAAGAAGAAAAGAAAACAGGTGCCCGCCCTTAAGAATCTTCAATCAAACGAGTTAAGGGGTGGGATAGATTATAGACATGAGCTATCTAACCATGGTCTAGATGTGCTATTTTTGTAATTGAACACATGTCTACTATCCTACATTCATCCCTTTCAGCCTGAGGAAGTTGAAGGAGCTCAGGCTGAGTGTCAATCATCAAACTGGCCTTTCTTGAGGTATGATGTCTTAGCTTAAGCTCAGTCAGATAGTTTCCCAGGACAAAAACAGAAAATTCACTATCCTCTTCCAACCCAGTGACCTTGTGCTTCATGTAGGGATCTCTTAAAATCTTAATCAGGTTTGGGCTACCCTTCTGAGGCAACCACAAGTGTGACCAGTCTGAAGCAAAGTACCCATCTAGTCATGCTGACCAGTCTTGATTCAAGATCAATCCATAGCCATCAGGTATGTTTGCTACTACAATATCAAGGTATTGACATATCTTTTTATTCGCAGACAATCGAATCAGAATATTCTTCATCTCCCCCACTACCTTGACACTAGTCTTGTCTAGTTGAGTGACGTCCCAATCAGTAGGTTTTGGTTGCCCATTAAGTTTTTTGCAGATTGCAAGAGGCATAACATTCACCGATGATCCAGAGTCCACCAAACAATTATGCACCTTATGGTTCAAAATCTCCAGAGTCAAAAGGAAAGGTGGGGTGCTAGTTTTCCTTTCCCCAGTTGATTTGACCTTTTCCTCCACAGGTTGGTTTTCGGTGGGTATCTCCTTTTTAACTTCCTCAGTTTTCCAACGTTCTCTTCCTCAACATCTTCCGCAGGTTTGACAGGCTCAATGATTGGTTCTGTCTCTGGGTTGAAAGTAGTGACTTTAGGTGGTTTATCTTCATTACTGGCATCTGCCTGTCTCTTGACATTCTCTTGCAATATTTTGATCTTTGAAATTGTTAAATCCATGTCCTTTGTTGTTGTAGGTGTGCATTCAGTTTTGGGAGCACTCTCTTCATTGTCAAACAGCGAGACACCATCCCATGAAAACATGGTGTCATTATCTTGTTTCTCCATAGTCTGGTTTTTCTTTTCCTCTTTACCACTGTCCTTGGTCAATTTAGAATCTAGCAGCTGATTCATAACCAATGTCATCGAATTCAACCATTGAGGGAACTTCTTTTCCGAATGAGGTTTTTGGTGAAAAGTGCAGAAATTGTCTCCCCCCACCTATGTTATGTTCATTGATGCTAAATTTGGGGGAGGGATTTTCCATTGGTTGCTATCCTCTTTTTTGGGATAGTATGATTTGTAATTTTTTCGCATTTCCCTTTCTTTTTCCAGATCTATTATTCGGTTGGATAGTTTCTGCATCATCTTCAGCATACCTTGATAATCATGTGCTTGCTCCTCTTTAGGTTTAGACAGCAATAAAGCTCTTCTATTTGTAGTTTTCTCTCCAGGTAAATCAGGATAATCTTCTACACTTTCCCTTTCAGCCTCTACCCTTTCTGCCTCTTCATAAGTCTCTACCAATGTAGGTTTGGCTTTCATCTTGGCAAACATGGCCAGGTCAGGTCCTAGGGCTGAGGTATAATATTCAATTAAGACTTTGTCTAAGGGTCTGTCAGCTTCAGAAAAGTTCTTTAGGTATATTGAAAATCTTTGAGTGAAACTGTGTACCTTCTCATTCTTCTCTTTTCTTAACGAACCAAGACCTTTCATCAATGAGGCATGTGTTTTTTGGGCTGTGTATTTATTTTTGAATATTCTTTCAAAAGTATTTCAGTCTGGGATCGAGTTTGCGGGCAGGGAAAAGTACCATGAAGCAGCTGCCCCTTTCAAGGTATGAGGGAATAATCTACAGACAACATCTTCGTACTCCCCAGCCCTTAACCCTTCTACCGCCAAATAGAAAATTTGTAAGTGGTCATCTATAGCAATCCTTTCCTCAGGGTCAAACTTAGGCAACAGCTTATTAAAATCCTGTGGTAGGTTATGCAATGGAGGTGTGAGGTTCAAAGGGGTTCTAGCTCTCCAAGCAGGTAATGGGTTGGGCTGATTCACAATTACACCAGCCATGAGCGCAGGTAAAGGAACAAAGTCTGAGTAAAGAGCAACGTAGGGTGAGAACAGGATTTCTTACTTCAAAGGTATAACCGAAACTTGTAAGTACTTGGGTCAAGTTACAAGCTTCAAACATCTGCTGGTGGGGTAATCTTGGGAAAAATAAGTTTCAATGGCCAACCATGCACTGGGGGCCCTCCTTCTAGCGCCAGAACTATTGAGGCCTGGAAATTCGCAGGCAACAACAGAAAGGGATTCTCCCCAGTCAACGTTCCCAACTAGCTCATGACTGTTTGGTATGAGGAATCCATCCGGTTTGCAGTCCGGCTACCATAGGTCAAAGTAACAAAAAACAAAGGTTTTACCGGTTGCGGCCCGGTCCACCGTGTATATTTTTTTGTGTTTTTTTACTTAAATATGATATGCATATTCCTAATTAACCATGCAGGGTGATAAGGATGCAAGGAGTAGTCACAATGTGATGCGCAAGTTCTTACCTCTCGTCTTAGGCTCACAAGCATCTAAATCACATATGCGGAAATAAAACTAACTATCTACCTATCTATCTATCCCCAGGGAGAAAACTTTAACTTATTTGTGAGTAATGTGAATTGTGCATGTATCATAAAGATAAATTACAGATAGCTGATATTTCATCCTACAACACATGAATGATTAAAGATATTTCAACAATCAGATAGCTAATTGTTTTATGAACAGCATACATTCCTCATGGTGGTAATTCCACAAAATAAACCAGAAATCATTTAAACAAGAACATAGGTTCTGAGAGTTAGAATGATCTCACGGTTAATGGACAAAAAGCTGGAAAACAAAATAGTTCATCTTTCATCCATCCACAGCATAACATTTGAAAATGCCACCAATCTTCCTCCAACAGGAAAACAATACTTCTTTATTGCAAAGAGAAATAGTTCTTCTTACAATATAGCTTTTCCTGTCTAACTGGGAAAAATCCCTTTCTCCCTCTTAGCCTATTACATTTATACAAAAAGGTGAGACAATTGGGCTGCCCAAAGTAACCTTTGGGCTTCCCAACTCTTCGTTTCCCAATGCTTGACTTTTCTCAAAGATTTACAAAATTATTACAAATTACAAAAAGTGACCAATCCCTTACGAGGAGGGTCCCACTTGGGCATCTAGAAATTTCTTCCATTTCGCAACTTCAGAGGCAATGCCCTCAAATGCACAAGGCTCTAGAAACTGAATATTAATCTCAAACTTAGCAGCCTGGTTCTTTATAGCCTCAATCTTGGCTGCACTCAATTGAAGCTGATCTTCCAGGAGCTGCACGCTGATAGCTGAATGATCTACTTCGCTCCTAAGGATATGATCATTCATGGCTTTAATCTGTTGTACTTTAGCTTCCTCTTCCTGGTACCTCTTCTGCAACAGCTCTACAAAGGCGTTGTGATCTGGGAAAACCTCAAGCCTCTGCTCAGCCTCTATCTTGCACCAGTTGTAGGTAATGAGAAGCCTTCTGAAAAACTCGGTGGATGCTCCTTTTGTCTTTTTAACGGTCTTCATGAAATCCTCTGCGGTGTTGATAGCGAATTCCACTAAGTCATAATCCCGCTTGAGGGCCTATTGATCCTTTGATGGCAGTAATGTTGGAGTTTCTTCCTTGTTTTCCACCCTTGCCATTCTTGCAGTCAGGACTTCAAGGATGTCCTGAGATTGATCTACAAAGTAAGAGGAGGTCTCCAAAATTTCCTCCAATCTGTTATCTACCTGCAGCACCTTGCACCTTTCACCTTCTATAGCAGTCTGTAGCTGCAACATCTTAGCCTTCTGGGCCAAGACATGCTCTTTGAACAGTTGGAGGTTAACCTATTGTTTCCTTGCTTCCTCCAGAGCATTTGTCAGAGAAGAAATATGCTCTTGATGTTTCTCTCTCTGTTCTTGGGAGTGCATCTCACTGGCCTGCAAGATAATCTTCTGCTGCTCTTCTAGCTCTTCTACCTTCTCCTGCAGCCGTTCCTTTTCTATCTTCAGCTCTTGATATTCTTTCTATATTTTTTCCAGGGATTCTTGTGTTGTTTCTCTGACCTGTCTTTCTACTTGGAGGGGCTGCAATTCAGCCTTAGAAGCCTTTATCTCCCTCTGCATGTCTTCATACTTCCACTTCAGCCTATTTCCTTCCTCTCTTTCTCGTCTCAATGTATCTTTCAACTGAGCAGAGGACTTCTTGGACTGCTCCAAGTTAGTTATTACCTTGTCCATGTTATCTTCTGAGGCGTGGATTAGTGCAAATCCGGATCTCAGGGTGAATCTTGGATCTTGGTTTGTTCCTAGCATAACAGGCGTATACATTATCATTTTACCAGGTAGACCTTCTGTTTCAACTTTCCTTTCTGTTCTCTTCATCTTCTTTCTTTGCATCTTCTTCTGCTTTCTCAGTTGCTTCCTGAGCAGCCTTCCTTTTTTCTTCTTCTTCTATGTGTAGCCACCCTGCAGCTTCTTATGCCAACCTCTGGGCTTCCTCATTTCTTCTTTTTTCTTCTTCCTCAGCCTTTCCTTGTTCGTCTCCTTTCCCACCTTTGGTGGTGATCTTCTTCTTGAACCTTCTTCTCAAGGCTATCATGTTTACTGCATTTCGGAAGATGCATTCTTCCCGATCCCAATGGTGGGCATACTCAAAATGCACATTGTTTGTTTTGCAGTGTTCAGCTACTTTACCGTGAGTATCATTCCTACGGAAGGGCATCTCTCCAAAATGGAACTTTTCCAGCTCTTCTACAAATTCATCAGCCTTTTTTACTCTGGTAAACTTGTAGCTTCCTAACCTGAAGGGCAAAGGAGGATAGGCGGTCTTCTTGTGTTCAAACAGAAAGCTACCTATTCCATCCAGGAACACTTGTCTGACTGCCTCCTTGTGAATAACATAATCAGTTGCGTATTTGGGAAGCAGGGAAGGTGCTCTCAAACCTGCAAACATCCTGAAGTACACGCCATTTTCAGTCAAATAGTAGTCTGCATACTCCTCTATTACTTGCAGTGCCTCCTCTGACATACAATCACACTCCTTCAGGAAAATGAGTGTGTATAAGGGCATGATAAAGTGTTCACATACTTCTCGATAATGGCTATGATATTTGTGTGCCCACAGCGGTTTATAGGCAACATAGACAGGCATTCTTTCCCTATCCCAGATGCACCTGAGTCCAGGGAAAGGCTGATTACAAAATATACAATCGATGAGTATGGAACTCATATAAAACTCAGACCTCTTTTGGGCCACTCCTCCCAAAGCTGAGGCCAAGCAAGCTGAAAGACTATTTGATACAAGGCTAGCCCAGTTGAAAATTGTCCCCTGGGTTGCAACATAAAAAATGATAGGTATCCATTCTAACTTGAAGAACCGGCCATGAGCTCTTTCAAAGATCCTATTAAGCATCAGAGCTATGAATCTGTATGGAGCCCTTAAGCTCACTGTATCATACTCTCCTATTACTGTATTTCTGAAATGCTTCCCATATAACATCATTTTCTTCATAGTCTCCACAAGGTCCATTCTAATGTTGTTCAACCAATCATCAGTTAAAAATACTTGGGCTTCTGCCAGGTGGTAAGCCAACGCTACATATCCAGGGCTATATGCAGCATAGCCCTGTCTTTCAACATTTTCCAGAATCATTGTTGTGACATCTGCCCGAGGCAGAATCCAACCGATTACTTTAGAGCACGGGAATAACTCTGGTCTGGTGGCGATCTTCATCAGTGAATATCTTTCTATGTTGGCATATATGGACTCTTCTTCTAAGCCCATGTCAGGAACCTCTCTGCATGTAATCAGTCTATATACTTCCCCCCACTGGTATTTAGGTTCGATACCAGAAATGCACTTGGTGTCTTCGTATATGTGTTCAGTTTTAGTGACAACTTCTACTTCAGGCTCTTCCTCGACCACCAGGGTCTTATTCTTTTGTCTCTTTGACATTGTGAGCTCTTCCTACCATAAAATTGTAGCATTAAGCCCTTTTGGCTGAGTGACAAACTGGTATACATCAATGTGCAGTGTGCCATTTCTTCTATGTTTAACATGATAGCAATCAGTCAATGAAGCAAGTAGATGCATGTATAGACTGAAATGGCCTAACTAACAGAACTATTAAACCCAATGTGCATTATTCAATGACTTTGTCTATATCTAGCATGATGGGAAATAGTTAAATGCAGTAAACTATGCAAGCTACCACTATTGTATGATATTAAACAATTTTATCAACCACATTTAGGACGGAAATAGATCTACATTAATATGCAACACATTTCGGCTTTCTATGCACGCCATGGTCATCTCGCCGCGCGGGAAATATAGTAGCAGTTACACAGGTTTTCAACGCCGCCTTAAAAAAACCCTGCCCACGCACTTATGGTCAATAAACTAAGAGTAGTGGCACATCCCTTTTATTCGGCTAGGAAATCGACGCTGAGCTCAACGGGGTCGCGCGGAAACGTATAGGTGACAACGGCTGGGGTTTAATTGATGCAGGTAGCACAAAATCGAGACCAACCTTCCAACCCTAAAAGAAAAGGTCACGATGAACCTATTCCAACCCGTAATACTATCATATAGGGTGGTTTGGTGCAGACAGCGTAACGGTCGTCTGCACCAAACCCCCCCACTCTCTACGCGCAGGGCCGCACGACAACGGCGGTGGGGAAAAATACTATGCGGGTCAAAATGCCCCTCCCCGTGGACAAGAATTCCACCAAGAACCATAATATATACATGCGATTATGGGGAAAGAAACAGCCACAACACCTAACCGTGGAAAACCAAAACCACCAAACGTTCAACGGAACTGGGAAAGGAAAACGAAGCCTACCTGGCACTGATGTGTAACCGGCGTGTATGGTGGGACGAAGACGGTCAGACTTCTATAGTTGCCACCTGGATGCGGGTACCGGTAATGGGGTCCGAACAAAATTGAGCAATCGATAGCACGATAGTGACAGAGCACGGCAGTTAAAAATAACAATAGAATAATAATCCATCATGCCCCCCCCCCCCCCCCCCCGACCTCATATATATACAAATGGTCAAACTTTTGCAGCGGGTAACATAAGTTAAAATCGGACGTCGGAGACATTTGGATCGGAAGACGAAAGTAAACTTCCTTTAGCAACGGCGGACAGCCAAAGCGTTAAGCCATCTGCAATGGGTAAATTCTGAATCGGAATCAAAACGAATACACATCAGAAGGGATAGCGCTTCTTTCATCCACAACAGTGGAACCGTAAGGACATCAGCGTCTGCAACGTCGAGGGTACAAATGATAAACCATTCCGCAACACGGGGTCGGTGTCGGAAGCGGAACGACTAAGAGATCGGCAAGGAAAATAATTCGGTAGCCGCAACGGTGGAGCTACAAGGCGCGACCCTCCGCAACGTCGAAGGTAAAATGACTCAAACAGCTGGAAGGAGAAAACTTCCCGTAGCAGCCCAAGACTTACGGGCTCGACAAAAACAACCAGCCATAATCAGGAGAGAATGCAGTTTTCCATCTGCAACGGCGGAAGAAGAAGTCATAATAGCTCCAGTGCAAAATCAAAAAGCAGTCGATTAAAACCGATTGAATCAGGAGAAAAAGTCGAAGTCAAAACCGAACGTCCATCCGCAACGGCGGGAAACGAAATATTGAAGCAATGATTGGGAGAGGAAGTGGTTTTTTGTCCGCAACGGCGGAAGAGGAAATGACAAATCCTTCCGACATAAACCAAAAGATCGGCCGATGTGAAAACCAACGGATCGAAAGACGAAAGTGTACTTCTTTCCGCAATGACGGAAGACCAAAACAAAGATCCACCCGCAACGGCGGGGCACTGACCAAAATAACTTCCAGTTCAGGCATGCTTCAAATGCATTCAAGGAAGCAATAAAGCTTGATCAAACAGTGGATTACTTCAAGCATCAGAGGAGGAATCAAAAACAATTGGTAGCTCAATCCAAGCATTTAGAATTAACTCACGAACAAAGAACTAATCGAAGCAAAGGAGGGTCCTAAAAATTTTGGGAATTTTTGGAATTTGTTGCAGCTGCAACAGTTACTCAAAAAAAAAATTTATTAATATTGTATATTACATATAATATCACATTTAACTATAATATATTCATATATATATTTATTATATTAACTATTAATATTTTTACATATTAAAGTTAAAATTAAAAGTTTACTTTGATGTTTTAAAAAGAATTTAAAAGTTTAAAATATTAAAAATTAATAATTCAAAGATTAGAAATTGAAATCTTAAACATTAAAATTATATAATAAATTAAAATATAATATTAAAAATTAAAAGTTTACAACATTAAAGTAATATGAAAAAAGATTAATTATTAAAAAGTTTAAGAATCACTTGCTACTACACAGGGAGAACGTGGAAACCCTAAGGACATCCAGTGCTGCAGCCACCGCTGAATTTTTTCGCTAGACAGATCCTATAGACATTATCCAATCCATCTTTTCCAATGGAGTGGATATCTTCCCCCCCCCCTTTTGGGTGCATGATCTCTTCAACAATTAATGTTTCTGTATTGGGGGTAAGGGTTTTTTTTTCCTTGGCGTCCGCTACCCAAAATTGACTAAACAAAGATGGGTCTTTATCTTTGTGAGGGCCATCTCAGGTCCCTTGATTTTTCTACAAGTGTAGGCCTTAGATATGGTGTTGTTCTTAAATATCCATATTTATCTAAAGACGAGGATCCCCATTCATCGTTTGTGGTTGATTTTTGAAAGGTTGCAGCTTCAGGATGAATCATTGCTACAGGATATGGTTAACACCAAAGATGCTTTCATTTTTTTGGTACCTTGCCTCTATGGAGGTATGGTTGGACCTAGCGCACCCTACTCCTCTCAGTCACGCTCCTATAAAAATGTGGTGAATCCTAGGCTATCTATGCCTTTGGCAGCAAAACTTCCATCCGGTGTTGTTGTTGTGGGGAATAAGGAACTTTCTATCCAGGTCTACATCATAGAACAATTTGAAGATGCTCCATTTATCAAAGTGGAATACCCTCTTGTCTTCTCCTTTGAATTTGTATATGGGAGATAGGTCCTAATTTGAAGGTTCAATGGGATTTGGCCACTGGCTTCAGTGCTGAAGGAACAGATAAATCAAATGTGGACTAAGGGTTATGAGCTTTTATTCTGCTCCAAGGAATTCTTCATAGTCATGTTTAATAAGGAAGAGGACTATCAGAAAATCATTGATCAAGGGTCGTGGTTCTGGGGTCATTCATACCTCTCCATCAAACGATGTTTCCCTAATTTTAATCCTCTCACCATGACTTCCATGATGACTCCAATATGGGCAAGGCTTCAGAATTTACCCCTGGATTATTAGGATCCAAATTATTTGGATTGCATTAGCAACTCTCTAGAATGGTATGTTAAGACTGATGCCAAGAGTGCATTAACAATTTTATTTTCATGTGCATGCAATTGTGTTGAACTAGATCTTATCCAAGGGATTCCTGCTAAAATTCTCTTGGATGGGATCAATACTTATCCATATTTTCAACTCATTGACTATGAGAATATTGTGTTTTGTTGTAGAGCTTGTTAACAAACAATACACCTTCAAGAAACTGGTCCTTCTACCCATGATTCCATTTTGAAGTTGGGTGTGAGAAAAAAGGTAAAAAGGTTAGCAAGAAATCAGTAACAGAAAGAAAAACCCGAACCCTTAGGCCGAGCCCAAGAAGCCTCATCATTATTTGTCACCCAAACTAATGCCCTTGGATCCTTCATATCATCCATCTACCCCATTGTAACCTTCTCCAAGTCCTAATCGTCCTCCATATTCAAATTTGACCTCGTAGGATCCCCCTGTGCTTAATGCAAAGAATGATTTGGTTATGGTTTGATCCCCACTAGATGGCAATCATAAATTCCCTAACGAATCATAAAATTATGATAGTTATAAGGAAGCAAACCTAGATCATGTGTAGCATTTCTCGGGGAATTCCTCTCATCGGTTTCCCATTGTCTCGAATTCACTTTCTCCAGAAAACTATATAGGATGGATTGATGTTTGTAAGATAGAAAGGACCCTCACTATTCAACTCAATAACTTGGCCTATTTCTTCGAGGCTTAAATTTGTGCTAGATAGTTTATTACTTTGTCTTGTGATGGATAGCTTGTTAGAGTCTGAACCGGTTCTTTTGTGGGAAAACTATCTGCATTTATTTGTATCAATATGTAATTTTTCTCGTTGAATAGAAGATTTTTCTCATCTTACTTACAAAAAGGATTAATATTTTAAAATAGTACAAGTTTTAAAATATTAAATTATCATATTAAAAAATTAAAAATTAAAAGTTAAAATTGGCTTAAAAGAATTAAATTGAATTTTGGATAAGTTAACATGAAGACACCATAAATATCATTAAGCATTAATTAATAGTGAGATACAATAACCTATCACTCATCAATCATTTGAGAGTATCTTCCTAGTCATTATTATTCTTTCACCTCCAACGTTCAAATTTACAAAATTGTAATTTTCTTTTACAATTTCGTAAATTTTAACAATGCAGATCATGAGTTCAGAGTGGTCCCTTAACATTAAATCATAAATTTTAACATTGGACATGGATTCATAAGCCACTTAAAAGGGGTAATTGAATCGTAAATTTGACGCTACAGATGAATTCATAGACCCCTTTTATGGGGTCTTCGAATTCACCTGCAACATTAAAATTTACAAAACTATATTTTATTTTATAATTTTGTAGATTATAGTGTTGTAAATGGATTCACTAGAGACCCCCATAGAATGGGTCTTTGAATCCATCTGCAATGTTCAAATTTATGAAATTGCACTATAAGGAAAATCCCTTGTAGCGGAGGTCACAACAAAGTCTTTTAGTGTTACAAAATTGAAAAAAAAAAAGCTAAAAAAACCTCCGTTTCAACCTTCACCAATGGTAGGGGATATTTTAACGAATGTCATAATAAATAAATTTTATAACTAAAAAACACTTAGTGGATGGATTTTTTAGCGGAAGTTTTTTTTTGGTGTGTTTTTTTCAAACTAGGTGCACTGGTGTGTTTCATAACACAATGCACCAGTGTTATACGATGTAAAGTATTTGTACTGGTGCATTATGTTATCACCCTGTAATTTTCTATGGTTGTGGTAGGAAGTCACAGGCGTAACCATTTCAAACCAAAATTTAGACTGTAGCCTAGCCTTACAGTCAAAGAGAGCTCTCTCTTTGTCACAGAAACAAATTCACATATACAATTAGCTTTAATAAAGAAGTCAGAAGGATAGATTCTGATGGGAACACAGTGCTGGTAGATTTAAAGATGATGAGATAGACAAACAAGAAAAACCATTGGGAAATGGAGTCATAGCCTGACATCAATCAAGGGTATTACAGTGAGAATGAGTGAGGATTTTCCTTTGTACTCTAAGGCAAAGTAGGTGTCACAAATAGTCAAATATATTAAAAGGGTGATAGGAGAAAGAGGAAGAAGCCCAGTGAAGCAAGAGGCACCTTTCTACGGATGAATCTCTTACACCACCTTTAGCAGCAAAAACAATAAAAGCTAATAAATGTACAGAACACTTAACAGAGAGTGAATTCTATAACAGTCATCATAAATGCATCACAAATGCAACATTTGACACAAGGAGCGCTTAATGAAATGAATTCCTCATATGCAAATAGAGAGCATTAGTAGGAAACTACACAAATGAACATGATGCAAATAGGAAACATGAACTGAATGAAGAACGCCATGATGAATCTCAGAAACTCAGAAAAATATTTCTCATTAACACTTCCAAGAAAGTTTACAAAGATGCAAAAACTAAGAGCGGAATGCTTTCTGAATGAAAGTTCCAACACTTTCTTCATCAATTGAGGCTATATTTATAGTACTATGGGCTCCCGAGACCAACCTCAAAACTGAGCCGAAATCAGTTACAAAATGGGGGAATCAATCCCAAATTGTCATTTCAAATGAAAACAAACTCCTTATGTGGCATATTCGCCACGATTTCATCTAAAACAGGTAATAAGGGATCACAAACACACTGGATCAAAAATGGTAATGCAACGTATGAGAGGAAGGCTCGCTTGACTAAAAAGGACACTTCAAAACATCTTCTAATGGTTTTATTCCCTCAGACACGATCTGCATCATTGAATCTTGTTCATGCCCCAACTTCACTTCGCACTTACATTGATCCTTTTCCTCCTCGTACCTTTAGCTATGTGAAATAAACCACAGTTGTAGATTTCTCATATGAGAGATATCAACCGTTCTATGTTGTGACCCCTGCATGATTTTGCAACCCTCTATCTGTTATCCTTCGTGCACCTTGTGCTTGAAAAATCAACCGAGACCGTCAATCAGATCCCTGCTATATCTCCGTCATTCAACTGTGCGGGTCCTACAAACCTTTCACAGTGCCCCATTCAGTTAACCTCCATGCATCTCCTCCTCGCGAAATAACTTTGAGTCATAGATCGAACCTCCACCATGATCTGCATCATTCAAAGTGTGGGGTCCTACGAGATTTCACGGTGCCAACATGGCTTATATTTTGTGTAAGTGGCTTCCATGAAATCCACTCCTAGTCGTTGATCAGATCCTCGCCAGATCTCCGCCACCCAGCGATGCAGGTTCTACCAAAATTTTGCATCGCTTCCTCTTGCTAAATTCTGAGCAAGTTTAGGCTGTGAAAACACATATTGTCCATCAATCTGGACCACCCAAGATCATGGTCATTCAATCATGAGGACCCTACGAGATTTCTTAGCCCCATCTTGGATTATCCTTTGTGCAAGTTATCACTGTGAAATTATTTTCAATCATATATATTTGACACCCTTATATCGCGACTATTAAAACTTGAAGGGTGTAACCCATTTCATGATCCCCCACAACTTATCTCTCCACACAAACTTTATTCAGTTAAATCCTTAGCAACCGTTGATTTTCATTGCTGAGTAATATGTGTCCATTTTTTACCAATGGATAACCTGTAGAACCCCATGATTTCCTTCATTGTCCTATGATAAGGAATTTTCAACCTTATTCCTCCTTTGATTGGCCTACAACCCTCCTAGTTGTTTGGCCTAGGACGGTGCTAAAATACTTGTAAAAGATCTTCAAAATTTAGCACTGGTGCTAACCAGGTGCTAACATTGACTCCAACTCGGGGATGCTATCCTCCCTGTGAGGTAGCAAATAACTCCATAGACCAAGTGCCTTATGCATTAGGTTGGTCCAAAGCTTTCCTGGAACCTTCAAAATTTCCCTGGTTCCTGTAATTTTAAAGTTGTATAAAAAGAAAAAATGAAATGAAAACTTCTCTTGGGGACCTTACTGCCTTCACCTCAGGCTTTAAGTCTATCAGAGAGCTATCCACACATGAAACGTTAAAAATAAAATGGTATATACAATGACATGAAACTGAGCTTACTTACAAAAAGTAATGTTTTAGGAGCCTAATGAGTTGCATCCCATTGCAACACTACATCCACCATATGTTAATCATCAGATTTGGTTCTTCTGTCAAAAATCTCTTTCATCTTGTCCTGAAATTTTTGAGTTATATCAAAAATATGCTCCCTCTCTTGCTGCAGCTCAGCCTGCTGATACATCCTTCTCTGGCTTGGGTGGGTTTCAACATCTTCTTCTTGCAACAATCTCATCACTAGAAATATCAGGGAGATAGGAAATATTACCTCTGAGCCATAGACCAACTGGAATGGTGAAGTGCCAATAGAATGTTTTACACTAATTATGTCAGCCCACAAAGCATGGACTATATTTCTCTGCCAAGATTTCTTATTTTCTTGTAGAATACTTTTTATGATCCTCATAAGACTCTTGTTTGAATATTCTTCCATCCCATTTCCTTGTGGGTAATAGGATGTGGAATTCCCCAGCTATATTTGGTATTTGAAACAAAACAAAAAATCATCTTCTTTGACTTAAAAATTGCAGCATTATCAGTGATTATCTACCTGTGAACTCCAAACCTTGACAGAATATGCTCCTCCAAAAAATACATAATCATTGTTTCGGTAGCTTGTCTTGTGGGGATGGCCTTGATCCATTTTGTGAAGGATTCAGTATTAGTGAGGATCCACCTATGTTTCCCCAAGGAGGATGGATTGATTTCTCCAATAAAATCTAACCCCCATTGTTGGAAAGGGGATTCGGCTTCAAAGGAAATGGAAATAGCTTCCTTCTACCTTCAAAAATCTGACATTTATGTCAGGAAACCACCTTCTTATGAGTATCGAAGAAGATTGTAGGACAATAGAATCCTCCTCTCATGATCTTGTTTACCGTTTTTTTCCAGTAGTGATTCCCCCCACATTCCCCTGCATGAAACTCTTCAATGAGTCTCTTGGACTCTTGTTCATCCACCCCGTTCAATAAAACTCCTCTTGGCTCTTTCCAATACAACTTCTTGTTTAGGATACAAAAACTTGTTGATTTTTGTTTTAGGAATTTGGCCCTTGTTTTATCCATGCCCTGCGGAACTTGCAGATGTTGTAAGACAAAAATTATATCAATGTACCACGGGGATGATAGAAAATTCTCACCTACTGGGGGGCATGGCTGTCCCTGAGGATTTTTCTCTTCTGCTGACAAATCAACAATCATGTGCAAGCTGAGATCATTGCATTTGGACTAATCCATGAGCTTGGATAGTCCTTGGCCTTTAATGATCTTTGTGGGATTGATTCCCAGGTCATACTCAAGTAGGGATTCTATCCATTTCCCCCTTGGTCCCTCAGGGTACGGTTGAGTCAGAATATTTTTTACAGTGTCGGTGGGAACGTGAGCAATGATGTGAGAATGAAGGTTATACACTCGGAAATACTTTAAATCTTGCACCATAGCATAGTCCTTCTTATCCAAGATATTATACTTCATGGGGCATATCTTAGGGCCTTGTTGTAGAAAGAAATGGGTTTCTCATGGCCTTCGTGATTCTTCTGTAGCAGTACCCCTGCTACTATGTGTTCTGAGGCAAAATAAAATATGAGGAAGTCCTTAGAGAAATCAGGGCTTGCAAGTACAAGTGCTTCAGCTATGGCCTTCTTTATGCCATCAAAGGATTGTTTGGCTTTAGGAGTCCACTTGATTTCTTGGTATTTTCCCAGCATGTTGGTTATATATTTCACTATTTCAGCGAAGGAAGATATGAATCTTCTCAGAAAATTTACCTTTCCGAGAAAATATTGAACCTCAACTTTATTCTGAGGGAGTTCGATTTTGTTGATCACCTCAACCCTCCTGGGATCTATCCTGATGCCTTCCTGAGAGATTATATGGCCCAACAGCTTCCCTTCCTTCATAGAAAAGAATGAATTTTTTTGGATTTAGGGAGATGTCAAACTTCCTGCATTTTCTAAACATCCTCAGCAGGTGTGCAACATGCTCTTCATCCAATTTATATAAAACAGTGATGTCGTCCAGATAGATGACCAGAATTTTGTCTTTTTCATCAGTGAAAGCTATGTCCATAGCCCGCTAGAAAGTTTATCCTCCATTCATAAGCCCAAATTAGCATACATGAAATTTCCCCAGGGTGTGGTGAATGATGTCTTCTCTTGATCCTTCGAGTGCACCCCAATCTGGTTATAACATGAGAAGCCATCTAGGGTAGAGATCCTCTATGAACCCACTACTCTCTGCAATATATGGTCCATTTTTGGAAGGGGGTAATGCTCCTTCAAATAAACTCTATTCAAGTTCCTGAATTCAATACATATTCTTATCTCCCTGTTATTCTTCCTCACCGAGACCATATTTTCCACCCAACGTGAGAATATGAGGGCCACAATGATTTTGGCCTCAAACATCTTCTTAATCTCCTTTTCCACCAAGGGTAGTAGCTTGGGTTTTATGCTTCTCATCTTTTGCTTGAAAGGAATCTCATCTTTATTTATGGGTATAGTATGTTGGATAATGATAGTATCATAGGCCTTGAGATCCCTATAGCTCCAAGCAAAGACATCAGAGTATTCTTTCATTAGGGAGATATAATTTTGCTTGGCCTCTGATGATAGGGTTCTTGATATTTTCATGACCTTGGGATGCTCTTCAGTCCCAATATTTACATCCTCAACATATTCATATCTTGGGACCAGTTGAGGTTCTTTATCCACATCATTGGGATCAAACAACTTTTCTTAGGGAACTAGACCCTTGGGGATAGAGTTACCTTTTATTTGCAGGATCTCCTTGCCACAGAGATTGTTCACATAATCCCACGGTTCATCAGCTTCCTGCAACTCTGGCTCCGAAGCTTCATCAATTTCATAGACCTAAGTAGGCTCCATAGGGGCTTCAATATTGACCCACGGCATGCATTTTGAAGTTCCATATTGTCCTGACAAGGGTTCCTGGGCGGGAGTAGACCGCTGTTTGAGTGGATCATTTTCATCAATGTTCATATCCTCAAACTACCCTGTGAGAGTGAGGAAGTCCTGAATCTGTTTCTCGTCCTCAACGACTTGCCAATTCTTGACATTATCTAGGACATAAGGTCTATGCCTCACTTTGATTTCATATTTCCCAATAGGGTACATAGGGACTTTGAAAGTCGCTGCAGAAGTGACCAGGGAATCAACTACACGATTGTGTACCCTGGGGATCAGATTAAACCTGCATTCTTCAAATAATTCAATGAGGTATTGGGAAGCATTTCAGTAGCTTCTCATCCTGGGATGTTTGGAGTGATACTCACCAATCATTTGTTTAATTATTAGCTCAAAATCCCCATGTAACACTACCCTCTTGACTTGGAGCTCCTTCAATACTAGAATTGCTAATACCATAGCTTCCTATTCTGCTTCATTGTTCGTGCAGTCAAAAGCAGGCTTGTACGAATAATTCAAAGCTCGCGCTCCTAAGGGTCTCATCCACAATCTAGCTCCTACCCCTTCTCTGCATGATGACCCATAAAACTCACCTCCTACACCCCTTATATCTCCTCCTGAGTAGGCAAGAAGATAGCATTATGGGATTAGGAGTTGTCTTCCTCCCCTTTAGGTAAAGAAAATAGCATATCCCATCTCAGTATCTAATGAATAGATGGGGTGATTGTGTGGACTTTCAGCGCTGGTTACCATATATGCCAACTTTTGTTATCTTGAATAGCCTTCTATGTACCCCAAAGACAGGCATAGTCATGTATGACATGTCCATCTGGAGGGCACCTTTGATTTTGGATGCCCAATATCTTGAAAACAACATCCCAATATTCAAAGGGATGTTAGCCACCACTACATCCATGACAAGGGTTTTAGCAGAAGTCTGGGCTAAAGAGATGACCAAGTCTTTGATTAAGCCCAAGCACTTGACTTTATTAGAATCAAAGGAGAAGAGATATTTGTAGGGTATGGTCACTTCCAATCCCAGCTCATCCATGATTCTCCTAGGCATCATATTGTGAGAGGATCCTGAATCAAGCGTAGCATTGTGTAGGATAACGTTATGGATGTTCAAGCTAATGTAGAAAGGGGGAACTTCTTTATCAGAAGACGCATCTACATGTGGTCCAAATAGGATGGTGGGCCTATCACCTTGCATATTCAGGTTATCAGATACAACAGAGATTTCCCCTTGGGGTTTAAATATTGTGCCAATCTTGGAGTGGTATTCAGATTTTTTCAATAATTTAGTGAGAGGGACAGAGATTTTTATTTTGGCAATTTTGGCCTCCAGGCTGAAAGAAGTCTGTCCCTGATCAGAACTCCTTGGATTTTCTTCTCTTCTTTCCTTCCCTTTGGTCTCTAGAAAATTTTTGGAGCTATCCGTGGGAGGTGTGTCATTTGTAGGCTTGTTGGTAGAATGCTTCTTTCCCGCATCTTTAGTTATCACCACGGGGACATCCCTATTCCTCAGAATGATCTGTCTCTGGACATCCATGATAGCAAGTTGATATCCCCTCCTGAAATCCTCTGTCTCCTCTAGGGGCACCTCTCCCCTCTTAATACAAGCATTGTCATGTTGTTCTTTGGAGAGGAAGGTGGTGGGAGAGTCAGTATCCAGCTAATGGATTTCATCTTCGTCTTGATTTTCACCAAACTGATCCAAAAAAATTTCTTGAAATGGAGGCCTGACAGGTGGTTCAAGAGGGTTTCTCTACCTAATCTAGAGAACCTTTGGTCTTCTATAATTTTGATTTCTATTATGTTGTTCTTGATTCTCTCTAGGAGGTGGTCTACCATCTACAGAGAGCCTTTCCATCATCCTTTCCATGGTTCTTGGCATTGTATCTATTCTATCCTCTTGGTGGATAGAGTTAGAGGTATGCTTAGGTTCTTTGTCCTTTCTTATTTCTCCTCTCTCTCCCTCATCTCTTCTCCATTCTCCCTCCTCTCTTCTCCTCTCTCCATCCTCTCTTCTCCATTATCCCTCATCTCTTCAAGTTTCTTTCTTGCAGTAGTCAAGTTTACCTCCACCTCTATGGAATATTGCATCATAGCTTCCAAGGAGGATGATCTTCTTTCACTTAGCCATAAGGTAAACTCACTATCAAACGCTTCAGCATATTGGAGTTGAGAAAAACCAATGGGAGGTTTAAACTGGGTAGGGATGGAATTATATACTTTCATAAACCTGTTAGAAAACTCTTGGATAGATTCACTCTCCCTCCTCCTCATGGAATGATATTGAGAGAGATATTGTTTAGGGTTCTTCTGGTCTAGACACATCCTTGAAAGCGTCTTCAAAGGCTTGATAGTTCTGGATGGATTCAGCTGGGAGATTCTTTTATCATTTTCTTGCTTCTCCAACTAGAATCCAAGCAAACAATATGACCTTAACATCATCATGATCCACTTCCTCTAGGCCTATCCAATCTAAGAACCATCCCAAGTGCCCCTCAATTGAATACCCCCTTTCCCCATTGAATTTATTAAGCCTTTGGGAGTATCCTAAAGGGAGGTCATGGAGAACAACAGAAAGCTATAAAGGGGAAAATCTATTTTCCATCCTTGGAGGTGTAACAAGGTTTATAGGGTGGATTAAAACTGGTGGAATGGAAATCGGTAAGCTGTGAGGAACTGTGGGAATGTGGGGAGTTGTGAAACTGGAAGATGGATGTTGATCAGGCTTGGAAGTAGTGGGAGACAAAAATGTGGCAGCATATTTCCTTATGATAGTGGAATTCAACAGGGTTGAAACAGTAGTGAGAGTAGGGCACTATGGGTCAGGAAGGTGTTGGAAATCCTTTCCTAGAGGCTCTGAGGTCAAGGGTGACCAATAAATGTGGGGAAAGTCAAACAAGAGGTATCAAAAGCCAATTCAGAGAGGCTGGACTCGTATTTAGTTCTAGGGAATTCTATTCAGAACTCCTCATTACAGTGTTCAGATATATCACTAACAGAAATAGCACCTTCAACGGGGAAGGAAAGATTTATGACCAACCTTTGCAGCCTGTTGGCCCTTCGAATCAGGCTCTCCGGATCGAATACTTCTTGAAACGACTGGGAAATAGGGTTGATCCTCGTATAAGTTCTTCTAGTTGCCAGTATTTCCCAATGGAATCACCTTCAAAATTTGTGTGGAGTCACTAGAGCATGTACAACCAGTATGTTTCTATGACCGGATGCTCAACTAGGTCGCAGAGCTAAACAATGTCGTTTCTCAAGGAGATAATCATTATCCCCAACAACGACACCAAGATTTTATCACCCTATAATTTTCCTATGGTTGTGGTAGGAAGTCATAGGGGTAACCATTTCAAACCAAACTTTATAATGTAGTCTAGCCTTACAGTCAGAGAGGGCTCTCTCTTTGTCACTGAAACAATTTCACATATACATTTAGCTTTAATCAAGCAGTCAGAAGGCTATATTTTGACGGGAACGAGGTGTTGGTAGATTTAAATATGGTGAGACAGAAAAATAAGAAAAAACATTGGGAAATGGAGTCATATCCTGGCATCATTCAAGGGTATTACAGTGAGAATGAGTGAGGATTTTCCTTTGTACTATGAGGCAAAGTAGGTGTCACAAATAGTCAAATATCTTGAAAGGGTGATAGGAGAAAGAGGAAGAATCCCAGTGAAGCAAGAGGCACCCATCTACGGGTGAATCTCTTGCACCACCTTTAGCAGCAACAACAATAAAGGCTAATAACTTATATAGAGTGCTTAACAGAGAGTGAATTATATAACAGTCATCATAAACACATCACAAATGCAACATCTGACACAAGGAGCGCTTAATGAAACAAATTCCTCATATGCAACTAGAGAGAATTAGAAGGAAAATACAGAAATGACCATGATGCAAACAAGAAACACAAACTAAATGAAGAACACCATGATGAATCTTAGAAACACAGAAAAATATTTCTCATTAACTTTTCCAAGAAAGTTTACAGAGATGCAAAAACCAAGAGCAGAATGCTTTCTGAATGAAAGTTCCAACACTTTACTCATCAATTGAGGCTATATTTATAGTGCTATGGGCTCCTGAGACCAGCCTAGAAACTGAGCCGAATTCAGTTACAAAATGAGGGAATCAATCCCAAATCATCATTTCAAATCCTAACAAACTCCTTATGTGGCAAATTCGCCACGATTTTCATCTAAAACGAGAAATAAGGGATCACAGACACACTGGATAAAAAATGGTAATGCGGCATGTGAGAGTCAGGATCACTTAACTAAAAAGGATGCTTCAGAACATATTCTAATGATTTTATTCCCTGAGACACAATCTACATCATTGAATCTTGTTCATGCCCCTACTTCACTTCGCAACTGCACTGGTCCTTTTCCTCCTCGCACGTTTAGTTGTGCGAAATAAACCATATTCATAGATTTATATTACGAGAAATATCAATTGTTCTATGCTACGGCCCCTGCGTGCTTTCTTGACCCTCTTTCTATTATCCTATGTGCACATTTTTCTTATGAAATCAACCAAGACCGTCGATCATATCCCCGCCAGATCTCCGTCGTTCAACTGTGCAGGTCTTGCAAACCTTTCGTAGCGCCCCATACTATTAATCTTCATGCATATCCTCCTCGTGAAATACCTTTGAGTTGTATATTAAACCTCCACCATGATCTGTGTCGTCCTAAGTGTGGGGTCCTACGATATTTCGCAGCTTCAACATGGATTATTTTCTGTGTAAGTGGCCACCGTGAAATCCACTCCTAGTCGTTGATCGGATCCCCGTCAGATCTCCATCACCCAGCAATGTGGGGTATACCAACATTTCATATCGCTTCCTCCTACTAACTTTCAAGTAATTTTAGGATGCAAAAACAGGCTTCTTCCATGGATCTGGCCCGCCCAAGATCGTGGTCGTTCAATCATGAGGACCCTGCGATATTCCATGAAACCATCTTGGCTTATCCTTCATGCGAGTTCTCATCGCAAAACTCTTTGCAACTGTATATATTTGAGACCCTTAGATCATGAACATTGAAACTTGAAGGGTGTAACCCATTTTGCGATCCCCCACAACTTATCTCTCTGCATAAACTTTACCCAGTGAAATCCTTAGCAACCGTTGATTTTCACTGTTGAGTATTTTGCGCCGTTCATTTTTTACCACTGCATAACCTGTAGAACCCCACGATGTCCTTCATGTTCGTATGATAAGAACTTTTGGACCTTGTTCCTCCTTTGATTGGCCTACTCCCCTGCCAGTTGTTCGACCCAGGATGGTGCTAGCATACCTGTAAAAGATCTTCAAAATTTAGCACTAGTGCTAACCAGATGCTAACACATGCAAACATAAAGAGCGTCAGAAATAATGGAATTTCAACACCATACCGGTGCTCGCATATCGACTATTAGCACCTGTGCTTTATTACATAACAAATGCACCAATTTGATATGTCACATCATACACACCGTACCATATTTTTTTTAGCTTTTTTGACGTGGACGGTTGATATGATTGCACTAATGTGTATAAACCATTGATATGCACCAGCACGTATAAACTAACGATACGTAAACAAATAATATGCACCAGTGCGGAAAAAAAATGAAAACGCACCGGTGACTCCATATGGAAAGTGAGAAACTTAATTTTAAAATTCATTGTTTCATTTAATTTACATAACCACACTGGTGCTTATAAATTGTGAAGATGCACCGGTGCACTAAATTAGGGTAGATGCACCGGTGCACCTAATTATGGTAGACGCATCAATGGGTCACTGATTTCCAAAATCACTACATGTGATTCTTCAAAAAATGGTTATTAACAATATTGCAATCAAATATATCAATTTTAATGATTGTGTTTGTGAGTTTTATTAGTGTTTAGGGAGGCGCGCCACATATGATTATTTGAACAACGAATACC
>LPNX010303873.1:899062-1031075 GCA_001517045.1 Pseudotsuga menziesii
ATCATAGATGGAAATATATATTATTGTATTTAATCATCCATACATTTAATTACCAATGTATCGTTTCACATGTAACATTTGACAATAATATTGAAGAATGCAATTGAATAAAAAAGTTTATTTTATTATACATCAATAACATTGCCTTTTTCTGTACAAAATAGGACAACATAGAGATAACAATAATCAAAATTTCAACATGAATGTAATTCTTACACTTATTGGTAACATGTTGTTTTTCAATTCGGACAGTATGTCCAACACATTATTATACGAGATGTTTGATTTTTACAAACAATTATTTCAAAATATACAACAAGATACAATAACTTGCTTTAACATCAAAATTAAATATGGATCATTATTCTTCACTAGAATTGTTATCGGTACTAGAGATAATTGCATTAATTGGGTTATTTGGCTGAATTTTTTGTTCATTGAAATGATTTTTTCCTCAGCTTCAACTTCCATCTACAAACATAAAAAAATAAAGTGCACTAAGTGTATCTATATTGCCAGGAATAATGAAAAATAAAATAGATAGTATACATGAATGTAAATTTTAAAATGACGTATCCGCGTCATAATAATTGAGTCATGAATTATACACATTCTTTCAAAACCATATCTCATGTCATCCATCAACATGTATTCTATTGGATCCACTCCATACTTTGTTTCCTGCAATTTTTATGCCCCATCACAAATCATAGATTTAATATAAATTATTTTTGTTGTTTTATTAATTATAAAATGAGAGAAGTAAAACAATATAGATACTCACAAAATCCACAATTAATTTTTGATACACCAACATATACTCACAACCCTTGCTTAACCCAATATAAATAAATTCTTATAATGGTTTCGCTTTGTATGTTAACACCTACATGAAGACATCCAAGGATTGGCAATGAAAAAAAAATTATTTATATACAAATCACAACCACTATGAAATCTTAATTTCTTACAATAAAATCACAAATACTTTTCTATCAACCCCTTTCTTCCTTGTCGTCTTGTCTTGTATGTTGATTGGGTTCTATTTTGTTTTATTTTCTGCATTAACAAAACAATTGAAAATGAATATTTAATGGTTAATCAATTAATGAGAATTACGTAATCCTAAGAATCAATGATTTCATACATTTGAAGCATGTTGTTGTTAAGATGGATTATCTTACGATGCAATTATGTCTATTTTATTTACTCTATCCTTGTACGATTTTTTGGACACCCCTACTGGAACATTTCACATATCACCTCGTTCATCCTTTGGTATTTTCATAATCTTCCTATAAATGTAAAATGAATGCATTAAAAAAAAATTCTGCTGATATGAAAATAAATAATATAGCAAAATTAAAATTACTGAAGGAATGATGCTTTGTAGTAGTTATAAATACATATTCTACAAAAACATGTTTAGGAATATTACATTTTCAATGATTTTTTTTTGTTGTATGTTTTTGTTATTGCAAGTCTGATAGGTCTCATTAACCATTGCTATGGGAATGCCTCTTTTAGTTTACATATGATCTAATTTTTTGAATCATTTGATTGGTTTATGTATTGTAAGTGAAAAATATGTATGTACGTTCTTTCCACTATGTCCCTCGTAGTATTATAAAATTATTTTCCACTTCAATTAACTTCCAACAGGATTCCATATGAGCTAAGGACCAATTTCATAGTTTACAACTTCCATATTATTTTTTTCTTATGATGACATGGACTTTTTTAATTGTCAGTCCCTACATAACATTCAACATATGTGTATTAAATTATTTTAAACATATTAGTGAATAAACATAACTACATTATTACTCAAATTTAAAGAAATAACTCCTATTGAATTTGTTTTTATTCACCTGATTCATCCCTCTACAACCTTTCTATCAACGTTTTTCGCTCTTCTGGACTTAGATTGGTCAGAATCTTATCAAGCTTCCTCTTCTTTTTGGCTCTGCATTTCACACATTAACGAATACATATTTGTGAAATTTACAAATAATTCAAATAATGAATTTAAATACTCAAATCAATTAGAACCATTTGCCTTATTTGTAATCCTAGTTGTGCTTCCATCACGTTGACTAAAGTTTTTGCCCATTGAATTACCATACATTTTTATCATTAAATAGCCTAGACCATTAAATACTGAAGCTATCAATATATTATCAAAATAAATTATAGACCTACAAAATGGAAAACAAGCATGAAATCAATGCATTTTATAAAATCAAACGCACCATTGTGTATATACACATAGATACACTGGTTTGTTTCAACAACAAAGACACCCTGATGCATTATTGTTACAGTTGATTTTACCACACATGGTGAGTCACATTTTTATGGCCTTCCCTGTCCCTTTGCAGACTCCTTAGACCTCATGGACCATTTTTGTACCTTTGATGTTTCCAATATCATCCCTAAAAACATGCAAAAATTGCCATACGTGACTTTTAAACCCTTTCTCGCGTATATACATGGGTTTGACCCCTAAAACCGCGTACATCGGGATGTGTGCAAAAGGACAAATTCTTTTGGAGTTTTCCTTGATGTGGATCCGACTCACTTGTCTCCTAGCCTTCCATATGCCCTGAGATCGCTCGGATTCGACCTTTCATTACCCCATTGAAGAGCTATATAAGGAACCCTTTGGATACATTGAAGGCATGAGGAATTAAAGAGCAAGAAAACTATAGTCCATTGTTGTTAGAGCTTATACTTGAGTCTACATCCCTTTGTCCCTTGGAGCACTTTTGTGTTCTTCCCAAGCTTGTCTTTTGCTTATGATCTTGCTATCGAGAAATGGAGGATTGAAGTGGTGGAGGCCCAAGTGGGGGACTCAGTTTCTCTGATTCGCAGACATGCCGACAGAGGTTGTCTCTATTGTAATCTCTATTTTATATTAATAGAAATATCTTTTCCTGTCGAATAATGTGTATTTGAATGAATATTTGATCCATCGATGATTTCAAATGCTTATTTATTGATTATATATGCTAGAGTAGGTCTAACATGATTATATATAGCATGTTTGTCTTGTTTATTGAATGTTGAGGAAGCAATTTATCAATTCAAGCTGGAGTTGGAAATCTCAACGGGGATCTACATCAACCGTCTGGAATAAGGTACGAATCGAGACCCTTTAGTGTGAGATATTTGGTTTCTCTTGCATATAGGAAAGGATTAATTTTTGGAGTCAATCTATCTGTTGTGGTACCCCAAGCCATAGGAATTTCTCTCCATAACAAAATTGGCGACTCCGCTGGGGATGTTCCTTGTTTTTCTTTGGGTTTTGGGGGAACAATGTGCTTGATATTCTTGACTTGCTCTTTGTTTCTCCTTGTTTCTGTGTTGCATTTTATAGTATGTTCATCCATTGACACTCCCCTTTATTGGTTTGACCCTTGGCCTACTTTTTACCATTGTCTTCTCTGTATACGTAGGTTTTTGGCCAAAAGTCGTGTACATACGCGGATTTTTGGCCAAAAGTCGCGTATACACACAGGTTTTTGGCCAAAATCAGCATATACATGCAGCTTTTTGGCCAAAAGTCACGTATATATGCAATTGTTCTTTAAACAGTCGTGTACATCCTCCCTTTTGGTGAGTTTGATGTTGTGGGAAGTTGTTGGGTGGGTTGTGAGTGTGGTTGGGTCTTCCTCGGGTCTGATGTTGTCTGTTGGATGCTTCTTTTGTGACCAAAGACCGCTTTTTCATTGATTTTTCTTTGAAAGTAGTTTTAGTCATTTATCATTTTTGTTTTGCCATTAGTGCATTACTCTTTTTTGTCTCGGTGTCTTGTTGGGCTTGTGTTTTAAACTTGCTGCAGAGACTGAGAGTTTTAGATGACTTTTATTGCATTTTTCATTCTTTTATATTGAAAAATACAAGGTAGTTTCATTTTTTGCATATGGATTTGAGGAGGTACTTGCATTGGATTGCTTGGATGAGAGTTTTATTTAGGCTTTCATATAGGAAGGATTGCATTGGCATTCAGAAAGGAATATATATTTATGCATCTCATGTAGTGGCATACCCTGTTTTTCATTTGACAAAGATTGCACTTAGAATTGTTTGTTATGGTGTGCATATTTATTTCACTGCTGAGTCATAATGTCATTAGTTACACGGACATTTCCATTTGAGTAATTACATCCAATTAAAATCAACGCATAATAAAATGAATTACACTCTTTTCTTTTATAGGGTGCACCAACAAGACTAGGTTTTAGGGTTTTTGAATAGTTCATTGTGAGTAAATTCTCCAAGACCACTAAAAGAAACATGTATGTGTCTGTCCAGGTGAGAGTGTAAAATTCTTTGGTATAATTAGTGTTTCTCAAGATCCTCCCCTTACAAGGGAGTTAGGCACAAGGAAATGTGAGCGGTTATGATTGGGATGACCCCTAGTTGTAACTGAGTAGCACCGGAGATATTTTCAGGATTGTATTCATATCTGGGGGCTCTTTCGAGAGTTTTGGGATTTGCTACCCTGCCCATATGGTCAATCCCGCCTGTGACTGCCTGCCTGAGCATTTATTATATTGAGGTGACCTTAGTTGCCTTACCTAGGTTATCGAGGGGGTACTTTGCAGGGGTTATTCTGTAGGTGTCCCAGCCAAGTAGAGGTCAGACAGCATAGTCTCTTTATGCGTTGAAGCTAAGGGCCACTATAATTGGTTACGTACCTCCACTTGTAGTGTATGGGAGTTTTGAGCCTCTCCTAGGCGAGACATACCTGCTTCATTCGGGAGCTCACATATCCTCCCCTTGGTTTTCTTGTATTTTGGCTGTATATTTTCTTAGGAGTGTGCTCTTTGTGCACTATTTGGCCTTTGGGATTGCGATTACTTGAGTATATTTATGCTCTCTTAATTTCAGGTTCTTTTATTTTCGGCATGCCTAGTATCTTATCACCCTTCCTTGGTCCTAGTACGGACCCTGGTGTCAGACTTGGGGGCATCACAGCCCCTTACCGTGCTCATAGATTTGGGAGTGGTCACATTCCACCCTCTACTCCATTTGTGGAGGATGTTGAATCCATTCTCTTGGTCTTTACACTGGTGGTCACCCTCACGGGGGTGGTAGTGGATGCGTGAACGTTGGGTCTACACCTTATTTTCCTTTTTATGTCCCATCGTTCACCACATTGTTTCCTTTGGGTGCATTTGTCATGATCATTCATCTCTATATCCTATAGTTTGGATTCTTTATTGACTATTTTGGGTTGTTTTGGACTAATATGGTTGTCATGTAGGGTCCAATTTTTGTACACTCTCTCTGAGGTTTTGACCCGTTCGTTCCTATCATAGGTATTATGTCTAAACTGGCATATAGGTTAGGATATCACATGCGCTTGCACTTATGCATTTCCTTATGACCGTTCCATCTTAACCTTAGGTATGAACCCATTCCATTGTATCACAGAACCTTCATACTGTTGTTAGAATTGGTACTATGTAAATGGTAGAGCTTTCCTATACATGGGTGTCCTATTTAGCTCCCCTTTGCATTTGGTACCCATGCTGTGAGTCCTCTCTTAGGTCCGTGATTCCTTTGTATAGTACCGCCATGACTTTGAGCAAGAGCTTCATACTCCTCTTGACCTTTATGCTGGCCATTTCCCCAAGACTCCCTTATGTCAAGTTGTAATTGCATTATCATGAGCTTTTCCTGCCTTATTGAGACTTATGTCGGCTTCCTTGACTTTGAGTATCAGCCATATAGCCTGAGCTTGTCTCATGTCTAGCCACGCAGAGCCATTTTATATATCCTTTATAGCTTAATTCCCTATTTTTACTGGGAGGGGACTTTTCCCCCAGTGTCGCTATCCTACACATGTGTCCTTGCATTGAGCATAGGTATGTTCCACTGCTTGGAACTAGTTTGTTTTCCCATTTGATACTCATCTCCTCCTAGTATGTAACTTTAAAATGATTTTATTCTTTTTCAAGCTTTTCAAATATTTGAAAAATTCCAAAAAAAATTTTAAAAACCAAAAAGCTGGACAAGAAAAGATGTTATCTTTGGCAGCAGTCGAGTCGTGTCGCCTTCGAACAGAGCACTATATATCACATCTGTTGGTTGGGTTAATAGTTTGAATTTAGGAGTTGTACTCGTCTATCTGAGCTTATGTCCACCGACTGGTTAAGCTTCCAGTCCCTATGGAGCCTCTATCGATGCCTCCTATGTCACAGAGATGTCCCAGTTTTGCATATCGAGTCTATGCTGCCTACATTCAGTCACCATTCGCATTTATGCTCTTGTTCGAAGGAAGTTGAAACATGAGTCAACCATTCCTCAGTTATCTTGACTTTGCATGTCGGCCATTCTCGGTACAGTTACTGGTTTGTGCACCTTATGATCGAATCCTTCCACATTATATAGCCTTGCTGAGTACCTCGTGTTGGATGATGGGGGATGCCTTAATGCCCTCCTTCCAACGGATTTCATCCCATCGACTTCAGATCATTTATTTTGGGATAGGAATCTAGAGTCATGTTTGAGTGCCTTGAGACTTGCAGTCATCAGTGGCAGGTTCTCTCGCCATCGACAGTTTTTGGGAATACATCAATGTCCCCTGATCGATGGATTCTCTCAAGTGTTCAACCTCAACACATTTATTCACACTTGTTAGTTTGCACTCTAGTACCTTGATTCCCATTTTCATTATTGGTGGGTGATCTCGCGCCTGTTAACGATATACATCAATGACCGGTAATCAAAAGATGGACTACTATGTTTGACCTTGACACCTCTATTCACATAGTAGGACATGTACTCATAGCGGTTTGTGTAGAAGACCTTCCAGATTGGTGGCATCTCTTATATGCTACCTCCTTGATCTTGCCAGTGTTCATGAGATTTCAGCTCTCGTGACTTGATTCCAATATATGTCAGACATTTCTAGCCATTATGGAGATCTTGATCCATTATATATCTTCAGTCTTCATGGAGATCATGATCCTTTGTATATCTTCATCATGGAGGTTCTGATCTATTTATATTGTACGTGGTGATGACCACACATGTCATATTGTATCATGCCTATTCATGGCCATTGTACTCTTATGTATCCAAGACTAATGTATCTACTTGCAGTTATATGCAGAGCATTATCATTGTATTGTATTAATTGGATAGTTGGTTCTTCCACTGGGTTCTTCATCACTTCACTTCTGGGATGTACTTATAATGTATTTTGGCCATCGTATGACCCCTCTGACCTCACACATTAGGGGGCATCTGTTACAGTTGATTTTACCACACATGGTGAATCACATTTTTATGGCCTTCCATGTCCCTCTGCAGACTCCTTGGACCCCATGGACCATTTTTGTACCTTTGATGTTTCCAAGATCATCCCTAAAAACATGCAAAAATTGCCATATGTGACTTTTAAACCATTTCTCACGTATATACGCGGGTTTGACCCCTAAAACCGCGTGCACCAAGATGTGTGTAAAAATCCAAATTCTTTTGGAGTTTTCCTTGATGTGGATTCGACTCACTTGTCTCCTGGCCTTCCATATGCCTTGAGATCACTCGGATTCGACCTTTCATTACCCCTTTGAAGAGCTATATAAGGAACCCTTTGGATACATTGAAGGCATGAGGAATTGAATAGCAAGAAAACTATATCCCATTGTTTTCGGAGCTTATAATTGAGTCTGCATCCCTTTGTCCCTTGGAGCACTTTTGTGTTCTTCCCAAGCTTGTCTTTTGCTTGTGAGCTTGCTATCGAGAGATGGAGGATTGAAGTGGTGGAGGCCCAAGTGGGGGACTCGGTTTCTCCGATTCGTAGACGTGCCGACAGAGGTTGTCTCTATTGTAATATCGGTTTTATATTAATAGAAATATCTTTTCCTGTCCAATAATGTGTATTTGAATGAATATTTGATCCATGGATGATTTCAAATGCTTATATGTTATTGATTATATATGCTAGAGTAGGTCTAACACGATTATATATAGCATGCTTGTCTTGTTTATTGAATGTCGAGGAAGCAATTTATCAATTCAAGCTGGAGTTGGAAAGCTCAACGGGGATCTACATCAACCGTCTGGAATAAGGTATGAATCGAGATCCTTTAGTGTGAGATATTTGGTTTCTCTTGCATATAGGAAAGGATTGATTTCTGGAGTCAAGCTGTCTATTGTGGTACCCCAAGCCATAGGAATTTCTCTCTGTAATAGTTATACTAACACAACTGCACCGTGAATGACCAAAAAATATTTATCATTTTATGGAAATAAAAAAAGGAAGTTCTTGCCATTATCGATGGTATTTTTGTAAAACGCACCGATAACAAAAAACCGAGAAAAATTTATGTTTTGTATGTCATTAAAGGTGTGCCATAACGATATGCACATCAATGTATTTTGGAAAACCAAACACATTAATTTTTACGCATTAGTTTTAAAAAAAAAATTGAGGGCCTACATGGTTACAGATTTGATCCAAATGTTGGACCCATCTCACCCTAATATTTCTATATATATTCACAAATTCAACAAATATAAAGATACAATGAGAATAATTCTTATTGGTTCAACAAAAGGAGGAGCCCAAACCCTAGCAATGGCGACTACTCACCCAGATTTGATGCTACAGCAAGAGCGCATGGGCGTTTTGTGGGTGCGGGGAGGGAGAACAGCCCACTCCAGGGCACTAGTGCATCTTTCTAGGTTGACGTTGGAAGCTTGAAAATACAAGTGGTTAATCATTTGCTCGCATGGGACCGTACCGCTGCCAATTCTACTTGGCCTGCAGAACTAAGTGAGCCCGACGTCTCCTTGTATTGTTCTAGATCAGACTACACAGGAAACAACATATCTGAAGCATGTGATGAGAATAGGAATGGATGCAGTTCAGATGGTCCAGAATAACTACCTCGAGGCACATTTTACGACATATCTGATATTTTTTCTTACTTTTCCCATATGGGTGGTGGTGCCCTCTTCTTTTTCCAATTTCTCCTCGGAATATAGAGTCAGAGCAGACATAGACAGGTTTCATATATTTATTAGATTCACCTCTGGGAAGACAATTTTTGTATGGGTTCAGGGATCTAAATTAGTGGAGACACTAAAAGCAGACCTCGAGCGAAGAGAGGATATACCTAGAACCTCTTTCTTCTTTCTTCATGAAGGAAAAGCATTGCAGGAAGATTCTAGGCTGACAGATTCTCAGATCTCCAAGAACTCAACCATTTTTTTTATGCATTGCCTGAGGGGGGTAGTATAAGGAAATAGAGGACCCTCTAATCCTTTGTCTTATAAAGAAGTAGCTCGACCTAAGGGATCAACAACAGCAGCATCTACTTATCCCCAGAACAGTCTGTATTTTGTGGAAAAGATGTTATCCACACCAACACTAGAGATTAAGAATCCATAGGTAAAAAATATTTTCAGTACGCTATAATCTGTAGCCATCATTTGTCATTTTAATGGGTTTTGGCCCAGATCTTTTAATCACCATCAATGGGTTTACACAAATTGGACAACCAATTTTCAAATCCTCTTATGTTCCAAGGGTTTCTTTGTAGTTCAATTTGAATCACAGGAATATTACCAGAAGATGTTAACACAGGGACCTTGGTTTTGGGGGAGAGTTGGGCTCTTCATAATACCCTGGTTTCCAAAGTTTGATGCAAACTCCATGATGGTAACCAATATGCCAGTGTGGATGAGGTTTCCAAATTTACCTCTACCTTTCTAGCACCATATAGTATTGGAAGACATTGGCAATATTCTTGGCAGGTTTATCAAAAGTGATAGTGACAGGAAAGAACAGGGGTTAATAATTACTTATACAAGAATTTGTGTGGAGATAGACCTCAACAAAGGACTCCCTGATAGATTACAGCTGAAACATGAATCTTTCAATTGGATTCAAAGGTTGGACTATGAAAATGCTACTTTTAGATATAGATTCTACCATTTGATGGGTCACCTCCAAGACTCATCCCCTCTTCCTAAAAAGTTTACAAAGAAAAAAAAGGGGCAGACTTCTAACCATAAAAATTGGCAAATAGATTACATTCCGTCTCTAGATGGAGACGAGGAGAGTGAAGACGAAGAACAACTAGAATTACATAAAAATGAGGAAAATATGATGAAATCTGAATCAGTGGATGCACAAACATTATAAAAAAAGAACTATGGTGCAGAAACACTATCAAATGATGTGAATCCTGTGGATGCTTCTTTTAGTGAACTAAAGCGTGGACATGAAACACAAAGTTCAGATTCTGATAAGGAACAAGTTACTGTTCAGTAACCAAGGGATATGGCAGGTAAACAATTGATCATAGTTGTCACTTAGCAGGATGATTGGACTGAAGTGAAAAGAAAGAAGATGGGGAAAAAAGGGAAAATGGAGACATATTTTTATCCTTGGTTACTATGTCCTATGATGTAATATAGTTTTTTCTTTTTTTTCCACAGACCTTTGGTCTATTTTTTTGACTGCATGCTATGGCACTAGAGCTAATTGCTCGTAATGCATTTGCATCTACAAAATGTAATTTTGATTCACCTCGGCTGAAATAAAATTACGCTTTTTTCTAGGAAAAAAAATTCAACAAATCTAAAATATTTAAAAGGTGAAATCGTAATTTTGTGAAATAGTAGAGCAATTTAAACCCTAATGTTAATTTTTGTAGCCACAACAAACGAAAAGAAGCACCGATAAGAGAAGGGTTTCAACATTGAAGGTACGTATGAAGTTTATTCTCTAAATCTACTTAATTTCTAAATAAGATAATAAGATCAATAATAATATTTACATGAAAGTTTTACTATGCAGGGTTTTGTTCATTCACCATATCTGACAAATTTTGATCTTTAGAATAATCCAATTGCTCCAAACACCTTCGGCATAAGTCTATGTTCCAAAGCTCCCCCTGAAATTTTTGGAAAAAAGAATGAATTAATGTTTAGGTTTTTTCTTTTAAACACGGTTTTGAATTACTTTTTCGAACTTAAAATTTTCGCTATTTTTTCAGTTTGGGGAGAAAATAGCTTATGCAATTTATTTTTGTGCCGAGAGGCGCTCTACAGCCCAGTATGGGAGAGATCTTGTAACGTTACATAATGTTACGTAACGTTATTTTTATTAATAAAAAATAAAAAATTTAATTATAGGCCAAAATAAATGTCGGCCAGGAAAACAACCTAATATGGGGGATATGTTGTAATATTCCTACCTAACAAAACAATAAAAAAGTAAAAAAAAACACAATATGGTGGAGATGATGTAATGTTCCCACCTAACAAAATAATAAAAAGTAAAAAATTGAATTATCAGAAGAAGAAAAAAATGTTGGCCTTGCACATGGTTTTAAAACCATGTGCAAGGCCTCCTAAACAACCCATGCTTTTAGGAGGGCCTTGCATATGGTTTTAAAACCATGTGCAAGGCCTCCTAAACAACCCATGCTTTTAGGAGGGCCTTGCATATGGTTTTAAAACCATGTATGGGGAGATGTTGTAATGTTTGTTCCTAACAAAATAAAAAAAATAATAATAAATATTATATGTCTGCCATAAATAATATTAAATATTAATAATAAAAATATTATATGTGGACCTTAAATAAAAAGATGTGTCTTTTGGCTTGAATTAAATCAATGGCTATATATAGGACACACCAAATTTGATATATCATTGAGTACAATACCTAAGAAGAGGTTTTCACCTCGAGAGATTTGATCCCTCTCTGTGCTTGATACAGCCTAGGATTTGGATCTACGCTGGTTTAATTTTGAAATTTTAGTAGTTCGATGCACCCATGTCCATGACACACTAATGCATTACTTTATAAACTGCATCGATATCCCAAAAAATTAGAACAAATTAACACTCGATGCAGGTATACTTATGATATGCATCGGTGCACTTGTATTTAAGAAATGCACCAGAATGAAAAATGTTGTAAAAATGCATGCATAAATATCTGCTACCAAATGTAGTGGATATTCCTATAAAAATGCATGCATACATATCTACTGTGAGAGATTTTGCAGAGGATCTTTCACGATGTGTTTATCATTGTTACGCACCAACATCTCGATACTTGAAAAATTATCGTTCATCATGCGTGTATACATGTAACAAACCTATGCAATTGTGTTTATGAAACACACAGTGTTGAATAATTGTGTATAATGCATGTATAAATATCCGCTACCAAATGTAGTTGATATTTTATCTTGAGGGGAATATGTGGATATTTTTCACGGTGCATTTATCGTTGTTGAGCACCAATGTGTTTTTTTTGTTTAAGCACACCAATGGATATATACTGGAATAGATACATCGCTAAAAAAAAGTATACTAGGTTTTTGTGGTTCCACTTAAAACTATATATTCATATTAAATTTTATTTTATTAGCCAACAACAACAATTACAATATTTCATAGTATATATGTGTTTCTTAAACTCACCTTGTTCTTACAGAATGGTTTCCAAACTATATTGGAAGTTAGATTGGAATATAGTTCTTGAAAAAAATTAGGATTATAGAGACATATATTGATTGTTGATTTGGCTCAAATGCAGGGAGAAAAAAAATTTAGTATCAAATGGCCAATTCTTCAGATGCCAACTCATTTCATCATGTTCAAATTTCGATGATTTCTCCCTTTCCATCCACAGTAAGTTCATGTTTTATTGATATTTTGACTATTTATTTTAATTTATGTTACTTATCCATGTGAATCTGTATATCAATTTATTCTTTATCGCGGGATCCTGATTCAGGTTCGAGTTTAGATGCATAAGAAATTCCACCAATTTCAAAATTTCATAAACTCTTATCATGAGCAAGATACTGCAAGCAATTCGTAGATGAAAATGGGCAGCCGCCAAGGTAATTTTTAGGGGAAAATTTTCACCAATTGTCTATTTTGGGGGTTTTTTTACAAAAAATAATCGCTATTTGGTCATTTTTAGTCTCTAATATCTCATATATTTACATAAAATATGTTTTTTATCATAATACTCACCAAAAATTACACATTTCAATACTAAATTGTATGTTTCATATTCAATTTGCACCTATCTATCTATATACATGTTTTTTTCAATCGAAAATAATCACCTAGAATACTATACTTAAGTAGAATATTAGAATCCTTAAAAAATACCCTGTGCCAACCACTTTAGCCTACAAATTGTAACATGTCGTCTTCAAGCCATAATCCTGGTTCACCTATGGTAATTCCTCATGATCTAGAACTCTTTCATGACACCCTAGTAGTTTGCAGTGGTTCAAAATGTCAAGAGTTTAATCATAACCCTTGGTGTGTTACACTTACCCCTTATACCAATGATATATTACCCAATGTTGATGGTATAATACCCCCTAATGCAGTAAAGAATCCAATAGGTGATATAGAAAAGACACGCATGAACACTTCCCTATGCTTTTTTTTGAAAAAGTTGGAAGCCAAAACAACTATGTCTCATCCTAAATTAACGAACCCCTTGGTTTATGTTCAGTCAACTAAATGTTCTAGTGATCCAAAGTATGATTTGAATGCAACCCAAACCATCTCTACTAGAAGATCCAAAAATTTGTATGAGTTAAGAGAAAAAATGTCCCAGTACACACTGAGGTCCGTCCAACTGTTGGTGGGTAGGGACGATTTCTCCCTTCCTGTGAATTTGCAAAGCAAATATCAAACTTCTTACAACCACACTTTGTATGGAGCTTGGTTTTATTCTCTACATGTGCCTAATGTTGGCACCAGATTCTTCTTTTGTGGTAATCATTTTATGATTGCAAAGTCTAATATTGATGCAACAAATGTTGGGTAGCACTTATACCAGTTTATGGTCCTATCTATTGTCAATATGATTACTTGAATATTGTTAAATACAAGCACAATCTTTCCATGTATAGTATGTGCATGAATGGTTATGTTTATGGAAACTTTAACAAGAATAACTTGTTATATATAGATGGTCGTCCACACACTCATGTGAATACTTCAAGTTTCATAAATAGTTCTAGGTGCTCTTTATTTTCTGCAAATTGTTCATTTGAGTAACATTTCAATGACTAGGAGTTCTTTATGAAAAGGAAAGCATCAAGATTTGTTGTTGTACATGCAATACATAATTTGTCTCCTGGTGACAAGTTGTTAATAAATTACAACTTTCATAGACCACCTACCGCTCATCAAATATGTCTCGCATTGGGATTACCCTTAGACGTCCCCTTGGGTCGTAAGACAAAAAAACATTGATTAATTGTATTTTCCAATTTACAATAGGAGCCATGTTAACGTATTGCTCAGTTTGAAAGTATATTTTATAAATTGAATTTGAAAATGTGTTACTCAACTTTAAATTTTTATATTTAATGTGGAATCGACGTTAATTTATTACTCAATCTGAACATGTGTTTTATAAATTGTTTCCAGCTGATCATTTTGTATTGGAAATTATTCTTGTGCAAATGTAATAATTGCATGTATAATAATAGATCAAATGAACTGCATTGTGCTTACTAACATCATCGATGCAATGTTCAATATTTTTTAAATCAAGATTTTGATGATGAGGGACCTACCTACCATCTTATGTTGTACCCCAGTACAATTTCAAAATGAGATAAGGATGAAAAGAGAGCACAACTTGGAGAGGAAGCATACGAAGCATGGTTGAATCAACCTCCAATTCAATTTCCACTGTGTCCATCCTTAACAATTAGGAATGGATACATTAATAGAATTTCTTCACATGTTGGTAATTGAGGCAATGAATTAGATGTTGGTATTGATGAGTTATTACGACAAAGGAGTACCATGGCTGCAATGTTGTTTCTTACATTCCAAGACAATGAGCTAGGGGATGTTGCTCGTATCACTGAAGCCTTCTTCAAAAGAATTAAATCCACAAATTCCACACCTCTCTTTGAACTTGGTCAGACAAAGTCTACACGATTGGGGACACCAATGTTACTGTAGAACTTAAAAGAAAAGTATGGCATGTTTGACATGTGTTTCTCAGTAATGTTGAGGTAACTGACCATCAACAAAATTTTATTTTGAGGAATCTCGTTACACAATGATAATTGAAAATGGTTGAGTTTATGAATGTTAAATGACATTGTACATCTGTATTTCACACTAACTGCATGTTATTCAAAGATAAGGTACTTCCAAATGATAATGTCTTTCTTGTAAAATGCAAAGAGGAAAAGCAAATGTTGAGAATGGTGGGTGTTGAGTACATATCATATCATCTATGTCCCAATGATTGTATTCTATATAGAGGTGAATATGAAGAAAAAAAAGATATGTCCAAAATGTGGGCATGACAAGTACACAAAATTGAATAACAAGGATAAAGCACATGAACCTCCTCATAATATATTGAGTAACATGCCTATAATCCCAAGGATTCAACGGCTCTTTCATTGCAAATAATTAGTTATTTTGTAGGGACAAAATGCATCACATCGAAGTGAAGGAGTTTAGTGAACTCCAATATATTCAATAACCATGAAGTATATAGAGGATACATGGCCCGATATATTCAAGGATGAATTATGCAACTTAAAATTGAGCATAGCCATTGATGGAATCAACCCATATTCCCAACTAGACAACACCTATATTTTTTTTCCTATAGTAGTGATCAATAACAATACCCCACCATGGTTGTACGTAAAGGATGAACATATTATGTTGGATCTTATAGTCCTTGGTAGAATACTGAGCGAATAATATGGATGTTCAACTACAACCATTGATCAAAGAGTTTAAGGAATTATAGGAATGGTTATAGGTATATGATGTATCAAGACCCATCCCATTAGAGAGTAGTTTTATGTTGTATGGAATATGTGCGTACACCATACATGATTTTCCGTGGTTGGGAGTTTTCTCAGGTAAATATGTTGTTTATTTTGCTTATATTCAAAGCAATAATTTTTTTGGCATATTTAATTTGTAGCGACCATCTTGATCTTCAACATTGATTGTGTGCTTTGTATACCATAACATTGTAGGTCTTGTAACAAAAGGTTATCATGGATGTAAATGTTGTGTACATTATATGAAGGCTAGGTGTTCCAAATATCTACGAAATATAGTATACGAATTCTCTAGGGTATTCCTCCCAGAAAACCAACCTTACAGAAGAGTAGCTTTTTCTTTCAATGGTAAACCAGAGAGAACCCAAACTCCTAAAATAATGACACTGACTGGCTGGCTTAGGGCATATGACAGAGAGAAGGAGAAGGAAATTGTAGAGATGTTCGATAAATATGGGAAACCCATGTTCAATGATCCTAAATTCTTCAACACCTATGATGAGAAAATGTCCAAAGGGATGGAAAGAAAATCAATATTTTATGAGCTCCCATATTGGGAGCATATTAGGATTTCCCACTTACTAGATCCCATGCATATATTTAAAAATGCTTCATGTTCTTTGTGGCATCACATATCATCCAAAAAAAGTGACAAGTTGAAAGTCATGATTATCTTATTTATTCAAATACTAAAAAGAAGCATTGGCCAAGACAAGAAAATATAGGAGAGGATGGACTCTCTTTTTCATTAAAAAATGACGATGTCCCATGGATTTTGAATAAAGAAGATCTTAATTTAGCAAAGGAAGTTATATTGAGTGTGAAGGCACCTTGTTTTTATGGGTCTTCTCTATGATGTTGCTTCACTGCAGACAAAAATTTGACTGGTATGAAATCACATGACCATCTCAACCTTCTAAGGGTACATATAATATCCATTCTTTTATTATTCTTTTAAATATTTTACCACACAAGTTAAAATGAAATTTTTTTTTGTTTACTTTGTAATTTCATTATCTGTTGTTTGTGCATGGGTTTGTGAACCACGTCTTTCTCGATGGCCTGTGGCATGCCATATCTAGAATATCTTCATTTGTACGATGGATCAAATCAAAGGATATCTACATTTCTAGCATTCATTGGTGGCATCAAGAGATAGAAAATATTGTTTGTATGTTTGAGAAGGAACTATCGTTGAATTTCCTGGACTTGCAAATTCAACTTCTAATTAACCTAGTTTATGAAGTTGAATTAGTTGGGGTGGTCTCATGTCACTAGATGTTCTTCTTAGAGAGGTACATGAAAACATTTTATTGATTTTTTCGACAGAGGGAAAAACTCAAGGGGTCTATGGCAGAGGGGTATATTAGTTGTTTTATTATACTAGTGAGCACATCAAGCAAATTGAACACACATCAGGCACGGTGATTTGGGATGATGAATGGGATGAGGACAAAAGGGAAGGGGAGTTACTGGAAATTAAAGGTAAAAAGGAACATGATAAGGAGTAAGTCACTTTTTCAATCTTTATATTTCCACATAGTAACTATTCACAACAAACTTCAAAATCTATATTCCATACCATACATACTGAATGTGGTTTTGTTTCCATGAATATACCATCGAATTTAGAAATTGATGCAATCAATAAATGCATTATTTACAACACAGAGGAAACGCAGTCATGGGTTACATTGTATTAAGAAAAGAGGAAGAAATGAGACATTGGCAAAAATAATTTAGGAGGTTGCATGGTAGAAGCATGCATTTTCTAGATAATTTAAAATCAAATATGCCAATGACTTGTCCCAAATATTGGGTTGCAGACCAATTCAAAGAGAAATATGGTACATCTGGTTGATACCTTCCTGAAGAGGAGGATGCGCTAAACATTGGGATCGAGTGCAACAACTCGACAATAAAATATTTATGTACATTTCTAACATTATAATGCAACTTTGAATTGTAACATTTGTATTTAATATATTAATGATTGGGTTATTAGACATATGTCACCATCATTTGTTAAATTTTATTACATTGATTGCATTCATTCCCATCCATGTGAAATTATGGACATCATTTTCAAACCAAGGACATTGATGATGGGCTTGTTACACAAGACTATTGAGTGGAAGTCGAGTTCAACCAATCTAGTCGTTCCAGACACCTTGATCGAAACTTGATAGGAGGGATGTTCGGTTATGTCAAAAAAATACAAGAGATCATTCAAGTGGACTTCTCATCTTTCCAGTGTGTTATTCTTAGGTGCAAGTGATGGGACACATTCGACAAGAAAAATGTAAAGGAAAACTGTGATAGTGGGTTGATATGTATCAACTCTAGAAAGATGTGGGATGAAAGTAAGGAGCCTTACGTTTTCCCAAAACATTGAAACCAAGTGTTCTTTTACCTAGATGTGTTGGATAGATATTGGTGGTTCATATTAAGACACAATCCTAGATCTAAACATGTTTTTGATAACAGAAGTGTTTGCATGCCAACATAGGAAGATAATGAGGGTGATGGCAATGAAGAGAGATATGTACACATGTTTTATTTCATCATTTACAGATTGAGATATCATTTTGTTACTATTATCTTTGATTGTATAATTGTATTGCTTGTTTTTCATGTTACGATGGTCAAAATGGAAAGTTGATTACTGGATGCAGTGTTTAAAAAAATTCAGTTTGTTAACAACCAATATCATACAAAATATGGTTTATGTATTTAAAGTAATTTATGATTGTATGGAATGATTATATGTCATTTTCCAAATTAATCGTATTATGTCTTGTGTATATATATAAATACACCATTAAAACAACTTAGTACATGATTCAATTTTATTTTTGTGAAAGTAAAGGCTAACACATTCTTTTGGACTTGAAGGTATTCTCTAATTTCTATATTCATATTGCAATAATGCTTGTATTTTGTGATGTTTTTGTTATGAATAATTTTAAGAATTATAATTGCATCAATATATAATAATTAATTTTATGGCATTGATAACAATGGCTTAATTTATATGGGGCGGTAGGGGGCGGGGTTTTCATCACCCCGGATGGAAAGATGGAATCAAATTTCTCTTGGGGGCTTGGAAGGGAAAAGAATAATGTAGCTGAGGCACTAACCCTATGGAAGGGACTTCAGATTGCCAGGAGTCAGGGAATTAATGAAATTATAGTGTTGGGAGACTTGTGAATAATAATTCAAACCCTCGCTGAAAATACTCTCATGTCCCAGATGCAACTCTGTCAGCTGATTAGAAAAATTCTATCCTTGGTCAATTCTTTTCGCAAAGTCGAGTTCCTTCACATACTAAGGAAGCACAATAGTAAATCAAACCTAGCTGCAAACATTGGCTCCACCCTTGGTTTTGTAATTTTATTGATAAATGGGGCCAGTGCTTTCTTCCAACCCCCATAGGACCTTGGCCTTGACCATGGGGTATAAATCCTCTTTGTGGAATAAGTCAGTGCACTCCCAAGTGGTGCTTGACTCCATCCCGTGGTGAATTTCCAGGATAGGACATGACGTGTGTGTAAGGACAGGGAATTAATGTCTGCGTTAAATTCCTATACGATCTGGAAGAACCGTTCCAAGATTGCTGAAGGAAATATGTCCCTTCCACCTTATGCGAAATCAAACAAGGATTATCAGGAAATTATGGATGTTTGGATTGATTTGGGTGGCAAGGTTATTAGGCATGACAAGGGGAATGGACATTGTTTTACGCTCTGGTTCATCTGCATCAGCGAGGAATTTGTGGGAGTTTTGAGTGTTCAGGATGTTACTTGCACCATGGAAGCGTCCTCAGCATCCTCTGAGTCCACCGGTTCTTCTATGCCTTCCAAGTTCATAAAGATGAATATCTAGGAGAGAAGAAGAAGATTAGGAAGAATAACAGGTACCTTGGCAAGATCGATTCAGAGGGTGGTCAATATCTGGATAATGTTGATAGGTACATGGCTTACCTGGGGAAGGAATTTTCCCTGTTGATTTCGTGCACTAAAAATGCATTGACAGGGATGCTGGAAGAATTGGAAATTAAGTTGCAGAAGCTGGAGTTGAAATTGGTAAAGATGGAAGCAGCGAATTTCTCAGGTTCTTCTTCTCGCTATGGTGAGAAAACCAAATGAATTTCAGTCTCTTAGGATATTGTTTTTGGATATTTGGCATCTGTCTGTTGTTATTAGCATTTAGCTAGAAATATTAGATCTCTTTTTTTATTATCTCAGTATGTTGTATATGACTGACACTATCTAAGTTGTATAGGAGTGGCATTGTCTGAACTCTATAAAGACTAGCACCGTGTGAACTCTATTTTTAGCTACCATAAGGGCACCTATGTTAAATTTGGCTCTGTTTTTTTGGTTAAAACACCTATAAATATAATCGTTTTTGTCAACAAAAAAAACAATGACTTAATTTATGGCTAACAATGTAATTTACAAAAAAGGTTAAGGTGCTCTACAATGACTTAAATATTTATGACCTTGAAAACAATGAAATTTATAATAAAATTATCTCCATCAACATTTGAATGTTTGTATTTCATGATTTTTTTATTATAAATTATAATGCTAAGCATTATAATTGTATTAATTAAGTTGGATTGAATTTTTCAATCTCTATATTTCTAGGAGGTTAAAAATCCATCTTGGATTTGGTTGAGGCAATATGGATTTATATGATGCAGTTAACAAAGATGTATGATAAATATTTATTCACCTTATTTTACGGTTTGTAAATAGGTAGGTAGTTTTTATTTGTAATTTAAATCCATGGTTGTATATTTTGCTAAAAATATTTCATATATGTATCAATATATAACAATTGATTTAGATTTCATTAATTAATTTAAATTTATAATAACAAAATCCTATGTTAATCTAATAATTTATATAACTAATTTATGCTAATTTAGAAATTAGATATATTCATTGACAAACTCAAATTACATGAATATTTGATATATTAAATCTTGCATAGTTTTGGAATTATTATTCAATACAAATATATTCCAATGTTATTAAATAAAATTTGCAAATAATAATATTAGCAAATTAATAAAACAATCCTGCCTTTATTTTTCAAGTCATGAAAATCTATGGTTTCCCTAAAGCCTTCATAATATGGGTCAAGGCTTTCATTAATGAGCCATGGATAGCCCCCCTTATCAATGGCCACCCTAGCCCCTTCTTTCAAGCCCTCTAGGGTATTAGTATCGCCAGTGGAATGCACATCAACCATGCCCAGATTGCTGATGATACTATTCTTCTGGGAAGCGTTTCTACTCAAATTGCAAGGCGCTTCAAATCTGCTCTGGCTTTCTTCTTAAAAGCTTCAAAAATCTAAATAAATGTCAATAAATCTTGGCTCTATGGCTGGAACAACAACCCCAATTCCCTATGAGAGTCATCTAGAATCTGGGAAATTCAGGTGAAACATCAATGGACATATTTCATTTACTTGGGACTGCCCATATTCAACAAGAAGAGATCCACCTCTGTCTAGGGACCCCTAATCCAAAAGGTTAAAAACAAAATCTAGGCCTGGAGTAACTCCTGCCTCAATCTAGCAGGAAAGGTGGTTCTGATCAAATTGATTCTCTCCTCTTTTCCCATATTTTCATGTGCTATTCTCTTGGCTCCTAAAGCAGTTATCAACTCTCTCAGCATATAAATAAGGAAGATCTTATGGAAAGGAGGAAAAAATCAAGGAAGAAAAATTAACCTGGTTAAATGGGAAAGTGTTATAGAGGATAAGTGTAAAGGTGGACTCGGAATTAGAGATTTAGGTAAACTGAATACTGCTCTTGGAGATAAACTAGTATGGAGGATGATATCGGGAGGAAAGGAATGGTGGGAAGAGGCCATAAGGAGAAAATACATTAAAAATAAAAATCCCAAATGTTTGGATGCCCCCTGGATAGGAAAATGTACCACAATATGGAACCTCTGTAAAAAATTTGTTGGGATAATTAAAGATCGTCTTTTCTGGGTCCCTGGGAATGGAGGAAAAAATAATATATGGGAATATTTGATCCTGGGGTGGCCTCCTTTCGCCATGTAGGACATGCTTTTTCCTTTTCATCTCTGGTTGGAAGACCATGGTCTCTTCAATCTAAGAGACTATGCCACCTAGGAGTCAATAGGCGACTGGAAAGGCCGGAAGGTCCTTTCTCCTTCGTCTAATATTCTCCTGGCCTATGACGCGTTCAAGTCCTATCTTCATGGAATTTATCCTCTTAATCATAGGGTTAAAGACTCTAGAGGGTGGGGGAAAACCAGGATCTGCTCAGTGAAAGATGGCTACCATTACTTGCAGAGCTTTGGGAATGAGCCTCGTGATTGCAAGTGGTCAAATGTTTGGAAATCTGACAACATCCCTAAAATCAATATATTTTTTTGGCTTTTGGTTAAGAACAAGTTGCTCACAACTGATAATCTCATGAAACGGGGTATTCACAGGCCATCGAGATGCTCTCTTTGCCTCGAGCATGAAGAAACGTATCAACATTTGTTTTTAGATTGCTCCCTTACTAGGCAAGTTTGGAGCCTCTTCCTTGGTCCAATTGGCATAAGTTTCACTCTCCCTGGTTCACTTATTGAAATGGTAGCCAACTAGAGAAGCAGTTACCTAGGAAAGATGGGGAAAAAATGAACTCTAGGAAGAATTTGGAATGTTGTTCTCAAAAATATTTGTTGGCAAGTCTGGCTGGCTAGGAACAAGTTCGTCTTCAACAATAAGAAATTTGATCCTCAGTGCATTGTCTTCAAGACCTCCAATATGATCAGGGAACAATTATGATCTAAGCAATTGGTCCTACCCAATACTGAGAAACTCAACTCGGTAGAACTACGTTGCTGCCAAGATCTTCTAGTTCGGACCTCCCTTCAGTCCAAACTGCATCCTTCCTCCCACATATGGGAACTCAAGAAAAGTTTCAAGGACTTTTCTCTTTGGCAAGAAAATCAAAATAAAAATATCCTCTTTTTTTACGGAGCCTCTAAAGGAAATATTGGGCTGTCAGGTGAGGGCGAGATCATTTTTTACCCTGAAGGAAACACAATGGTTTCTTTTGCATGGGGTCTCGGGCACAAAACCAACAATGAGCCAGAATGGCCTGCACTTTATTTCAGAGTTAATATGGCAAAGCAGCTAAATATCACAGACATCATCGTTTTAGGTGACTCCAAGCATGTAATTCTCCAAATGAACAAAGGCTCCTGCGAAAATCTAATCAAAACAAAAAGAATACATTATCACATACGTTAGATCATAGCTCAAATCCAAGTATCCCACTTCCATATTATTCGAGGGAATAACTCTGAGGTGGACAGGTTGGATAATACAGACACAAAAATGGAAATGGGAAATAGCAATGTGAATGGTATTTCTAAATTTTATTATGTTCCTTAAGACTTCAGCCAACACTAGAAAGACATGGGGGGCCATCCATAGCTTCTCCTTCTCCCACTCAATCATGAAGCCTCATGTGGACGTCTCAATCTCATTATTATGGAGCATGGCGAGTGTAATGAAATCCTACATTTAGCAACTTGGGCACATGGAAGCCGGCTATCGATCATCAAGGAATTGTTATGTGAAGGATGCTAAGTCTATAACACATTGTTTGTGTTGCCTCTGTATCCCTATAATCCTACATGTATTTTTGTTTTCTGGTTTTAGGAGTATTTTTTCACATATATTCCACTAATGGCTTTGGAGATTTCAGCAGAATAAGGAGTAGACACCGAAAATCAGAAAATAGCCCAAATGATTCTGTAATTCAGTGTTCTTCCACACTTCTAGATGGTATCTGTCTTTATCATTTTTGTAAGCTTTGCTAGCTTAATCCTTTTATTTAATACAATACTTGCATGGCTTCTGTTAAAAAAGAAATTATTAAAACAATCCTTTAGAAATAATGGCATTAACAAAGTAATGTTACAACAATAATTAATTGCAATTCTTTGAACACTATCTAGCTTTCCTTGGATGTGGACTAAAGTTATATTATATAATGAATATCATCATGATTAACAATAATAAGTGAATGCAACTTTTGGGTTTACAATTGAGAGAAAATGTTGTTCTTTTAATTACGTATTTGTCTTTCTTCTAAATAGAGCTTTGATATTTGTCATTGTAAAGTTGGTTATTGCCAAAAAAATGAAAATGTTGAATGATACGTCATATTGATCATGTTCATATTTACATTTTTTTGTGATGTTCATATTCATATATTATAATAATATTACAATATGGTAATACTTGACTTTTTATTATGATGTTTGGCAATTAGACTTATAAATTAAACAAGATTCATTTATGTTTATCATTTGAGTTATAATTAATTTATACACAACATTATACAATGAAGAGTTCATTTCCTTATTATACAACACTTGTAAATCATAGAGTTGTCACAAATTCATCCATAATTTACAATGCAAATTGTGATGTTTTTATCGACTAAATTAACACTTAGTGATTTAAAGACCCGCGTGATTTTCAATAGCATAATGTTCTTTTAGTACATAATCATACAATCATCATTATTTTCAAAACCTAACAAACATAAACATCATTATCATGGCATCATAGACATAATCATCATCATACTAACATAAACATAATCGTAAGTTTTAACAAAAACGTACATGTATCATAATCATTTTCACGACATAAACATAAACATACCATTATTACAATCATTGTCAGCATCTAACAAACATACAAATAAAACCATCATATATACCATCATACCATCATTAACATAAAACCGAAAACAACCATGAGCGTACCATCATAAAAATTATGTCACATATTCATGTAACACATACAACTAATAATACATGTAAACATAATTAATTACCGTTCCATGATGATCATTTTCACCACATAAATGAATAAACATTAACATCAAAAATGACATCAACATAAACATGAAAATGAAAAATATATATAAATATGAGCATATATAACATCAAATTCATGATACAATATGTCAAATATAATATATCTCTAGTGCAATAACTGCTATGACATATCTGCTCCACCTCCACCAGGAGAGGCACCATCATTATCTCTCCAACAAGAACTAGATGCATCATCACCTCCACCAATAGATCCATATGTAGTATCAACACCTATTCTAGTAGAGGTAGAGGCATCAGTACCTATACCAGAAAGAATAAGAGACCTGAGAGCGAGAAGAATAGATCCATAAACACAAAGTGTATGACCCTCTCAGAGCATCTCCAAAATAGAAACAAGTGAATTAGGAATTGGTGGATGGTCAGGACGGTGAGTGGGATCAAAGGGTTGGTTGAGCATGAGTAGAGGAGATTATGATGTAGTATCGAGAGGAATTTTGAGTAGGAGTAGAGGACTAGATGATGATGGAGGTGGAGGAGGAGGACATGGTGGAGGAGGAGGTGGATGAGATATTGAAGGTGGAGGGGGAGGAGGTTGAGGTTAAGGAGGAGGTGCAGTGGAGGAAACCAATTGAAAGGGTGCACCAAAAACATGTTTCATCACACAACCTCATATGATGAGGAAGAAACCTTTATATCTCTGCAAACTCAGGGTACTCATGAATGTCATGCAGTTGCATAGGCTGAACACCTACATCTACCAACAATTTTTCCAACCTGTCTGCCGCATATTGGATATACCTATCCTAGGCCCTATGTGGACGGTGTCCAAAATGTCTACCAACCAACTATGGGCCACCCTATCCTTATCGTCCATATCCTCATTGTTAGCACTATTTTGGTTAACATTTGGGAGAAGGATTAAGAAGAAATAATGGTATGGTTTAAATAAATTTTGATAAAAATTATCAAAAGGTGATAGAACCATGACCAAGGTATTTATTCTTTAGAAAAACCATGGGCTAAACTTTGGAAAGAGGATAAAAATGAAAATTTGCACCTGTGGTATAGGGTGAAAAGTTTCAACGGTTTATATTTTTGGGTGGAAAGATATACGGACAATATGAAATATGTTCTCAAAAGATGCAAGGTAGAAGTGAAATTGATGATCGATGAAGGAGTTTAAAGAATAACCTAGATCTATGGTCAAGGTAACAGGTAAAATAAATCTACGGTGCAATATTAGTCTGCTAATGAAAGTTTCACAAGAGGAAAAATTTTCACAATCAACGAAATGGTTTAAAGGCCCACTTTAATCAACCGTGGAGACTTAAAGATGAAATAATCCACGGTGCAGGAGGATTCCACTGACTGAAGATGCGAGGAGAGAGTTAGAATGGAAATCAACGAAATGATTTAAAGGCCCACTTTAATCAACAATGCATATTTAAAGGTGAAAAGATCCACGGTGTAGGGTGATTCCGTTGTTGGAAATGCACTGATAAAGTCAAAGTGGGGATCAACGGAATGTGTTAAAATTTAGCATTAATCAATGATGTATATCGGTGGCTAGTGAGATCGACGGTGGAGATCAATTTCACTGGGAGAACATGGACACTAAATGTTTAGTTGGAGTCTGGCGGAATGATTAAAGGGTGACATCTATTGACGGTCAGGATTCGAAGCAGATGAGATAAATGGTTTTTAGATAATTTTTTGATGTAAGTTACACATGGTTTACATTTTATATGGACAACAGAAAGAAAGAAAAAGAGGTTATGTAGAAGGTTTTATCTACGGTGGTAAATTAATATTTGATGGATCTATGGTGGTAAGAAACTCCAATGTGGAAAATTGCAAGGAAGATAATAAATAGGTTGGGCAGCAAAATAGGTTAACAGGTGATCAAGATCGATGGCTTAGAAATAAGGTAAGATAAATCCATGGACACGGAAGGATTCACTTGTGAAAGTTGTATGAAAGTTAACAGATAATTTTAAGGTGAATATTATAAAGGTAAAGGGAACATGGTTGAAGATTATTTTTCTTTTTGCGTTGGAAGAAGAAGCAGTGTTTTGCGTGGACAAAGACAGGTTGGACATATACCTATCTAGCCATTATTTTTCCAGCCAGGCCATCTTTTTGCTTTCCTCTGAGTATTTAAAAATGGATGGTGGAGGAGAGGTAGAGGCTTACGAACTTGAATTTCAGAAAATCGATGAAGTTTTAGAGGACAGGGATAGCAGAATTTTTGATACCATTTTATCCTTTGGCCCCATTAGCTAGTTAAGTTAGATGTATTCAAAAACTAGGGTACTAATTTACATAACATTTTTCAGTCTCATTTATACTACTTTTGTCGAGACCAACCCCTCAATTTTCTCGATTTCATTAAATGGTGTACCTCTAATTATTCTTCTTCTGAGAGAGTAATTATGGATGCAACCAATTCCAAGATTACATGTCACGTCGACGCATTGGTCTTCTGAGATTCCCTTACAGCTCCTCCTACCTTCACCCAAAACCATGAAGAGTTCAGTGAAGAAGACTTAATCCAATTTTTCACACATTCTACTATTGAACAAAAGCAACCTTTCTTTTTAAAGTTGTTTAGGTCACATATCTCCCTTGATAATCAACCTTTTCCCATAGATGTGAACTTGTTTAATAAAGAAACCAAGATAATTGTTTCAATGATGAGTCAGTTCTTAGGGTTGGACACAGAAAATTATATTTCTAAGTTTTTGATGAGTCTATTGTTCAGAGTCAGTATGAGTAAGTCCAAGTCCTAATCTCTTTCAACACCATGCCTTAAATTTTATAAGTTTCTAGCTGAAAGTATTTACTCTCAGCTAGTGAATTTCCACGGCACCAAACACTTCAGATTCCAATCCTATTTTATCATAATGTTCTTGTTCTTTAATGAGGAAAATTTACAGTTACCAGAAATGGTTCTCATAGATCAAATCAGTAAAAAAAAATCAAGTATGTGAATTTGGTAATGGCATAGGTCTATAAAGTTTTCTTTTAGGATAAATTACCCAGGGTACTTCCATTTATGAAAGAGACTTTTCATTTTTCCCCAGATAGGAGGATAGGAAATTTGCTCTTATTGGAAGAACATACTATTATCAGAGTGCATGGATTGACTCATGAGCCATACATTCCACCAGATTTTCTCACTCCTAGGGTATTTTCTTTGGAGCTTATTAGACAAAAATTGATACTGGGAAATGATCATTTCATCAACTTCGGGAAAGCCTTGGAAATAAAATTTCCATGGGTAGTTGGTCATTTTATTATAAAAAGTAAAGTTTCACTTCATGTAGTAGAGATTTTATTAAAGGGAATGGATTTCAAAACAACTTTTTCAGTGGATTGTGATCCTCTCCATGTGATCTCAACATGAAGAAAGGTGAACAGGAATAAACCTTTTGAACACCAGGAAGTTGAAGGATTGGCTGAAAAAACAAATTGGTCAGAATAGCTAGATCCAATGGAGAATGTTGAAGCTCCACAAGAAAATCCATTAGCAATGGTGAAAACTACATAAGATATTGCTCCTATTGCAAGCAGTACAGTGGAAACAACTAAAAGAACATTTTCAGAATCTATGGAAACAGAAGAAGAAGAAGAGGCAATCTCAAATACAAATAAAATACAAAAAGTTAAAGCTGAAGGAGAGTTAGTGGAAGTTGTAAAGACTGAAACTTAGAAAAAAAGGGAAAAATTCAAGGGAGCAGTCTTTGAAATGCAACAATATGAATTTTCAGAAGTTCCTCGGACATCTACTTATAGGTTTAATTCCATAGATGAATTGTATGATAAATATAAGAATGATAGAGAAACATCCTTATATGAATCCTTTCAGTTGTATTCAGATGTTAGAAATATCTTGAGCAAAGATATTTGTTTAGTTATTGTCACAGGCCATGCTAAGAATACCTTGAACTTAGCAGTTGCTACAAATAATAAAGTATCTAAAATGAGATTAAACTTGGAAAACATCCCAGTGCCAGATATGATTTACCTACACAAGAAAACTGGGGATGTAATTTATAGTAGTCTGTTGAAGTCCACTTTGAAGGTATCAAAATTACAGTCTACAAAGAACAGATTGAGAATCAACTAAGGTAGGAAAAGGTATAAAATAACAAATATCAGCAGAAAATAAAAAATCTTCAAGGAGACTTGTTAGCTATTGATAATAAAGCTAATAAAGGAGAAGTCACACAAAAATATTTGCAGAAAAGGAAAACACAATTCAGATATTAAAGAAAAAGTTAAAGATACATGTTAATCAATGGATTCATGCTACAAAATTTACTGAATTAGAAATGGAAAAAGAGCTACTGGAGGATGAACTAAGTGACAACAAAGCAAAATTACTGAAAATTGTTAATGAGAAGAAAGAGTGAGAAAAAGAGAAAGATATTTTGGTTCAAAATGTTAATGCTTTAAAGGAGAAACAATATTCTTTGGAAAAAGAGATTGAAGATAAAAGAAAAGAGGATGAAGTACAGATAATTCAGCCTATTGCACAGACAAATATGAATTCTATTTTGCAGGCTATGTCTCAGGTGAGTTTAAAGGATTTACGAATCATTGGTTTAGAAAACCAAAATAAGAATCTAGAAAATGCAGCTTGGAAAAAAGAAGAAGGAAATATTTGGAAAATAAATGTAAAGAGTTGTTAGATAAAAATGACATATTGGCAAAGCAGTTGACTAGAAAACTGCTAATACAGGGAGCAAGACACCTTATATCAGATATGATTATTGTTGAGGCTTTTAATCTTAGACCATATTTAAATTACATTATGGACAAAGAAATGGTCATAAATGCTACCAAGTAGAGTTGCACTACTGTGAAAGAATATCTAAATAAGAATCATGTTGATACAACCTAGAACACAATTAATTACATGAATTCTTTTTGAAAGGATGACTTGAGAATTATGCGGATAAATGACAGAATCATAGTGATTACCTAGGCCAGAAAGGTAGTAGGAAAGCATCAAAATATAGACACTATGCAGGACAAAATTCATATTATGCAACATCAAGTTAAAGTTTTTAAACGTTCATTTGTTTCACTCTTTTAAAAGGGTTTTCCTTCCTTTTGGGAAGAAGGTGGTAGACTTTTCTCTCGGGTGAAATATCAAGCTCTGCTAGTAAAATGCAGATTGGATCATAAGAAGTTCAAGGATATGAACCATTCATTGCCAAGAAAGACCGTGGTGGATAAATTGGCAGTGGACTTTGAAAGAATTAACACTTTCAAAATTGTTTGTATTCAATTGCCAAAAAGTCCATATGTGGATCATGTAGAGCTACGAGTACTAACTAAAGAAATGGCCAGTCTAGAGCTACCAACTGTTGATCAATGGAAGACAGTGGATAATTTTGGAAGAACAAAATACAAGTTGCATCAATCAAGGAATCTTGAGGAATGTTGAAGACTAGTTTATTTAAATTTTGTAATAAATTTTTGAGCAGATAGTTAGTTAGGAAGCATATGACAAATGTAATAAGGCAATTATTTTGCATATTTTTAGCATAGAATTAATTATCATATCAAGGAGCATTTCTGTATTTAAGCAACATTTTGTAATGTATTTGGGGTTGGAACCTATGATAAAAACTTATTATTGTAAGAGAGTTCTAAAGATCAATAAAATTTCAGAGCCAAGCAGGCATTTTTACAAAGATTCTTGTGTTATTTACTTTGCAGTATGTACTTTCCCCTTCTCTATGTGAATGTGTTTCTTGTTAATCTTTTCATTCTGTCATCTTTTTCATACTTGAATAAGTCTATATTAGGTTAGAATTCATAATCATATGCTCTAATCCTTTGATTTCAAGTATTCACAAAATGTTTCCTCTAAAGTTAATATTGGATTCATCCTTGTTAGATGCCCATATTAATGGAATGTTTCTAAATTCCTCTCTACCACCAAACAACTAGCTTTTTTACTGTGAAGAAGTAAGCTACCCTGCCTGTGTTTAAAATTCCATTGCAAAATCACTGTCATTATTTTTTATCATATATGAATCCATGCCCAATGAGCACCAGTTTCAGCCACGGTCACTATTAAATTTTATTTCTTTTCAAATATTTATGTCATGTGAGTTTAATTATTGAGAGATCCCTCTCTGGAAAGAAAGAAGCTAGCTTTCTTCCTAAATATTGGTTTTTTGGTTACCTCGGGATTATCCTTTCACAACCGGGGGTAAATTCTGAGTGCTAACATCTTGGCATCGTTATCAGGGAATGAGAGTTCAAATACTCCCTGGGAGAACTATAGAGTTATTCAAGAAAATATGGTTTCTATTAGAAAACAAAGGTTCTTGCATTTAAATTCGGTTGTATTTTTTCCCTAGCGACTCCACATTGATTTTCAAGAATGTATTCAAAAAAGGACATCTTGTCTTTCAAGAGAGCACATACAAGAGAAAACCCTGATTCTAAAATTTTATATAGTGTGGAAAACCCAGAAAGTTTAATTAGGAGAAGACATGGTAAAGAACAAGTAGGTACTTCTCAAATTGAAAGGTCATCTTCAAAAAACCAAGAAGAATTTCTTATCTCTAAATATTTTGAGTTGGAAACAAATTTTGAAAAGTCTCTTTTAATATCTAAGTCCGAGTTAGATTTAAAACAGGTTGAAATCGGTCCAAACAGACTTCAGTCTTATTTGTCAGATTCACTTTGGTAAAATATCAAAAATACTGTAAACACAGAAGAAAGAAATCCTCTAATCAAAACTTCCCATACTCAAATTCCTAGCATTGCGCAAAATCCTCATGGTGTTCATAACCCTCCTAGACCTACGGTTGCTAGATTTTCTCCATTGGCTTTACATGTTGTGTTACATGACTTACCATAAAATTATGAACAGAGAATTTTAATATTTGATGGGGATGGAAATTTCACAGCTAGGCAACATATGGATAGGTTTGATGATTTTATTGTACTAGAAGAAGTTGATTATTATGATACTAAAATGAGATTATTTGCACAAATTTTATATGGGAAAGCTAAGAGGTGGTTTACATATCTTCCTACAAGGTTTATTGCTACTTTTGAATCCTTTCAAACTCTTTTTCTAGATAGGTGGGAAGACAAAGAGATTCCTTTACAGGTTCTATCTCAGTATAATAATTTAAAGAAAGGAAATTTTGAGTCAGTGCATGATATCTCTAACAAAATTATGAGGGTTTATAATTCAATCCCAGCTGATATTAAACCCCTTGTAGGAGCTACTAAATTACATTATGTAGTGAATTTGACAATGATTTTTCCTTGTTACTTAGAGATAGGAAATCTGCTAATCTCTCTTCCATGTTTAAAGATTCTCTGGAGGTGGAATCTAACTTAATGGCTTCTAAAAAAATGAAATAGAGAATGGAGGTAGATAAGAGGAAAACTAGGGAAGAAAATAAACCTTCCAGTTCTTCTTCAAGTGACGCTAAGTTTGATATAATGATGAAAACTATGGAGAGGTTGATGGACAGATTGGCATTGGATAATAGACCACTAAATAGAGAGAAACTTGAGCCACAAATCAAGAATCCCAATGTCAGAATACCTCTTCCTCTCCCTCATATTAGGTAGAGAGATCAAAGGAATCACATAAATGATGAAGACCAAAAAATAAGACCTCCATTCCCAAAGAATTATGTTGATGAAGAAGAAGAGAATGACCCATTGGATAATCAGATGCATCATTTTGATGATTTGGAATCTAAAATATATCTCATAGAAGAGGAGAATAATATATTTTCTCAAGAGGATGATTATAATACACTTAAGGTTTAACCAGAGCAATATCAGAGAGGATATCAAAATGCTATTGATGATTTCCAGGAGAGAAAAAAAAGGTTAAAATTGAGAAGTAGAGATATAGTCATAAGTAAAGGAAGGCCTACTTCAAATTAGCCTTCCAGTAGTCAGAAAAATACAAAAAAATAGAAAGAAAGAAAGAAAGAAAATATTGTACAGAAGGTTTCAGATAATAAAAGAGAAATGTCAAAATAAAATAAACAACAAATACTAGTTGATGTTGATAGAGCAATTTCTTCCTTCAATTTACAGTCCTGAATTGTCCAAAATAAAATTTTCCATTCCATTCAGTGAGTTGTTGAGAAATAATGAGTATAGAGAAAAGATAACCAGGATGGTAAAAACTAATGGAGAATGTCATCCAGACACACTATAATTAACAGATGATGCTCCAACAATAGTTCTTGGACCTAGAATGGAAGACACATATTAAGAGGATGTTCCACCATTCTATGTTAGCTTGAATGTTCATGATATGATTTTACATAATGCTATGCTATATTATGGTGCATATCACAATCTAATGCCAAGAGTAGTGGTTGAGAGTCTAGGATTAGAGATTACAAGGCCTTACAAAAACCTTTTTTCTTTTGATTCTAGAAAGGTAAAATGTTTGGGAATGAATAAATATATGGTAGTAACTCTTGCATAGATCCCTGCCAAGAGCATTATTATGGATGTATTAGTGGTTGATATTCCTCCTAAATTTGGTATGCTATTATAAAGGTCACGGGCTTCAAAACTTAAAGGAACTTTGCAAATGGACATGTATTATGCAACTATTACTTTATTTGGAGAACATAGAAGATTATACAGGGAGAAGATGTTAGCATATGTGGTTAACAATCAAGATAAACCTAACAACCACCCCATATATGTTGTAGATACTGACCTAGGTTCTTCTATATTTTTCAATGGTGCTCATGTTGAACCGGATTTGCCAATAATCGTTGAATTAAAAGAGGACAAAAAAATTTCTAAAAGGAAGGAAGCTTTAGAGCATAAACAAAATGAGGAAGGATTGTGGATAATATATTTTGATGGATCTATTAGTAAGGAAGGAGATGGTGTTGGTATTTGGATAATTTCTCCAAATAGGGATTTCAAATTATATTCTTATAAAATGACATTTGAATGTACCAACAATGTAGCAGAGTATGAGGCTTTGCTATTAGGATTGAATGCTTTAAAAGATTTGAAGGCAAAAATAATAGATGTTTTTGGAGACAATGAGTTAGTAGTAAACTGGGTGAATGATAGTTATCAAACAAAACATCCCAGAATGAGAGCTTATAGGAATGAAGTGTGGGATAAGTTGGATAATTTCTTTATCGAACACAGAGTCGGGGTAATTCCTAGGATGCAAAATCAAGTAGTTGATTCTCTGGCTGCTACTGCTGGAAATTTTAAAGCTCCCATATATTCTAAGAAAAAATATAAATTAGAGATGGTAAATAGAACTTCTATCCTTGGAAACTCCAAATATTGGCAAGTATTTGAACATGACCTATACATAAAGAGACTTTTGAAGCCATCAAATGAATTTGTAAATACACATATTGACACAGAAAATCAAAATTCAGAAAATTTCCAAGACAATGTACATTTTGTAAATGAATAAGTTGAGCTGAAAATTTTGAAGACCATGATTGGAGGAAAGGACATAATTCAATTGAAAAGTAATTACATTCCAAAAGGTCTTATTCCTCTAGAAAAAATATTTGACCAAAATCATGTGGCTAAACATCCAAAGGTTCGTCCCAAGTAAAATGATATTCAAGATCAAAATATTGGGACTGAAGATTCTCCCAGAATAATAAAACTGTAAAAAAACTAGCCACCTGAAGAAAAGAAGAAATATATTAACTTGGTGAAAAAATACACTAATGTTTTTGCTTGGATTTATGAGGATTTGAAAGAATATTATACCCCATCATACAACATACTATTCCTATCAGACTTGGAGAGAAACCTTTCAGACAAAAACTAAGAAGAATAAATCCAATGCTCTTGCCTTTAATTGGAAAAGAAGTGAGGAAGTTTTTCAATGCGAAAATCATTGTAACTCTCATATTTTCAAGTTGGGTAGCTAACTTAGTACCTGTCAGAAAGAAGAATGGAGAAATTAGATTATGTGTGGACTTCAGAAATTTGAATAAAGTGTCATTAAAAGATAATTATCCTCTACCCAAAATGGACCACATACTGCAAAAAGTTGTTGGAGCTGAAATATTGTCTACAATGGATGGATTTTCTCGATACAACCAAATAAAGGTCCTTCCTGAATACAAATAAAATACAGCTTTCACTACACCATGGGGGACTTTCATGTATGCCAAAATTCCTTTTGGGTTAATGAATGTACGAGCTACTTTCCAGAGAGCAATGGACATAACTTTTGCTAAGGAAAAGGATAATTTTGTTGTAATTTATATGGATGGCATTACATTTTATGCCAAATCTGATAAGGATCATATAAAACATCTGGAAACAATATTATTAAAATGCAAGAGGTGCGATATTTCTCTCAACCCCAGAAAGTCTAATTTTGCTATGAAAGAGGGAAAATTATTTTGTCATATTATTTCAAAGGATGGAATTAGAATTGAACCAGATAGAGTAAAGGCTATTATGAAGGTAGATGAACCAAGGAATAAGAAAGAAGTTCAATCATTTATTGATCAAGTAAATTTCTTAAGAAGGTGTATCCCTAGTTTTGTAGAAATATTAAGGAATGTTACAAATATGCTAAAAGGGGAAAATGAAATCAAATGGAGTGTAGAAGCTAGGAAATCTTTTAATGATATCAAAAAAGCGATCACAAAGGCCCCTTGTTTTAGTGAGTTCATATTTTTCCAAAGATTTTATGATTTTCTATTATGCCTCTGAACAAACAATAGTTGGAGTCCTGTTGCAAAAGAATCAACAAAATGTTGAACAACCCATTGCTTTCTTTAGCAAGGTGCTGAGAGATGGGGAGTTAAATATGACATCATGGAGAAACAAGCTTATGCATTAGTAAAGTATTTTAAATATTTCATATTGTATATTTTATATCCACATATTATAGCTCATGTACCCAACAATGTAGTGAAGAACATTCTTACCTGGCCTGATCTAGAGGGACAAAGAGCAAAATGGATTGTGGTTCTGCTGGAGTATGATTTGGAGATCAGGACTACAAAATTGGTGAAAGGGCATGGACTATAAAATATGATGACTGATTCAAATTGTGAATCCTTACAATTGAATTTCTTGTCTAATCACTCAAATCAGTTGGACTTAGGATTGCAGGTAATTACATATTTCACCTTATCTCCTTGGTACAGTGATATTGTCTATGTTTCACATACTTTACAAGAACCTTCAACATTAATTAAAACTAGAGCTATATAAGTGAAGTTAAAGGCATCAAATTTTTGGACCACGAATCAGTATTTGTATTGGAAAGATATAGGAGGTATCTTTCTTAACTATTTATGTAAAATGAAGCCCAATAAACTATGAGAGAGTTTCATCAGGGGGTTTGTGGAGGGCATCACTCTTGGAAATTAACTGCCAACAAAATTTTAAGGGTTGGTTTCTGTTGTCCTACCATGTTTTCAGATGTTTATAAGGAGATCACAACTTTCCATCAGTATTGAATATTTGATGGAAAAAGAAAGCTAATACCTTTGCCGCTTAATCCTATTTCAGTAGAAGCTCCTTTTCAATAGTGGGAGTTAGATTTCATTGTAGAAATTAACCCAAATTCTTCTGGCCAGCATAGATGGATCCCGACTGCAACTGATTATTTTACTAAATGGGTTGAATCTATACCTACTAGGAGGGCTATTGATGTTGTTATCATGGATTTTCTAGAGAACAATATTATGCCAAGGTTTGGGTGTCCCAGGAGACTTCTGATTGATAATGCACCAACTTTCAAGTCTAAGAAGATGATCATCTTATGTCATAAGTATCATATAAGTCTCAATCATTCTACTGCATATTATCCTCAGGGGAATGGACTTGCAGAATATTCTAACAAAATTTTAGTGAGAATAATCAAGAAGTTGTTGGAAGAGAACAAAAGATCCTGGCACACAAAATTGAAGTATGCTTTGTGGGAAGATAAAATAAGTAATAAAAGAGATATTAGTATGTCACCTTTCTAATTGGTATATGGGGCATATGTGGTATTTCCAATTTCCCTAGGTTTTCCTATCATGAAGATGCTATAGAACATGAAGAAGAGACAAATCATATGCAGGGGAGAATAAACCAGATTATTGAGTTGAATGAGGCAAGAGAAAAATATCATGATAAAGTGCAGGTACATTAAGAGAAAATGAAGAAGACTTTTGACAAGATGGTTAAAGAAGAACAGTTTTAGGTTGATGATCTAGTTTCAAAATGGGATGCAACTAAAGAAGACAAACATGAGAAATTTGATCATATCTAGAAGGGGACATACATCATTGATGCTTTTAGGGGAGACAATTCTTTGAGTTGTTAATTTTTTGAAAGGTTTTGTACAGAAAACAAATTGGCATTGTTTTGCAGGTTCTTTGCTACCTCATAGTGAAGATAGCATCCCCAGTTGGAGCCAATTGTTAGCACTATTTTGGTTAATAGTTGGGAGTAGGATTAAGAAGAAATAATGGTATGGTTTAAATAAGATTTGATAAAAATGATCTAAAGGTGTTAAAACCATGACCAAGGTATTTATTCTTTAGAAAAAACATGGGCTAAAATTTGGAAAGAGGCTAAAAAATGAAAATCCGCGCCTATGGTATAAAGTTTCAATGGTTTAGGTTTTTGGGTGGAAATATCTACAGCTAATATGAAATCCACTCTCAAAAATATGCAAGGTAGAAGGGAAATTGACGATCGGCAGAGGAATTTAAAGAACAACCTAGATCTACAGGAAAGGGAACATATAAAATAAATCTACGATGCAATATTAGTCCACTAATGAAAGCTTCGTGGGAGGAAAAAATTTCACGATCAACAGAATGGTTTAACGGCCCACTTTAATCAACGATGGAGATTTAAAGATGAAATAATCCATGGTGCAGGAAGATTCCATTAACAAAAGATGCGCGGAGAGAGTTAGAGTGGAAATCAGCGGAACAATTTAAAGGTCCACTTTAATCAATGACGAAGATGTAAAGGTGAAAAGATCCACTGTGTAGGGGGATTCCGCTATTGGAAGATGCACTGATAAAGTCAGAGTGGGGATCAGTGAAATGTGTTAAAATTTAGCATTAATCAACGATGTAGATCGGTGGCTGGTGAGATAGACGGTGGAGATCAATTATGTTGGGAGAACATGTGCACTAAATGTTTAGTTGAAGTCTAGCAAAATGGTTAAAGGGCAGCATCTAGCGATGGTCAAAATTCAGAGCAGATGAGATCAACGGTTTTTAGATAATCTGATGATGGAAGTTACACATGGTTTACATTTGAATGGATAGAGGAAAGCAAACAAGGAGGTTATGTTGAAGGTTTGATATATGATGGAAAATGAAGATCTGTTGGATCTACGGTTGTAAGAAACTCTGTTGTGGAAAATTTCAAGGAAGATAATAAAAAGGTTGGGCATCGAAATAGGTTAACGGGTGATCAAGATCAATGAATTAGAAAAAAGGTAAGCTAAATCCATGGACAGACAAGGATTCACTTGTGAAAGGTGTATGAAATTTAACATCGAATTTTATGGATAATATTATAAAGGTAAAGGGAATGTGGTTGAATATTATTTGTCTTTTTGCATTGGAAGAAAAAACATTGTTCTGAGTGGACAAAGCCATGTTGGGTAGATACGTATCCATCCATCAGTTTTCCAAGTAGGTCATTTTTTTTCCCACCTCTAAGTATTTAAACATGGATGGTGGAGGAGAGATAGAGGCTCGGGACCTTGGATTTCAGAGAATTGATAAAGTTTTAGAGGACAGGGATAGCGGAATTTTTAATACCATTTTATCCTTCAGCCCCATTGGCCATTTAAAAACAAAGTTAGATGTATTCAAAGTCTAGGGTATTGATTCGCATAACATTTTTTAGTCTCGTTTATACAACTTTTGTCCAAACCAAACCCCTCAATTTTCTTGATTTCCTTGAATGGCACACCTCCAATTATTCTTCTTCCGAGAGAGTAATTATGGATGCAACCAAATCCAATATTATATGTCATGTCAATGCATTTTTTGTACGATATTCCCTTACAGTTCCTCCTACCTTCACCAAAAACCGTGAAGAGTTTAGTGAAGAATACCTAATCCAGTTTTTCAAACATGCTGTTGTGGAACAAAAGCAACCTTTCTTTTTAAAGTGTTTCAGGTCACATATCTCCCTTGATAACCAACCTTTTCCCTTAGATGTGAACTTATTTAATGAAGAAATCAAGATAATTGTTTCAATGATGAGTCAGTTCTTAGGGTTGGACACAAACAAGTGTATTTATGATTTTTTGATGAGTGTGTTGTTCAGAGTCAGTATGAGTTACTCTAAGTCCCAATCTCTTTCAACACCATTCCTTAAATTTGATGAGTTCCTAGCTGAAATTATTCACTCTCAGCTAGTGAATTTCCATAGCACCAGACACTTCAAATTCCAGTGCTATTTGATCAAAATTTTATTGTTCTTTAATGAGGAAAATTTACAGTTACCAGAAATGGTTCTCACAGATGAAACCAGTAACAATTTTTTCAAGTATATGAATTTGTTAATGGCAGAGGTATCTAAAGTTTTCTTCTAGAATAAATTACCTTGGGTACTGCCATTGATGAAAGACACTTTGTAATTTTCCCCACATAGGAGGATAGGAGATTGGTTCTTATTGGAAGAACATACTATTATCAGAGTGTATGGATTTACTCATGAGCCATACATTCTTCCAGCTTTTCTCACTCTTAGGGTATTTTCTTTGGAGATGATTAAATAGAAATTGATAGTGGAAAATGATCATTTCATCAGCTTCAGGAAATCCTCAAAAATAAAATTTCCATGGGTAGTTGGTCCTTTTATTATGAAAAGTAAAGTTGCACTTCTTGTGGTGGAGATTTTATTAAAGGGAATGGGTTTTAAATAAACGTTTGCAGTGGATTATGATCCTCTCCATGTGACCTCAACAAGAGAACATATGAACAAGAATAAAACTTTTAAACACCCTGAAGTTGAAGGGTTGGCTGAAAAAATAAATTGGTCAGACTATCCAGAGCCAATGGAGAATGTTGAAGTTCCACAAGAAAATCCATTAGCAATGGTGAAAACTATAGAAGAGATTGCTCCTATTGCAAGTAGTACATAGGAAACAAATAAAAGAACATTTTCAGAAGCTATGGAAACAGAAGAATAAGAGGTGAGCTTAGAGACAAATAAAAGACACAAAGTTGAAGTTGAAGGAGAGTTAGTGGAAGTTATTAATACTGAAACTCGGAAAAAACAAGTAAAGTCAAGGGACCAGTATTTGAAATGATATGAATTTTCAGAAGTTCCTCAAACATCTATTGACATGTTTAAGTCCAGACCTGAATTGTATGATAAATATAATAATGATAAAGAAACATCCTTAGATGAATCCTTTCAGTTGTATTAAGATGTCAAAAATATCTCCAGCAAAGATATTTATTTAGTCACTGTCATAGACCATGCTAAGAACACCTTGAACTTAACAGTTTCTACAAAGAATAAAGTAGTTGAAATGAGATTAAACTTGGAAAACATCCCAGTGACAGATATGATCCACCTACACAATCAAAATGGGGATGTAATTTATAGTAGTTTGTTGAAGTCCACTTTAAAGGTGTCAAAATTACAGTCTACAAAGAACAAGATTGAGAATCAGCTAAGGTGGGAAAAGTAATAAAATAAGGCATATCAGCAGCAAATAAAAATGCTTCAAGGGGACCTGTTAGCTATTGATAATGAAGCTAATAAAGGAGAATTCACACAAAAAATACTTGCAGAAAAGGAAAATACAATTCATCTATTAAAGAAAAAGTCGAAGATACCTACTACTCAATTGATTCAGGATGCAAAATTGACTGAATTAGAAAGGGAAAAAGAGCTACTGATGGATGAGCTAAGTGACAACAAAGAAAAATTGCTGATGAGAAGAAAGACTCGGAAAAAGATAAATCTCTTTTGGTTCAAAATGTTAATGCTTTAAAGGAGAAACAATTTGCTTTGGAAAAAGAGATTGGATATAAAATGAAAGAGGATGAAGTACAGATAATTCAGCCTATTCCATAGACAAATATAAATTCTATTTTGTAGGCTATGTCTCATGTGAGTTTAAAGGATTTGGAAATTGTTGGTTTAAAAAAACAAAATAAGAATCTAGAAAATGCAGCTTTGGAAAAAGAAGAAGAAATGAAATCCTTGGAAAATAAATGTAAAGAGTTGTTAGATAAAAATGAAAAATTGGCAAAGCAGTCAACTGGACAACTGCCAATACAGGGAGTAAGACACCTCATATGGGATATGATTATTGTTGAGGCTATTAATCTTAGACTATATTTAAACTACATTGTGGAGAAAGACATGGTCATAAATGATGCCAAGCAGAGTTGCATTGCTGTGAAACAAGCTCTAAATAAGAATCCTATTGATACAACCAAGAACACAATTAATTTTGTTGAATGCTTTATCAAAGGATGACTTGAGAACTATGGGGATAAGGGATAGAATCACAATGATTACCTAGGACATAAAGGTAGTGGGAAAGCATCAACATGTAGAAACTGTGCAAGCAAAAATTGATATTATGCAACATCAAGTTAAAGTTTTTAAAGGTTCATTTGTATCACTCTTTCAAAATGGTTTTCCTTCTTTCTGGGAAGAAGGTGGTAGAATTTTATCTTAGGCGGAATATCAAGCTCTACTAGTGAAAAGAAGATTGGATCATAAGAAGTTCAAGGATATGAAACAGTCATTGTCAGAAAAGACCATGGGGGATAAATTGACAGTGGACTTTGAAACAATTAACACTTTCAAAACTTTTTGTACTCAATTTCCATAAATTTCGTGTGTGAATCATGTAGAGCTACGAGTACTATGTAAAGAAATGGCCAGTCTAGAGATGCCAACTATTGATCAATGGAAGGCAGTGGAGAAATTTGGAAGAACAAAATACAAGTTGCATCAATGAAGGAATCTCAAGGAATGTTGAATACTAGTTTATTTAATTTTTGTAATAAATTCATGAGCAGTTAGTTAGATAGGAAGCATATGACAAATGTAATCAGGCATTTATTTTGCCTATTTTAAGCATAGAATTAGCTATCAACTTAAGGATCATTTTTGTATTTAAGCAACATTTTGCAATGCATTTGGGGTTGGATCCCATGATAAAAACTAAGTATTGTAAGAGAGTTCTAAAGATCAATAAAATTTCAGAGTCGAGCAGGCATTTTTATAGAGTTTCTTGTGTCATTTACTTTGCAGTGTGTACCTTCCCCTTCTCTATGTGAATGTGTTTCCTGTTAATCTTTCCATTCTGTCATCTTTTTATTACTTGAATGAGTCTATATTGGGTTAGAATTCATAATCATATGCTTTGATCCCTTGCTTTCAAGTATTCACAAAAATTTTCCTCTAAAGTTAATATTGGATTCATCCTTGTTAGATTCCCATATTAATGGATTGTTTCTAAATTCCTCCTTATCACCAGACAACTAGTTTTTTTACTATGAAGAAGTAGCTACCCTACCTTTTTTTTAAATTCCATTGCAAAAGAACTGTCATTATTTGTTATCATATGTGAATTCATGCCCAATGAACACCAGTTTCAGCCACCGTCACTATTAAATTTTATTTATTTTCAAATATTTATGTCCTATGAGTTTAATTATTAAGGTATCCCTCTCTAGAAAGAAAGAAACCAACTTTCTTCCTAAATATTGGTTTTTTTGTTACCTTGGGGTTATCCTTTCACAACCAGGGGTAAATTATGAGTGCTAACCCTCATCATCGTGAGTGGGAGCATGTGACTCGATATCTGCATCAAATTTTCCAATATATGTAGAATATATAATACAGAATAATAATTAGACAATTTCATTAAAAAATTTAATATTTATAACATATTTCATTTGAATTAAGTATAAAGAGAATATAATGCAACTATACTAATTTAAACTTAACATTAATATTACCTCTCTCATTCGGTGGCTCGTTTAGTGTGAAGAAGATCTCTGAGAACCCTCTCCAGTCCAAGCCAATGTATGGATATGGCACCATGTTAAGTGCATGGTCGTCCTCACTGGCTAACATCTCCAATACATATGAGGTGATCCTAGATGGGAAATCAGGTTACCCCAACTTCGGAATCATATCCCCCATATGTGCATACACATGCCAGTCGTCATCTGCACTCAAATCATGGCCTGGTGGCTGGAAGCCTCTAAAAAAACAAACAAAAAATCTATGAACTGGAAGGGAATTTGGACCTCCCATCAATTCCATCACAAAAGAAATACAAAGCATAACAAAATTGCCACAAAAAATGGCATACCACGTAATGCATCTAGGTCTCTGCAATAAAGAATCAACATAATACAGTAAGGGGAAATTGATGCACTTCCCCTTAGTAGTGGAGTTCACCAGCATTGTAAGCATAAGAGAAAGGAACCTAACCTCCTCTTGTCCAAAAGTAGAGATACAAAGCTTCCCACCATTCACTTGAAAATCAGAAAAATGGACAACCACATCATTGATATATATCAGTGTTACATCCGAAATTGGCATCTATGCTCAATTCCCCAAAGTGGCATGGCCAGGACATCTTTTGGATGAATCTTTTTCCCAATCCTAGGATGTATGACGCATATTGTATCTTGACATAGGCCATCAGACCTGCCTGATACCTTCGTCCTATTGACATAGTGCATCATTAACACCTTTTCCCTCAAGGAAAAGAGCGTCGACGGTACTTGCCCAAATGCAGAGAGCATCAGCACTGTCAAAAGGGATCATTCCCTATATTCCTCCCAAAAGATATCAACCCATTTGGGATTCAATTGGCCTATTTATACAATATTCCTCTCATGAGTGTGAAGAGGGAAGGATACCAAGAGAGAATATTCATGCTGTTGGAATCATAACTAGTGTAGGAGGCAAGAGAGTGTCATGGTCAGTGAGGCTTGGAAAACTTGTAGAATGTGTGTAAGAGTGATGTCAAAAGTATTGTGAGATTGAGGCTTCAACATCAAGGCTTCAGTTGTATATTCTTACTCTTTATATTATCAATACAAACATGTTATCCTTTTCCATAAACAATTTATGTTGATATCAATTGCTTATTACTTTTTTCCTTGACTATTAGTATAGATATTTGGATTGTCTTATTGATTTCATTGTTTTGTATTGTTCTTCATGCTCTTTGCAGGTACATTTGATCACAAAGGATCCTTAAGGAAAGGACAACCTCTTCCGTTGAGGTAAGGAAAGGTTAACATTCAATTAGTTCAGTTATCTAGGAGAAGGATGAATTGCTGTGGTTTTTTGTTCTAGATCTGCCCCATGCAGGATAGGGAAACAAATTGTGTTCGTACTTATTGAAATATTCTCAGTAACAAAATTGGTGATCATACTAGGGAACCAACCAATTAGATTTGTGAATTTTGATGTTGCTTTTGATTACAAGGTTATAATTTTGTTCTTACTCATTTAAATATCTAAGGTGAGTAATCCACTTTACTTCACCCTCATTTGCCTTCTGTGGTTCATGCTTTTACTTACCATAATTCCAGTTTGATTCACATTGGGTTATCCTAAACTTTATTTAGCTCTTTAGACTCTTGTTGACTCTTGTTTTATATTATCAATTAGCATCGTCAATGGCTTCTTCGTAGAATCAGGAAGTGTCACTGACACCTTCTATAGAGAGGCATAGTGTGTCTATCACTGTATGACACCTTGGTTATACCTTATAGGGTGTGCCAAGGTAGGATTTCTCCAAATTTAGAGATCTTTATTTCAAAAAAATTGTCTTCTTTTGGGTTTGATCAATTTGCTCTTCTACTCATTGACAGGTATTGTTGTGTGTTTTTAGCCTGGATGTACTTTTTAATGTTAGATCTTAAGAATTTGTATAAGTAGAATCTTTGAAATTGAATAAGTTTCATGTGAAAATCAGATTTTGGGTGTATGGTTTGTATGGCTATCCCTTTAGGAGCTCTTTACAGATCTGTGAAAAGAAAAAAATAGTACGACTTCCTTACTTTTGCAATGTGAGTTTTTGCATTTATTTATTTTAAATCATATCAAAAAACCAAATAAAAAGATGGATTGCTTGATTTTGGTTTGGTTAACTCATTAGAAGTGTTTTTTTTATTTTTTGAAGATTGATTAGATAAAACATACATGTTAGCCTTACGAATCCCTTTCCGTTTGCAGTAAAAGAGCTTTTAAATCATAGATTTAGAGTTTTTCTTATCTGTAATTGCTTAAAGTTTGAGGAAACGAGTTGTTTGGATCGCATGGTTGTCTTTTCACATTTTGAAAAAAACTCTCCCTTACTCTAGATGGATTTCATTGAAAGGAAAATTGCATGGGCATTTAGATGATTCAAATCTTGCAATTTACTTTAGATTCCATAAACATTCACTAACCATCAAGATAAAATTGAATGGTAGCTTAGGTTAAAATTATTAGTAATTTGAGTGATAGGTTAGAAGACGTAGTATGGCATCGATGAACATAGGATTTGTTGTTTATTTGTCTGCACTACATCCTGGGGATCACATGTTTCTTCTATGTTCCGATTGGTATATTGAAATAATTTTCACGTACCTTTGAGGTATATCGAAAAGTTATTCACGTACTCAATGTATATCAGAAAGCCCCTTTTGAATCGTTGTGCATCAGACATCACTATCAAATACTTGAGCTACCACGTACCTTGTGTATATAGAGAGACCCTTCTAAGAACTGATACCAACTAAGAAAATTCTTTTGTTCATCGTATTGGAGAAATACACATAGAAAAACACTCGGGGAGCTACTACGCACTTGTCATCCAGGTAGTCAGGTATTCAGGAAAGGGTACAGTCCCAATCCTTCTTGTCGTGCTTTACTATTGGACCCTGCAGTATATCATGAGTTGTGACAACTTGAAAACCCTAGTGAGGTTTCAACTTTCTCGGCCCCTCTTATCACTTAAGTTTGTGTGTAACCTTAGTTTGCGTAGGATTTTTGATGTGTGTTCCTTTTTTAATAGTAAATCTTTAGAGTAGAAGTGTTTAGCCATCATTTTAGTTGAACCACCTATGAGGAGATCTCGTAGATTGGAGGGTCTACCACCCGAATTTCATCCTACCATGGAAGAAATATAAGGGGTGACCATGGATCATCTCCCCACTACTAATCCTTTTGTGGAAGATGTTCCTATTGTTGAATTAGGAGAAGAGTATTCTTCTATAGAGAATCCACCTGCTCTACCTAGGTATTGGTACAATTACCCCCTTCACATGATTCAAATTTTCATTTCTCTATGGAAGGTCATTCTGGTACATAGGATTGGGTGTTTTATCCAAACTTAGATGACCTAGTGGCATCAAAAATTTGGTCCAACTGCTCCTTTTTGGGAGACTTCCTTGGGACAGACTATTTTCGAGTACACCACCACTGCTTTAACTTATGTCACCCCCACCTAGTTTAAGGTTGTTGTTATCCAATGATGAGTATTTTAGATGCATCAGTGAGATGGTTTCCAATTTAGGCACAAGGGGAGACATAATAAGAAGGAGAAGCGTTTCTCCTTTTCCAAGTCGTTCAGAAAGAGCCACGCTCGAATACCACCATGCCCTTGTTCGGTCTTATCCTACTACTTTATCTGGAATACCGATTCAAAGTGTGGTTTCCTATGATCCCAGCCAACCTTCTATCCTTTCCCTATCAGTTAAAATTCCCCTTTACATCCCTAGTTCTCTTGTTTATCCTATCATTAGGGGGGGAATCCCCAGGACCTATTGTCACCATGACCTTAAGAACTAGTTCAAATCATGTGAACAATGTTTCTCTAGGGAAGCCTATGGTTGGACCACCTTCCACCAATGCAAAAACAATAGTTCCTTTCTCCACACCTGGAGAAATGATGTCCAATCAACCCACATACAGATACCTTCACCCAGGAAATAAATAGGAAACGGTCACCTAAAACCATCAACCCATTGCCTTGGGAAATTTTTTTCCCGGTACCCCTTATCCTAAAAACCCTAATACCCCACGGGGACAACCTAATTGGTTGAATGTCCCTACTTACAGAAGAATTTTTGCAAATATGTATAGAGTTCCATCCAGAGTTTCCCCATTTGGAGGTTTCTCTGGAGGTCCCCCATTTGGGGTTCCACCCAGAGGTCCCCCGTATGGAGGACCATCATCTGGAGGGACTATGTATGGAGGGACATCGTCTGGAGGTCCTTTGTATGGAGGTCCACCACCTAGAGTTTGGCTAGCTGGAGATCCACCACTTGGAGGTCTACCACTTGGGGGTCCGTCTAGGAGCCCCCCGCCAGGGGGACCACTTGGGGGACCATCAAGTGGCACATTTGGAAACCAACCTCAACCTAAACCACTTGTTATTAGAGGATCATCGATTCCCATTTATCAATCCACTTATAGCCCTATTGGTATTTAAATGCCTTATAAATATTACCAGTATCTACAGCCGAATCAACAACTACCCTTTCTGACTACACTTGATCTGCCAGATTTGTCATGTTTGATCAATGATCCTATTCATCATGATCCTTACTGGCCTTCTATTCTAGTGAAAATTCCTTCATATATACCTAAGTTTGACGACAAATCTAGAAAGGACCCCAAGAACCATGTAATGACTTGTGATTTATGGTGTTCGTCCAACTCTCTAATGGATAGTTCAATCTATTTAAGATTGTTTCAAAGGACTCTCACTGAAGACACCACTGAGTGGTATATAGAATCAACCCATCACTCTTTTTGGGATTGTAACACCTTAGAAATGGTGTTTTTGACACACTTTCAACTCCCAATCAGATACGAAATAGGTAAATATATTTTAACTTCCCTCCATCATACCACTTCCACCCATATATCTAATCATATACATGAGTGGAGACAATGACATAGATGATTAAAGAATCTATTCTCGACCAATTACTTGTCGATTGGTTTACTAAGTCTTTTTTTCTTCCCATTTCTCTGGATGTTTCCATGGGAGGTGTTTTCACCTAATAACAAGCCATTAGCTAAGCTCAATACCTAGACTTGGTTTATTCCTAGTCAGGTACTCTTTATGATTTGATCCTACATGCTCCCCATCCTACTTCAGACCCATCAAGACGTTTAATGGAACTACCCGTTGATGGTGTTCTTGGTTCTATTCAGACACAACTTGCGGCTAAATCCCCAAAAAATAAAAACCAACCTGCTGGCCAGGCTTCCACAAATCCCAAAATCACCCCTTCTCATGTTGCCTCTACTGAGGTATATGCCATTGAATCCTCAAAAAAATTGAGAACGAAGAATAAATGAAAGAATAAATAAATAAAAAGTTTGAAAATCAACAGGAGAGTAATGAAACACAAAATCCTGATGTTGAATCCAAGAATAGGAGAAAGGTAAACATTCCCTGCCTCATTGTGGAGGTGACCACTTCACCAAGGAATGTCCTCGACATGAAGAGGTCAACAAGTTCTTGAAAAATTATCCCACTCCAGCAGTCTTGATCGATCGTTTCCCTACCTAGCAATAGTTGATTGACCATTAATCTTTGCATGGGTATTCCTCATCCTCTATAGATGAGGTTAAAATGATGTCTAGTGAAACCGTTAATCCTACTACCAGATCCTAGACCTATGACTCACCTCTGAAAAAGAAACATGACAACGCTTCATATGATAAGATTACATTTTCCACTTCTCCTCCTACCAACAATCTTCATATCGAAAAACCTATTCTTGACATCATCTTTCGGTCGCTAAAGAGTACAATTCCAACCCCATGTACTACATCTTGACTCGTCAAGTGCATGGGGGAAAATACTCCCACTGGATTGTTATCCTCTAGGAATTTGAGTCAGAGTTTGAAAAATCCAGTTCCAAGAAGTCCCTTGTCTTTGCAGTTCTCATGTGTGACCTTCCCCGTATTACTGAGGATACACAACCCTTGGATTCATTTCTCCACGAATCCCTCTTCCTCATCAGTACAAATGACCCTTGGTATGGAGATTTCATTTTATATCTCCAAACTCAATGTTTTCATCCTCAAGAAACCTGAGACGAATGTCTTCATATTTGTCATCATGCAAAATACTAACTTATCATCAATGATACATTCTATCATCATGGAATTGATGTGATCTTGTGATGTTTCTTAACAAATGAAGAAGTTGAAATAGTATTGAATGACTGCTACTCTGTAGAATGTGGCACTAATTTTTCTAGCATGGCTACTACCCATAAAATTTTACCCACAAGGTAATCTTGGCCCTCAATCTTTAAAGATTGCATAGGAGCCATGAAAAAATTCCCACCCTGTCATCTTTTCCAATAAAAAAAAGTGCACCCACCTCGCTCCTTTACATCCTATCATCGTTGTTGGCCCATTTGAAAAATAAGGCATCGATTTCATGCACTGTAAGCCTACCTCAGTCGGGGGGCATGTTTACATCATCGTAGCCATGGACTACTTTACAAAGTGGGATGAGGCAATGCCTTCATACGTCGAAGATGGAAAAAATGTTTCCCTATTCATTTTCAATAACATCATTTCTAGGTTCGGAGTCCCTCAAGCTATTATGAATGAAAATGGTTCATATTTTGAAAACAAAATAATGTTGAAACTAAGTTCCAAACTAGGTTTTCCTCATGATAATTCTGCACCCTACTACCCGCAAGCCAATGGCCAAGTTGAAGCCATCAACAAAGTGTTGAAAACCATGCTTCAAAGAATGGTAGGGAAAGCTAAATCCAGTTGGCACTTACAATTGTTTTCTGCATTATGGGCTTATCGAACTACCATTAAAACATCTACTGGCTTCACCCCGTTCCATTTGGTATACGAGCTAGAAGCTACTCTCCCAATTAAATGTGAAATTCCTTCTCTAAAACTTGTCGTAGAACTGCTACCCAATACCACTCTAGAGGAAGAAAGGTTATTGTACTTGAAAAAAAATAGACGAAACATGTTGAGATGTTTCCTTATATAATGAAATACACAAACAAAAAAACAAATCCTAGTATGATAGATCCATTCAACCTCGCGTCTTCAATGAAGGTGACCTATTCTTGACATCTGACCAGAAGCACAACAAGTTGGGGCATGGAAAATTGGAATCCATGTGGCATGGACCCTATGTTGTCAATTGTGTCTTAGAGAAAGGAGCATATGAGCTTGTAGACTATGATGGGATATCATTGGGTGAGCCCCAAAATGGGATTTACCTCAATAAATTCTATTCCTAGGTCATCTAGCATAGGTATTTTGTATATATTGTTTATAGAGTGTTGTGTGTAGTTTGAAGTGTGAATTTGGTGTGAATGTAAGATGTGCCTTAACTAATCTTGTTTATATAGTGTTTTCTGAACATATGACATCTTATTTTAGCTTTGCAGATGGTGCTAACCATTATACTATAAAACTTGCATCAGCAACATGGGTATTATATTCCCCTACTGATGATCTGGTGAGATTAGGAGGAACTTGTTTGGGTCTCGCTATGAACAATCTTGGAGAGTATCATGTAGTGATTGGTTTGTTGACTGAATCTCTCTCTAGTGATTTGAATCAGATTAGGGTATATCTAGATTCAAAGTTAGTTGTTCATGCAGGAAGTCACTCTAGACTAATTCTCGTGCTCATGATAGAACATCACGGCACGGGCCACTCAGTAGAGTAACCTCCTGAAATGCCCCGAAACCCCTGTAGTATAGTGATGATAACGCATAGGGAGGTCATCAATGGAAATATCTGGAACCCCTACGGTTAACCTCTAGAGTTTATATTCAATATATTGAAGTTCCTCCTCTTCCTCAATGTCCATCACAACCATGTCCCTAATCACACCTTGCCTCTTAATAGATGAAGCCCCTGCAGATCTCGACGAACCTATGTCTACAAAATTGCAAGTTATGTATTAGTATCAATAAATACACAAAAATACAAAAACATGGAATATAAAATAAGAAAAATGACATGTGGTAGCATCTCTTTTACATCAGTCATCCCACTATTCACACTCCAACAAGGGAATATCGAGGTCACCCCTAAAGTCAGCACCCACATAGGCATAATTCTCAACCATAAGTAATTGTCCTTGTAGCCAATGGAAGAAGAAAACACCATAGGTCACAATGGGACTTTCCCCACCCTCATGGATGGCTATAGCCTACACTCACCGAAGCATTTGTGGATCCTCAGAGTCCATCCTGTTAAGAGGCACCTATGGACGTAGTAAGGGTACCCTCTCCAAGAAAAAAATTACCACCACTGCTCTGTAACCAAACTACTTGAGCTCAGCTCATTTGCACTTTGTGAGTTGATCTTTGAGATTGACCAGTAATCCCTCACTCCAATTGAAAACAGATGGAGCCATGCACTCCAATGCATATAACATATGTGCATGGGTATTATGATGTGGATCTTGACTACCCACTACCTTCTCTATAGTGAATGCCGCAGTTTTCAATGGTCCATCCATGATGTGTTTTATGGGAATTTTACCCCCTTGGGACCTTGTCTTGATGACACAATACTCATCTATGAGGTCATCAACGGACATCTTCCCCCTTTCAAGGACCTGTAACTGATACTAGACTCCACCTCTAATACAATCTAGTCATAAAGTAGATATCTTCCACATCTATGGTCAAAATGTGAGTCCTAACCTGAAAGTGTTGTTGGTCTGGATCCCACATCTGAATCAGATGCTCCGATAAATGTACATGGGCTCTCATGCCCGGAACCAAGAAATACTTTAAGAGCCCACATTCTCTTAAGGCCCTTACAGTCATAGGATAATTATTTGCTTGAGCATCATCTAACTCATGCGCCCATTCTTTCCAAATCACCATCTTCTCAGTCCAAAACCAATGGAACATCCACAAGGAATCCATTTGAACCCTTAAATTGTAAAAATCATTGAAGTTTCATGCCAAAATTTGAGTTTTGGGGAGCCCACAGCTACCGACGCTCTTTCCCTTAGGGAATAGAACGATGAAATTGTCTCCCTTAGGAGACAGAGCACCCCTGACGCTCTTTTCCCTTTTGGGGGGAGTGCGTCAGTGCACCTCCCAAAAGCGAAAAGAGTGTTTCCCTGATCACGCTATTTCCCTTTGGAAAACCACCCCAAAACACTAAAAAAACCATGAAAATGAACTTTACAACAATGAAAAGAAAGTGCAAGGTGTTAGCTCTTACCTACTTCTGACCATTTGACAAATGGATGTCTGGATATCCCGAAATCTCCTTTGCAAAATCCTCTCTTGAACACAAATTTCATCATATTTGCTATGGTAAATAACACAATGGTAAAAAATTATTTACTATTTCACTATTTATGTTGTTTTTTTATTTTTTATTATGAATAATTAGTGGATTATTAAAATATTGTGGGTTTTCATTGTGTTTTTCCTATAGTTTTCATAGTAAAAGTTTTCTAACATTGTTTTCTGAGGATTTTAGGGCATAACGAGGCATTTTTTATTACGATCGAGTTTCTTTTTGTCTTTTTCACACTCTAGCTCAAGTTGAAAAAGTAACGAGTGCCTTTCATACCCTCGGCGTACCCGTTAAAAATATAGTGAAAAGGTATCGAGTGTGCTTTTACTGCTTTTTCGGACTCGTTAAAATGGATTATGAAAAAGAGAAAAATCTATAGAGACACCATTAAGATCTTTTCAGCCTCTTTAAACATGAAAATATTGCCAAGCGAACTTGATTCTTTCACACTTATAAAAGTATTCGAAAGGTCATCTAGTCGACGATAGTTTACCCTTTTTTCGGACCAATTAGAATCACTTAGGAAAAATGTATACTCTAGTTCTTTAAGACTAGAAGAGTTCTCCTAGGTATCGATTTATACTTTTTTGGGCCTTAGGGACTAAATCTACGAAAAATTCCATTATGGAGTTTTCTTAGTCATTTAAGACTCTCTAAACATGAAACTATGTGTGATTTTACCTTCTTTAGACTTGTAAAATTAAACGTTGAAGGACCCTTTCTGGGAATGAACCCATCCTTTCTCAGTTTCATAAAACATATGAGAATGGACTCATCCTTTGGTGCACTATATCGAGCGTTTGTTACCCTTTTTCAACTCGTTAAAAAACAAAGAGGTACTCATCCATTGCGATGGTGAAATTAAGGGAATGGGGAACATCTTTCATTTGTAATTATGGAAGCTCGTAGTCCACCCTTGAACATGGAACCTATCTGCATTTTCTTTCAAATAGTTGGGTTTTTAGCTTGTCATCGAGTCAACCCACTTTCATGAGTCAGATAACTCCTTTGAGTCAACTCAAATAATGAATCATCCTAATTTTACGTTATGTCTGGTCTCTTCCTCATTGATTCAATGCTTCCAATCATTTGTCATGCCTTCCAATGTTCAAATAAATTCTCTATTGCAGTCTACCTTTGCAATTACATTGGCTTCCTTCAATTCGGTCACATATGAATCAGTCCTATGGTTGTTTTTGTCACTTCAACATCACTTTTGTTCCAAGTTTCGTGTGAATGATGGGGGAAACGTCATGGTCCTCCTTCGACGAGTATATTCCCATCAACACCAACACATCATCCAGAAATCATCCTTAGAAACCAATCAAGTACCTTGAATCATGCATTCCTTAATGGCATGTTCTCTCGCTTTCGACAGTAGGCTTTCAACGCTGGCCTTTGATTGAAATATTATGCCTATTGTTTGAATCCATCTCATATATTCACATTTGGAAGAATGTACTGGGATACCTTGGGGATCATTGACATCAATGATGATTTCCCTTGCACTTATTAATAATATACATCAATGATCGGTAATCAAATGGTTTCTACCATGTTCAACATCAAAACATATATTCACATCGATAGAATTGTATCGTTCGGTATTGGAATGAAGACCCTAAAGGGTTACGTATTCACTTGAATATGTACCTATCTTCAGCTTGTGATGGAGTATTTTTTAAGGTCACTGCATGGATCCACATTGTATTTCTGGTGGCTATGCTCTGGTTTGCGTAAGTATGATAGATATCTATAGTGTATATTCTGTAGCTATGTCCCGATTTGAGTCTTATCGATCATGAATCTAGTGTGTATTATTAGTAGCAATGACATGGTCATTATGCATGGATATGCAGTGTATTGGTCTGCAACCATGTTTTGAGACAAATATTTTGTAGTTAGTCGTCTGTCAAGTCTTCATTCGCCACTCGTTTGCCTCTGATTTCAGATCATATATAGCAAAGTGTTTCACCTATCATCCTCTTCTAGCTTCATAGTTTGGGGGGTGTTATAAATGATTTTACCACACTTGGTAGATCATGTTTTTATGCCCTTCCCTATCCCTATACAGACTCTTTGGACCCACTTTTCCCAATATAAACTTTGATGCTCCAAAAAATCCCTTAAATTTTCGTATTTATTAGTATGCACGGGTCACCAGCCTAGAGACCACATGTACACGCATATTTCTCCACTATGACCCGTGTACATCAGGAAATGTGCTCCAAAAAAAATTGAAGTTTTCCTCATTAAGTCATGAATAAATTTACTATTTTCCTTCCATATTCCTGGAAACGCTCTGCTTCGACCCTTCACTTCCTATTGAAGGGCTATATATTGAGCTACTTGGATGCATTAGAGGAGGAGAACTTGTGAGAGCAAAGAAACTATAGTGGATTTGTGCCCCATTCTTACATACTTCAATCTACATCCCTTTGTCCTTTGAGTATCCCTTGATGCTCTTACCAAGATTGGCATTGTCTTGTGATCTTGCCACTGATATGGAGGATTGAAGTGGTGGAGGACTCAATTTCTCGATTTCAACGAGGTGTTGACATAGTCTGTCACTTATATCTATGTTTATAATTAATAGAAATATCCATTTCTCATCCATTATATGTGTAACTATGAATATTCTTTATCCATGTATGTAGTTTATTTGATTGTATATATATTGGATTGATATATGCTAGAGTATGTTCTAACACTTAATATCTATCATGCTTGTATATTTAATTGTTGTTGATAATGGAATGTATGTGCAAGTGTGGTTGAAATCTCAACGGGGATCTACTACGAAAGTATGGAACAAGGTACGCTTCTCATCCCTTAGTGTTAGACTTGTTTATCTCTTTAGGATATTGGAAGTGGATTTATTTCTGGTGTCATACTATTTGTTGTGGTCCACCCCAAGCCATAGGAAGTTTTCTCTGTAACCGAATTGGTGACTCTACTGGGGACTTTGCTTTTTGTTTGGGTTTGGGTGCATGATGTACTTGATTTTCTCTCTACTTCTCTGTATTTCTATGTCATGTTCGGGATTATGTTATCCCATTGGTATTACTTTGAAGTAATTTGAGCCTTATCCTACCTTTTTACCACCTTTATATTGTTGTGCGTGGTTCATAGAGGTAACAGTCGCGTATACACGCAGGTTGTAGTACTTATAGTCGTGTATACATGTGGGTTTTCTGTGAACAGTCATGTATATCCCTCTTGGTGAGTGAGACATTGATGTTTGAGAGACGTTGGTTGGGTTGTGATGTTGTTGAGTCTTCTTGGGTTCCTGTGATGCTTGTTACTGCTTTAGTGTTAGATTTGTATCATTTAATCAATATGATCTAGGATCTTATATGAGAGAATAACATGTACAACAATAATCACAAGAGGCACAAAGAGTTTTCCTTGGGGAAACCATAAAGGAGAAAACCCCGCAACTTCCTTAGAGATAGAATGAGCACCAATAGAAAAAGTAAAACACAAAAACACAAAGATGATCTCAAACAATTGTTCTCTCTCTCACTTGTGTGAGCTCCTCTTCTCTCACTCATGCAATACAGTTGAGTGAGTGTGTGTTCCAAATAGAGAGTCTCACTCTCTATCTATACTTGTTTTCCACTTGACTTTTACTCTTACAGGGATTACCTCACTAGGAGAGTCTAATAACCCTAATACCCCTCAACTGTGGGTACTATTGTCGTGACTTACAAAGGAGGGTTAACCTCAATGACTTTGCATGACTTTATTATATTAATGACTCTCCTGATCGGATGAACATCGAGGTACAATGAAACAATATAAGATATACAAGTGAATACATTTCGAAGTTACAAATACATCAACACTCCCTCTTAAATAGGAAGGTATTCTCTTCACGCAGTTCATCAGCACAAGTCTTCATCATTGGATCATCATCAAAGTTGGATCACCATCATCACTACTTCTGTTGTCTCGAGCAACTAGTGCTATCTCTCAATTCTACTCGTCATAGGAAGTTCTACAGAGCTAGCCTTGCTATATGTAGGTCTGGCCTGCACGTAGGTCTTCACATCTTCAGCACTTATAATTGACCATGGAAGGAACCAATCCTCTTACCATGTCAGAAAGGAACAACAATTACATCTGACCACCAATCCTCTCGCCATGTCAGAAAGGCACAGCACTTACATCTAACCATGGGAGGAACCAATCCTCTCACCATGTTAGAAAGGCATAGCACTTACATATGACCATGGGAGGAACCAATCCTCTTTCCATGTTATAAAGGCACAACACTTACATTTGACCATGGGAGGAACCAATCCTCTTGTCATGTCAGAAAGGCATGGCAATTACATCTGACCATGGGGGGAACCAATCCTCACACCATGTCAGAAAGGCACGACACTTACATCTGACCATGGGAGGAACCAATCCTTTCGCCATGTCAGAAAGGCATGACACTTACATCTAACCATGGGAGGAACCAATCCTTTTGCCATGTTAGAAAGGAATAACACTTACATCTGACCATGGGAGGAACCAATCCTCTTTCCATGTCAGAAGGGCTCTCGGACTCATCATTTTCCCTTGGAAGGAACCTCGATCTGATGAACACCAAGCTTCTTTATGAAGTACTCAAACTTCACTCTGTCCATTTCTAGCATAGAATCATATCAAGGTTGATTACGTCCAAGGATAACCTACGACCTTCACCGGGACTGATTACAACCAAGGAAAACCTACATAATTGTTTACGTCTGAGCAACCTATGAGCTTCGCCATGATTTTATGCTCAGAAAACCTACCTATTAGCTATGCTAGAACTCATCACTCCCTCTTTCAATAGATCTTGATCTGGATCACATACTGGAGCTTCACTGCTCCTCTTCTGCTTCGGTTCTACTCAATACCACGTAGGACTGCTCCTTGCTAAACGAAGATATCACAACTGATCCCATCCTGAAGCAACACCCTAAAGTGCTCTTCTTATCAATGGCACTGCCTACCCAATCCGAATCCACATAACCCTCCAAGTTAATCTTCTTATTTGCTTCATACTTGACCACATAATCAACTGTACCCTTCAGGTACCTCAGAATATGCTTTGTAGCAATCAAGCGAACATGTCTCGGATCTGTCAGGAACTGGCTCAATGTGTTCACAGCAAAGCAATTATCTGGCCTCATATTCATCAGGTACATCAATGATCCAATCATCTAATGATACATCATGGAATCAACCAACTCTGATGAAGCATCACTTAATAGCTTCAGGTTCGATGCCATAAGTGTGGCCATGGCCTTGCAGTCCATCATCTCGAACCTCTTCAAGCTCTATTGCATACTTCACTTGTCCAAGGGAGATTCCATCTGCATTCTGCCACACTTCCATGCCTAGAAAGTAGTGAATCATACCCAAGTCTTTCATCTCAAACTCGGCAGCGAGTCTCCTTCTTGCAATTTTACTAAGTTCCTATTTTATTTTCAGGAACAAGTCATTGACATATAATAGGAGCATCACTGGTCTTCTGCCTTCAACCTTGAACTAAAGGTTGGAATCTGCTTTACTCTCAGTAAAGCCTAGATCCATCAGTAAGATTTCCATCCTGTTGTATCATGTCGAACCTCGGGATCTTCTGTAGTCACTCCCTCTGAAGCGGAGCATCATTCTCCCTCTGCCTTCCGTATTCTATGCATTGAAACATTATATACTGGAGTGACAAGTATCTTCCTCTTCTACTAATATTCTATCTATCCATCTAGGGTCATTGGATACGAAGATCCTCTATCTTGAACCTTTTTAAAAGTTCTTTTTGCACCTATTTGTGATCTTGTCATCCTCTATAGGCTTTCATCTTCAACCTTGTAGCAAAGGTTAATATCTTCATCACTCTATGTGATCTTCAAGCTCCTCAAGTAGGTGTTATCCCATGGGTGCCTTCTAAGCTCGTACAAGGCCTTCTTTAATTTGCACACATGAGTCTACCTATCATGTGTCTCAACTTCCAGTGGCTACAAATGTATCTTCATAGTCTATGTCTTCTTTCTGTGAGAAGCCTCATGCTATGAATCTTTCCTTGTATCCAACGATGTTGTTGTCTACTACATGATGGATCTTGTAGATTCATATCGAATATACTATGAAATTCCCTTCAGGTCTTCGACATCGCATTCTAGTCATCATTCTTCATTTTAGATTATTAGAGTGAATCTTGAACTGTCATCACTTATTCTTTGGAACAAGTATTATCATTATTTTCTTGTAAGAGATTGTGCGCGATCTTTCCTACAAGTCAAATGCATTAGTTGTATGGTTAGAAACATTTCATAAGGCATATTCATAATGGAAAATTCTTATGCATAAAGATATAATCATGCAACTATTTTAGCCAATACAACATTCATCCATATCTCACGAAAACTTTCTAGATTCCTTCCATCTCTACCATGGAATTATTGAGAGTGTGCACTGATCCAATATGTCAGCAAAGAGGTTTCAGACTAGATAAGTAGCTATGGAGAGTTATATAGCACCATGGGCTACTTACCCATCACATGCATATAAGTAATATATTATCATTAATGCAAACATTCTATCATGCATAACACATCAACTGAATATAAACAAAGGCATAACCAAATAATATCATGATATGACAATTGAATACTTATATTTATTTGTTTCAAGGGTAGACTCCTTCTTGAGCCTTCATCTTCATCATCTTATTCATTCATAACAACATCATTTCTAATCCAAATTATAAGATGGATAAGAGGTTCTTCAAGAGTTGAGTCCTTCATATTACTCATTGCTTGAGGGATCTTCTTTGGATCGTGAGAGCTTGATCTTCAGTTGCTCCCATTTTCTCTTCTCTTATTATGAGTCAAGCTTCTTCTTGTGTGTTCTCTTCCTAGAGTCTACTGAAGGTAATCACTTCCTTCTGGAACACATTCCTCGAAAGAATGAATCCCATTATCCTAGGAGGCCATTCAAGGTGGTTATAACAATATCTTATTCTTCTTCGATTGCTTCGTAATAGCATAAAACACTTCCTTTTGGTGCCTTAAAGGATGAAACATGAGGAATGGGATGATCTTTAATAGAATCTGCAGTGATTCTCTTGGCTCTAGCCTTAGCCTCATCTCTCTCTAGCTCTTATAACTTCTTTACTGAAATACTGACCTAAGTCAAATTCTTCAAGGATCACGGAGTTCCTATACTTCTTTTGATTTATCTTATTCCCTTCAAATAGCTTGGTCAAGGAATCAAACATCTCTTTAGGTGTCTTTATGCAAGACACTTGTGGTATAAGGTGATAGAATTAGCAATAATCCTCTTGTCCTTGACCAAGTTCTTATTGTGTAAGGCTTTAGCCTCATCTCCCTCTGGAACTAGACCCTCTCCACTTATGTAGGTGTCCAATTCATTTTCTTCAAGAACCAGTGAGATCTTATACTTCCATGCTTGGAAGTTTTCAGCCTCACCAAGCTTGTTATCAAGATAGTGTGATTAGTCATTTTGAAATGAGAACCTCAAATGTAAATAAATAAATAAATAGTTCTTACCTATTTGAGGTGTCCATCCTGGTTCTGGATCTGGTTGATCTAGGGTTTGTCAAAGAAACCCTAATTTTCAAAACTTGGAATCTTTCAGATATGATTGGATAGAAATATGTCTCCCCTCAAGGCGAGCTGAGCAGCTTACTCATTTTCCCAAAACTATGATCAAAACTGCAAAATACCTGATGCCCTAGTTTTCTTCAATTTCTTCTATAGAAATGCCTGAAATTGTTTCTGCAGTATCTCTGAAAGTACTACTCCTCTGTGTCTAAAACTTTGCATTGAGGTAGCCTCATCTGTCCTATTTCCAACACCATAGGTTTGATCAGAATTGGTTTCACCAATGGGACTTACGAGAGTTTTACCAAGGTGACTTATTTCAGGATTGTTAAGCATAGCGAACTTGTACAGACCGCCACATGTCACTTGTTCACCTTCGGGGTCTGAAATTTTTACCATGTAAATTTAATTCTATGCCCTATCTGGAACATCTTGTGAAATTTCATTTGGACCTTCGTATCCCGAGATATAGCAATTCTCCCTAGGTGTCCTGTTTAGGGATGAATCCGGGGAGAGGTTGGAACCCCGATTTGGAGGAATCATATCTCCCAGAATATAGAGAATCTGAGGCTTAAACATTTACATAGGGTACATCAGGAGGAATTTATCTTCATCTTATAAATATTTTGGCTATTGATCCTTCCCTAATCTCGAGATATAGATAAAGCACCAAAATGACTAGTTTTAGTATTTTAGGGTTTTCTAGTCCGGGTCAAATTAGGGTTTGACTCTCCCGGAGTTTTACCCAACCAAAAATTTTGATCTTGGTCTCTAAATTTCGATTTTGAGGAGTAGATAAATCCTATGCCGATATTACTCAAAAATTCCTCTTCTGTGAAAAGCCCTAATTTTCCGTAGTAGCAACAGGTCAAAAACTGGAAATGCCCAGAATCAAATTCTGCTTCGACGGAAATATGCGCCCTTCAATGGAGAGTTAGAATAGCCTTATTTTGTTAATGATCTGTGGAGAGAGACCCAAAAAATAAGAATCCCTAGCTTTGCAGCTGCATAGTGTCTTCTTCTCAGGTTATCTCTAATACCATGTTAGATTTTTATCATTTAATCAATATGATCTAGGATCTTATCTAAGAGAATAACATGCACAGCAATAATCACAAGAAACAAGAGACACAAAGAGTTTTCCTCAGGGAAACCATAAAGGAGAAAACCCCGCAACTTCCTCAGAGATAGAATGAGCACCAATAACAAAAGTAAAACACAAAAACACAAAGATGATCTCTGACAGTTGTTCTCTCTCTCTCACTTGTACGAGCTCCTCTTCTCTCATTCATGCAATGCAGTTGAGTGAGTGTGTGTTCCAAATAGAGGGTCTCACTCTCTATTTATACTTGCTTTCCACTTGAATTTTACTCTTACGAGGCCGACCTCACTAGGAGAGTCTAATAACCCTAATACCCCTCAACTATGGGGAATATTGCCCTGACTTACAAAGGTGGGTTAACCTCAATGACTTTATTATATTAATGACTCGCCTGATCGGAGGAACATCGGGGTACAATGAAACAATATAAGATATACAAGTGAATACATTCCAAAGTTACAAATACATCAACATTTTATACTAACTAGACACTTATTTTTCTTTTCTTTTATTTAGAAGTTGTTCTTGTCATTCTTATCCTTTTTGTTTTGGTATTAGTGCATTAGACCTTTTGGTCTCAGTGTCTTGCTTGGCTTGTGTCTGATACTTGCTCTAGGGTCTGGGAGTTATAGATTCTTTTTGTTTCATTTTCATATAATTCATAATTAAAATACAAAAATATTTTTTTTGGCATGTTTTTGCATTATGCATTTGCATGGAAATTGTACTTGGATTAGGTTTGCTTAGATGAAATAGGGTTAAAGATTTCATATAGGAATGGTTGCATTGGAATTTTAAGATGAATTTATGCATTTCATGTAGTGGCATACCCCTTTTTTCATATTCAAGACAAATTTCACTTGGCATAGTTTGTTAGGTGTGCATATTTATTTCAGTGTTGAGTCATAAAATCGCTAGTTGCACATTCATTACCCTTGAGTAATCACAACCCTTAAAATTGATTATAAATTTTTATTTAATATAGGTGCATCAACAATCTTAGGTTGTAGAGTCTTGGAATAAGGCATCGTGAGTAAATTTTTCCAAGACTACGAAACAAAACAATTAGGTGTATGTCTAGGAGAGAAGGGAAATCCTTAATATAATTAGTGTTCTTAGGAGGATCCTCTTACATGGGAGTTAAGTATGAAGTAGCGTACACGTTTGTGGTGGGGATATCCCCTTTCCACTCTCTGTCTAGCGATAGAGATATTTCCAAGATATTATTCGTATCTGGGGTAATTTGAGGTACCTTTGGTGCTTTTGAGCTTTAGGATTTGTTACCCTGTACATACAGTATATTCCACCTATGACTTTCCTCCTAAGCATTGTTTTTATTGGGGTGAAATTAGTTGTCTTACCTAGGTATCAGAGGGGGTATGTGCATAGGTTATTTTGTGAGTGTCCCAGATAGGTAGGGGTCAGACAACACAGTCGTTATATGTGTTGAAGCTGGGGGACACTATAATTGGTTACACACCTTCGCTTGTAGTGTATGGGAGTCTCAGGCCTCTCCTAGGAGAGACATATCTGCTGCATTTGAGGACTCATTTATCCTACCTCTTGGATTGCTTGCATTTGACTTAGATTTTATTAGGGGTGTGCTCTTTGTGTGATAGCTTTCTCTAGGGATAATAATTAGTTGAGTCTTGTTACTTTTGGAGATTCATCATGGATCGAGTTTTGGAACTCTGTGGATCTTAGCGTTTAGCAAGGATTTCACCATGTGGATCTCCTCCTCTTCCCCGAAAGAGGATTAGAAATTATAGGAAAAATTATACACACTACGATTCACACATTGTTGTCATTATGAGTACTACATTTGAGACCCCGGAGGTCCCTCCCTAACCATTCTCTGAAATGGGGAATGAAACCATTATGAGATCTGGGACTCTAGTTGACACTGACCTTCACTTGGTTGGTATTTCCTATAATTCACGACCCCAACTGTCGTATTTTGTAGTTGCTTATCAGAGGTATTTCTAGGGAACGTCGAGTAGTGAGAATCATCTTGTTCCCTCTAACACTAGCCCCTTTAGGTTTGGCATGATGGACCTTACTAATACTTTTCCATCATCTGTCATTGATCCTTGTATAAATCTTGGTGTTGTGTCTGGGGGCATTTCCATTCCTTTCCATGCTAATATATTTGGTAGTGGCCATATTGCACCTTCCACTCCATTTGTGGGAGGCTTTTCATACCATTAATCTTGTAATAACATCGGTGTGTATTCTCACAGAGGTGATCCTAGACATGTGAACATTGGAGGCACAACATACATTCCATCCTATGCTCCATCGTCCACCGTGGGTGTTTCGTCAAATGCCTTTATTATGACACATACTCCTCATAACCTGCACGGTCCTTCAGGATAGGGTGTTGCCTCTAACCATGTTGCTCCCTCAACTATTGAGGTTTTTGTGTCGGGAGGTTATGTTCCTCCTTATGTATTTGAGGGTCGACTTATTTATCAATCATATAATTATGGTTATGTAGCACCTGATTCTCAAGGTATACCAAACTATAATATTCCCGTGTGTCCTTTTATGGGTCATGCAGGAGGAGTTTATTATCCGACTAAACAAGGCCATGGTATTAACTCTAATCAGCCTTATATGAACCAGTATTTTCAAGGATCGTGGAACTAGATGGCACAACTTAAGCTCCATTTCTTGGCTATGTTGAATTTGGCTGACCTTTCAAAGTTGACCAATAACCCGGCATCTCATGATATAATGTGTCTAGTTGTCCCCACCAAGCTTCCTTAGGACATTATGAAGTTTGAAGGTAAGAGTGGCGAGGACCCTGGAAAGAATGTGACTATTTCCACCTATGGTGCTCTTTGAACTCATTAAACCATGATTTTGTTCATCTATGATTGTTTCAACGCACCCTCACTGGTCCTACCATGAAATGGTATATAGAGTTTATGTTGATGTATTTGTAACTTCGGAATGTATTCACTTGTATATCTTATATTGTACCCCGATGTTCCTATCGGGAGAATCATTTGTATTTCATTGTACCCCGATGTTCCTATTGGGAGAATCATTTGTATTTCATTGTACCCCGATTGGGAGAGTTATTAATATAATACAGTCATGTAAATTCAATGAAGTTAACCCTTTATTGTATGTCGGGGCAATAGTCCCCACAATTGAGTTAAGGTTAACCCTCCTTGTTGATCGGAGGGTAAAGTCCCCACAGTTGTGGGGCACTAGGGTTATTAGAATTTCCTAGAGAAGTCGGCCCTGGTAAGTAATTTTTAAGTGATGTCGACTTGTTGGAGTGGAAATAAAGTGAACGAAAGAATATAAATAGAAGTGAGGCTCTCCTCATTTCTACACAATACACACTCACTCAACTGGGCCGCATGAGTGTGAGAGGAAGTGCTGGCACAAGTGACAGAGATCAGCTATCGAAGATCATCTTTATGTCTTTGGGTTTTACTGCTACCATTGGTGCTCATTCTATCTCTTAGGAAGTTGCGGGGTTTTCTCCTTTATGGTTTCCTCGAGGAAAATCTTTGTGTCTCTTGTCTCTTGTGATTGATTGTTGTGCATGTTATTCTCTCAGATAAGATCCTAAGATCATATTGCTTAAATGATAAAAATATAACATGGTATCAGAGCTAACCTAAGAAGAAGACACTATGCAGCTATAGAAGCTATGGATTCTTAATTTTTTGGTCTCTCTCCACAATCCATCAGCAAAAGGAGGCTAGGCTAACTCTCCATTGAAGGGCGCATCTTTCTGTCGAAGCAAAGTTTGATTCCGGGCATTTTCAGTTTTTGCTACGGGAAATTAAGGCTTTTTACAGAAGAGGAATTTTTTAGTTAGCCCGACATAGGATTTATCTCCTCATCAAAATAAAAGTTTAGAGACAAAGGTCGAGATATTTGGTTGGGTAAAACTCTGGGAAAGTCAAACCCTAATTTGACCCCGGGTTGAAAAACCCTAAAATACTAAAACTGGTAGTTTTGGTACATTCTCTATATCTCGGGATGGAATAAGTATCAAGGAACTAAATTTTCATAGGCCGAAGATAAAATCCTGATGTACCTTGTGTAAAAATTTCAACCTCATATTCACTATATTATGGGAGATATGTTTCCTCCAAATCAGGGTTCCAGACTCTTCTAGGATTCATCCCTAAACAGGACACCTAGGGAAAATTGATATATCTCGGGCTGCAAAGGTCCAAATGAAATTTCTCAAGATGTTCTAGATAGGGCACAGAATTTACATTCTGTGGTGAAGGTTTTAGACCCTGCTATTGAAACGGGGACACGTGGAAATCCATAGAAGTTTGCTATGCTGAACAGTCTTGAAATAAGTCACCTTGGGAAAACTATCATAAGTCCCAATTGGTGAAACCAATTCTAGTAAAACCTATGGTGTTGGAAAGAGGACAGAAGAGGTTACCTCACTACTAAATTTTAAACATAGAGGAGTAGTAATTTCGGATATGCCGTAGAAACAATATCAAGAATTTCTGCATAAGAAATTGGTAAACTAGGGCTTCTTGTTCCAGGAGCTTCCCTCCACTGTTTTCAGAAAAGGAGTACATTGGACAGCTCACCTTGAAAAGGCCTATATTTCTATCCAATCAAAAGTTTGAAATTCCAAGTTTTGAAAATTAGGGTTTCTTTGACAAACCCTAGATCAGCCAGCTTCGAAACCAGGATGGACACCTCAAATCGGTAAGATCTAATCTTTTGCTATTGAGGTTCTCATTTCAAAATAACTAATCACACCAGCTTGATGACAAGCTTAGTGAGGCTAATAAATTCAAGCATGGAAGTAATTGATCTCATTAGTTTCTTGAAGGAAATGAATTGGACTCCTACATAAGTAGAGAGGTTCCAGTTCTAGAGGAACTTGGTCAAGGCCAAGAAGATCATTGCTGATTCAATTATACCACAAGTGTCCTCCCTTAAGACACCTAAGGATATGTTTGATTCCTTCGCCAAGCTATCTGAAGAAAATTATATAAATTGGATGAAGTGTAGGAACTTCTTGATCCTTCAATAAATTGACTTGGATCAGTATTTCAGTAAGAAACACCTAGGAGACAGAGGGAGATGAGGCTAAGGCTAGAGCCAAGAGTGTTATCAACCCAAATGGCACTTCTCTGTCTAAGCGCCAACATTCTTTATGTTGGTACACAAAAGGACATATTAGGATTGAAGTTCACCAAAACACTATAGATGGGTATGACTTGGGATGCATTTACTCTTAAACCAGCTTGCTATATAATTTTTCTAAGTGTTGAGTTTCGTACGCGACTATCTCCATTGCAACTCACGTACTGTACGTGACTATCTGCATTGCAACCCGCGTACATTAGCGTACGCAAGTTTCCTTTGAGCAACTCACGTGTCATACGTGGGTTGCCTATATCAATAGTCACGTACACCTTAGTTCGACCTTAAAAAATATAAAACGTGATTAATTGAGATTAGTTGGTCACTAATCCTTGACTATCCCAACTGTTTCAACCACCCCAACCTTTGAAATCACTCTATTTCCCAAAGTATAAATAGAGGCCTTGGGGAGGGTATTAATCAATCAAGATTGGAGAGAAAAGTTATACTGGTGGCATATCTTCAGAATTCTTGGAGTAGCATAACTCAGAGTCCTTTGGTTGCAGGGGAGTCCTTGTCTCAGAAGCTGGGTTGTACTCTTATCTCATTCACTGATTGTTAATAAAGAGAATTCTTCTTCCAACATTGTGTTGAGTCTATTTCATGTATTATGGTTAATGAATGTATTTGATTATATATTTGATATATTGTTTATCTAACCTCTTATATACACATGCATGAGATATTACTTGGAGAATTTGCTCTTTACAGGTGAAAGAGGTGCATCCTTGGAATGGGAAGAAGAGGAGCGGGAGAAGATCAAGCTTGGATCAACCATCGATAATCGAGTAAGTCAAGACTTTCTTACTATTCCCTTTCTATTCTCTAGTAAAGCTGATTGTCTGCAAGGTTAGTACTAAGTTGGTAACCCTAGACCCTAGGTTACAAGGGTGCTTAATCCTAAACAACAGAACTGGTGACTCTATTGGGGAGTCCAGCCTGCTATGGGTCAGTCCTGTAGATACTTGCCCAGTCTTTGCTCTGATTCAGTGTATGGTTTTATATCTTGGCTTTGATTTGCAGTAGTGTTTTAGAGACCTATATTATTTTTTCTTTTTGAAATTTTTTTTCTGTGTATGTGGGTTGTTGTGCTACATAGTCACGTACAACAACTTGTATACACGGTTTTCTATACTATACAGTCGCGTACAGTACGCGGGTTGTTCAATTAGACATTCGCGTATGTCTTTTAGCAGCATATTTTTAGGTAGGGTTGCTTGTCCCTGTCTTATTTGAATCTTGCTTTGCTTTGGGGTCTTCTACTGCTAGCATTTTGCTGTAGGTCTGAAATTCCTGCTCACCATACATGCTTTTCAGTAAGCCCTTGAGTTTTTGTTGTTTGAGTCTTCTTTCATTTAGCAATTTGAAGTGGATTATCCTGTTTGGGTGATAGGTTCAGTGATGTGTATCTAAATCAGTGATCGGGATTTTAGATACCTTGTACTCTGTACTACTTTCAAGTAGTTTAAGTTTGTCACTTGCCCTTTAGTGTTTTCAGTGGATTTCATTCATTGCTTCTTCCCAAGCTAGTTGTTTGCCAAGTCTCCTCCTTAGGTGGTTGAATTTGGTTCTTACAAGTTTGCTATACTCCATATTGCTTGCTTTATGGGTTGATTATTCAAGCATACTCAGGAAATTTTGCATTTAGGTGCATAGTAATTTTTGAAGAGTTTTAAAAGTGAAGAAAAAACATTGGAAACATGTGCATTTTAATTGCATTTCGTAGTTTTATTTTCAATATTTTCGAATAAAATCTCAAAAATTACAAAAAATAAGTCTTAGTCTTCTCATACTTAGTTGTAATTTCATTAGTTCATATCTACAAAAATAAAAAGAAGCTTGATTTAAGTAGTTCTAATTTGTTTTGGAATTCATTTTATACACCTTTTTAATTTTCTTATCGAGTCTCTAATATCATAGTCATTCACGCCACTTAGCCTCTGACTAAGAACAGCCCTTAAAATGAATGCTATAATTTAAAATTTATTAGTAAGTTTTGTTTTATAGAGTCATACACCTACTAGCTTAGGCTAGACTTGTGGGATAGGAAGTGTAAACTCCCCACAAGTACTTAAATTCAGACGTAGTTGGCCAATCGATAGGTAAATCCTTCTCTATGTTGATAGTATCTAGGAATCTCCTCTCAAACGGGAGTTAAGCACTAGGTCGTTTGGAGGCTTGGAATGAGGAGATAACCCTCTAATTCCTTGTCAAAATGTAGACCAAGGTTTTTGCGCATCTGGGGATTCTACCCTAGACAAACTTTCAGGATTTGCTAGCCTGCCCATGCGTACAAATCAGGCTTACGACTGTTACCCCAGACTATTGATATAGTTAAGGTAGCCTTTAGTCTCTTTAACATCTAGGGTTTATACACAGATAAACCGAAAGGTTATTTCTGGTTCACCTTGGACGGGCTTAGAAGGTAACCCTTGTTGAAAGTGTAGGAGGGCGGTGGGTGATTCCTCCTCTTGTGCCTAAGAACCTCTTGAAGGACGCCAAGAAACTGTCTCTTAGCTTTCTTCGAGAAAGTATATCTTATATCCCTGGTGATTGTTGAGACTTTAGGAAATTTTGTAGTGATTGCTATGTGGTTTGTTTGTGTTTAGCTGACCTTAGGGTGTGAAGAGTCAAATTTACAATCATGGAGGACCAATATGTCAGAAGGTCATGAAGGTTGCAAAACCTTTCTCTGCTTATCACATTGGAACCTCCACCTCCCCCTCAAAGGAGGAGATTAGACACGGATGGTTCTTTCAAACTGATAGGAGTTAGTGAAGTTTCAGGTGAACCAGAACTTAGGGAAAACTATTTTGATTTAACTATAGTTGAGATAGAAGACTTGCAGGATGACGGGTTTGCAAGGAACTTTAATCCACCTTTAACTGACTTAAACAATCTTGTGATCGTTCAGGTTCGTCTTTTCAATTCACCCGTGATTGGTGTCCCTCTGGGTAGACTAATGTCTACTCCATGAGAAATTTCTTCTACTTCCACCTCAGTCGCTCCAGTTGAAGGGGTGCCACCTCCCCCAGTAGGTGCCCCTAGAACAAGTATACCTACTACACCTTTAACTCCAGCTAGCCGGGTGTTTCAACCACCGGCTCCCACAAGTTTAGTAGGTACTTCTGGTGATATGGTCACTGGGATTCCTAGTGTACCTTCAATTCCTACTTCCTTCGCACACACTACTCAGAGTGGTATGATAGGATCCTCGGCATTTGTCCAGGGTTTTCCTTGGAATGGGGGGCACATTCCCCCATCCACTCCATATGTAGGTCTGACACCCACATATGTAGGGGTGCAGTTTGGAAATCCTATTCCTTATGGTCAAGGTTTCCAACTCTGGTTTCAGCTCCTTTCATGAGCTCTCATTTCTCGCTTTTCAGCGGAGGGATACCTACTCCTATGTTCCAAACCCCAGCTTCGACTGGGGTAGCTATAACCTCATACACTACACCACACACAAAAAATCCACTGACTTATGGATGGAATCCTTTCCAAAGCATCCCAACCACTTCGCAACCAGCAGTAGGGGACAACCCTACCTTCACATATGGGAACATGGGGCCAAGTCCCTCTAATCCCCAAGCTGGTACTTTTAATGCTTCGGTTAGACCCAAGCTCCCTTTCCTGGCAACGTTAAATTTTCCAGATTTGTCGAAACTAATGAATGACCCGGTGACACATAACTCCTCCTGGCCACCTGCTCCTACCAAGCTGCCCTCGGATATCCCAAAATTCGAAGGCAAAGTTGGTGATGATCCAGGAGCTCATGTCACCACTTTCCATTTGTGGTGCTCTTCCAACTCACTGAACGACAATATAGTTCGGTTGAGGCTGTTCCAAAGAAATCTAACCAGTACTGCAGACAAATGGTACATTGAACTGCCTTCCACTGCGTTTGACAGTTTTTGGGACTTGGCTAATGTATTCCTTAGTCACTTCCAACTTCCTGTCCGATATGATTTCGGGACAGACTTGTTGTCTACCTTTCGGCAAGACAAGGCCACTCATATTTCAGATCACATCCAAGAGTGGAGAAGATGGAAGAGCCTTATCAAAGCCACTATTCCTCCCGATTTTTTGTTAGAATGGTTCCTTAAATCCCTATTGCCATATATATCTAAGGATGTATCTACTTCAGGAGTGACCAATGAGGAAGAGGCTATCCTTAGGGCCTAGTAGCTAGATTTGATATATTCTCAGTCTGGGATTTTATATGAGATCATCTTCGATGCGCCGAGGCCAACACACAATGTAGAGAAACCTAAGCCTGGACCCCATGCCGATGGTGTGGTTGGTTCTGTGAAATCTCCCACTGTAGATTCTTTGGCTAAACAAATCCATGAGTTGTCTATCAAACATTCTACAGTGGAGGCAGCAAAGGCACCCCCCTCACCCCAAAATGCAAATGTTTTTGCACAATCCCCTCAGAAGGGAAATCAGCAGCCCGATGGGAAAAAGAAGAAAGGAAAAAAAGTGAGGGAAACCAAAACAAGAAAAAACCCACAAACAATGTTGATGGGGGCAAAAAAGAAAAGAAGAAGGTGAAATTCCCATGTAAGTTGTGCCATGAAGATCACCTGACCCATCAATGTCCCCTTATGGAACAAGCTCAAAAGCTCTTAAAAGGCTAACAACCGGTTGTCCTGAAGGATCCTTTTCCCCAAGGGCAATTCTTCTTCAGCTTCAAATGCAGCAGGGGGCACCCCAAATGCTCCTGACCCTAATTATATCAACATGGTTCGATCCTAGAATTTACTCTAGACTAGGAACAATAACTATGAAATAGAGGCTTCGGAGAAGGGTAAGTCGACAGGTGAAACTTCCAATCCTCTCACGATTGAGAAACCTGCCAAACCTATGCCCAAGATATCGAAAGGTGTCTTCAAGAAAACCTTGCACAATCCCAATGCTAGGGCTGTAGCAAATTACTCTGTAGTTGAAGATTTAGCCCAGACTCCTTGTGCAATGTCGGCTTTAGAGGTGTTACAGAGTTTTCCTGTCCAACGAGATGCACTTTTAGCAGCCTTAGGTAGTATGGACTCATCGAACCTCATGGCGAATTTTAGTTTGTCTGATGTCAAAATTCGCCTGCCATATCATGTAGCCTTATTGATAGATATCATCCATGGCAGAAAAACCATTGGAAGGGCAATTATTGACGAGGGTGCTTCTACATGTGTCATGTCTGTGTCTTGCTGGAAAGCTCTTGGATTTCCAAAGCTGGTTCCATCAAATACCCTACTTACTACTTTCGCCAGAAGATCATTTCGTCCACATGGTATCCTACCGGATTTTGAAATTAAGTTGGGAGGGAAAGCAGTGTCTGTTAACGTACAGGTGATTGATGCACCTTTGGATTATAACTTGCTCTTGGGGAGAAGTTGGACTTACGCCATTTCAGCTATTGCATCGGCCGTATTTCGGGTAGTTGTGTTTCCATGCAAAAGGAAGTTGGTCACTGTAGACCAACTCAATTTTACTCGAAAAGGCCGCATGGAAACTAACGAGTCCACCGTACCATTGCTTGATTAGGTTAAACCTCCTTCAAAGAGCTTAGGGGATGGAATACGCATCATTGATGGGCACATTCGATATTCCAGCTCCGATTAATTATCTAGGTTCTACTAGTGTAGGGAAGTCTATAGCAATGGTTATTGAGAGAATAGATCCTTGGGTTCTCCCTTCCCACCATGAACCTAAAGTGCCCTTATCGGCAACAAAAGTAGCTTATCAAGCTATCGTTCATACCGTTGTTGATCCCATTCCAATCCCTCTCACAGTCTCAGAGGAACTGGAAGAAGCCTATATGCTCGCTTGGGCAGTGAATTCTTTGCATTCTAAAGACTGCTTAGATATGGTTTTGCCTTCGGATGAAGCCATTCTGGAAGCCATGTGCAGCCGAGATAAGATCTGCGAGGATCTTCACCATCGATCCTATTTTCTTCCAGAGTTAAGCAGGATTGAGAACCAGGAGTTCCATATGAGACTGGCAGGTGACGTTGATACACCTATTAATCCCTTACCAAGGGAAGGAATATTTGTTGAGGGGAATATGGCAAACATTTCCGCTACGATTCCTATCAACATCTCTATAAACCCAAACATTGTGGAAATTGTACACATCGGCGCGAACTGCTCTCCGGAGGAGATTGCGATCTATACAGCCTTGTTTAAGGAATTCCATGACGTATTTGCCTGGTCATATGAGGAGATGCCAAGCATAGACCCATCAATAGTTGACCATGAAATCCGAATTTACCATGATGCTAGACCCTTTCGACAAAATTTGAGACGTGTCAATCCGCATAAAGCGGCAGCGGTTAAGGCTGAAGTTGAGAAACTGCTGAAAGTCGGTTTCATTTACCCGATAGCTTTGATAGAATGGGTATCTAATCATGTTCCTGTTGAAAAAAAGAAAGGGACTATAAGCGTTTGTACTGACTTTTGGGATCTAAACAAAGCCTGTCCCAAGGAAAACTACCCCACACCATTCATAGATCAAATTATAGATGCCTATGCAGGAAGTGAGGTCTTTTCGTTTATGGATGGTTTCTCCAAGTATAATCAAATCCAAATTAAAATGGAAGACCAACATAAAACAGCTTTTATCTGTCCTTGGGGTACCTTCGCATACAAGAAAATGCCCTTTGGATTGAAAAATGCAGGGGCAACCTTTCAGCAGGCAATGAATTTTTCCTTTCATGACATTAAAACCATTGTCGAACCCTACCTTGTTGATCTGCCAGCACATTCTCAGAAGAGGATCGATCACCCAGATCACTTGCGTTTGATTTTTGAACAATGCAGATACTACAAAATTCATTTGAATCCCCACAAGTGCATTTTCTGTGTCGAGTCAGGGAGACTGCTTAGATTCATTGTTTCCAACAAAGGCATTCAGGTGGATCCTTTGAAAGTTAAGGCCATCGTAAATCTACCTCCTCCTCGTTCTATCAGGTAGCTTCAAAGTCTAAAAGGGAAGTCCAACTTCCTTCGACATTTTATTGTAAAGTATGCCAAGATTACTAAAGGTTTCATGCGCCTCTTGAATCAGGACGCCCCATTTGTATGGGATGAAATCACACAACTTGCATTCGAAGCATTAAAGAAAGCTTTGTTGTCAGCACCATTATTGCGCCTGCCAGATTACTCTTGTGATTTTATATTGTATCTAGCCGCATCTGAGTCAACCATAGGGGTAGTAATAGTCCAAGAGGATGATAAGCTCCAAGAGCATCTTGTCTACTATCTCAGTCGTGCTTTAGCTAGCCGTGAGCTTAGGTATTCCCACGTCGAGAAGTTGACCTTGGCAGCTGTGTATGTTGTTCAAAGGTTGCGTCACTACATCTTACTGAGGACCATGACGATAGTGGCGAATGTTAATTCTTTCCAATATGTTTTGTCCTGATGGATAGTTGAAGGAAAATTCAATAAATGGATAATCATTCTTCAGGAGTTTGACTTAGATTTAAAATCCTCCAAATCCAAGAAATCCTTAGTTTTTGCTTAGCTTATTGGAGAATTTCAGGTAGAGGAAGATGTATCCATTGAAGAAGACTCATTCCCATATGAGCATATCTTTTTGATCTCCACCTCTGACCCTTGGTACAGAGATATACTTGTCTATCTCCAGACTTTGAAGTACCCTGCAGCCTTATCGCGGGAAGAACGGTGCAAACTACGTGTACATGCCAAAAACTACCTCATTATTGGAGATACTTTATATCATAGGGGGTAGATTCCATTTTGCATCGATGTCTTACGCACGAAGAAGTAGAGAATGTATTAAATGAGGCCCATAGTGGAGCATGTGGGGGTCATTTATCTGGGTTAGCAATGGCCCAGAAGATATTACATGCCGGTTATTTCTGGTGCATGATGTTTAAAGATTGTCTGGAAGTCGTGAAGCACTGACATCCTTGTCAGCTTTACACCAGAAAGATGCGGTCGCATCCTGCTCCATTATTTCCTGTCATCTCAGTAGGCCCCTTCACGAAGTGAGGGATAGATTACGTGACATGCAACCCAGTCTCGACTGGGGGTCACAAACATATCATTGTCGTTGTATATTATTTCATGAAGTGGGAAAAGGCAATGCCCACCTGTAAAGCTGACGGGGAAACTGTAGCTTTTTTCGTTTTCAACCAAATTAACGCACGATTTGGTATCCCTAAAGAGATTGTCACTGACCATGGTAGTCACTTCCAAAATAGTATGATGACTGAATTGACCACTATGCTAGGGTTTAGACATTAGCATTCGTCTTCTTTCTATCCTCAAGCAAATGGTCAAGTTGAGGCTGTTAATAAAACCTTGAAGACTATTCTCAAGCGCACTATTAATGCAGCTCGTTCCAATTGGCACATCATGCAGTATCCTGCACTTTGGGCATATCGGACCAATTTGAAAACTTCTACAAGGTTCTCTCCTTTCCAACTCATTCACGGAGTGGAAGAAGTCACCCTGGTTGAATGCAAAATCCCATCCTTAAAGATTGATATTCATGTGTTACCTGATACTACTGACCTGGAAGAACGTTTATTACATTTAGAACATCTAGATGAGCAGCGTAGAGATGCGCTGACAAAAAATGAGGCTCAGAAAAATAAGGTAAAAAACCAATACGATAAATCGGTCAAACCTCGGATTTTTTCTGAAGGGGTGCTTGTTTTGCTCTGGGATCAGGACAAATAACCCCTTGGGGCAGGGAAATTCAGTTCTATGTGGTTAGGACCTTATGTCATGTCAAAAGTGCTTAAGAAAGGTGCATATGAATTAACATATTTCAAGGGGAATAAGCTACCCAAGCCTAGAAATGGGCTCTACTTACAAAAGTACTATGCTTAGGCTTAGTGCTTTTTCCTGTATTTTTATTGTATGTATTTTATGTACAATAGTTCGTCGGTTTGTGTTTTTATACCATCTGTTGGTTGTTACAGATGTATTCTGAGTGGTTTATAGGTTTTGCAGATAGCGCTAGTCACCACACTTGTAACATGGCTTCAGGCACATGGGTCATCTACTCGCCCTCAGGACAGCTAGTTGCCTTTGGAGGTGCTCGCCTAGGTCCTGCTACCAATAATGTGACCGAATACAGGGTTGTCATTGAGCTTTTATGGGATGCTTTGCCACGTGGTATCACTCAGCTGGAAGTCCGACTTGACTTTCAACTAGTGGTTTCCTAGCTCAATCGAGCTTATCAAGTGTGGAACCCTATTTTACTACGTCAGTTTATGCAAGTTAGGTTACTGGAAAGAAATTTTGAGTTTATTACATTCAATCATATTCCAAGAAATCAAAATTCATTAACTGATGCGTATGCTAATTATATCTTGGATTGGCATTTAACACATTTTGCATAAAAATATACAACAGATACATTACAAAACACATGTAAATAAAACCGACAATATATGTGTATGTGTGTGTGTGTGTGAATATCTGTCCATATAGATAGGTCAAGTTTTTGATCCTCAGATCCAGTCATAACTGTATAATATACAAAAATGGATCGAAGTCCATAAAATGCTCCTAGGTCTAAGCTTGACCACCCTGGTCATCATGTCCACCTTGGTCCCCCTGATCATCCTGATCACCCTACTCTCGGGCTTCTTCAGATTCCTCAGCTGCAGCAGCCTCAACGGCATCGATGTACACAAGTACTGCTCTAGCTACCCGCCTCATAAGGTGTATCCAAACAGGTAGTATACCAACCACTAGCTCCTGCATAGTGGTAAGGATATGCTCAATATGTAAAGTAAGTACTCTTTGGGTAAGCCTGGCCAGCTTTCCCTCAAGAACCCTAATCAAACCATGGTCTTCTCCCGCCACAGGACGCACATACATACATGGATGCCCAGCAGGGCGGACTCGTCCAATATCTACATTTTAACATTTTAAAAACACTTATACATATGTATATATATTTATGACTAAAATTCATAAAAGTTTAAAAACTTGAAAACAAAAATACCTGACGCTCCCCATGCTCCTCCAGGAGGGAGGACAAGGTCGGGGTCACCTCGGAAATCTATTCCAGCATATGGAAATTGTTCCAGTGCTGGTACCTGTCGCTCCCACCATAAGTAGAAATCATCATCATATACACTCTGAACCGATCCACCACCTCCCTAGCAGAGGAAGATTTGTCCCCACCTACTCAGTCTAAGCTGACAGAAAGAACGAACTGGTAGTGGTACTGCAGGACTCAAACCAGGCACCCTCTCAAAGAAAAAGGCTGGCAATATGCTAGAATAACTGAAGTTTTTCCGTCGGCCTCTTTTACAGTCAGAGAGTTGCTTCCTCATTATCGGGATTACTCCTGAACACCAGTCATATAGGGCTCCCTATAGACAGTCCACTGCATGTCTCATTTGGTTTTGAGTTGCAAGGTGAAGTGATGATGACCATGCAACCCTCACTATAGTACTCGCCAACTCCTGTAATGGCAAGATGCTAATATGAATAATAGGGATGCAACTACTCCTCTTTTGAGTACCAAGTGCACCATATATATCTATGTAGTTCTGCACACTTAGAAGGTCACTGCCTGTACCAGTACCTTCCAAGTTAACCAGAGCTCCCCGTCGTGAAAAAAGGGAGATAAAGTAGACATCTTCTGAGGTAATCTCTAGAAACTCACCTTGTAGGTCAAACATACCAAGATCATGATCCCAATAGTTTATCATAAACTCTAGTAGATGGAAATTGGATCGCATAGGTGAGGTACAGAAGAATTTAAGCAAACCACTTTGTCGCAAAGCATTTACCATGGGGGCATCTTGTAGCACTTCTTGGTCCATGTCTTCATGCTCCCTCTCCCTCCACTCAAGCACCATTTTCCAATCTGATAACAAGCCATTTATCAAACATTAAATTCATAGAAAAATTTTGTTTTTTGGCCCTACATAGCTTTTTCCTACTTCGTGCAGTGTATGCGACATTCCTTTGGACAAGTCGTGTATTGTACATGACTTTCTTTCTGGAAACCCGCATACAGAACGCGTGTACGCGACTGTGGATATACCATACCCGCATACACAGCGTGGCTACTTAGAGGACGGTGGAAAACATCAAATTTTAGCCAAAAATTGAAATTTTCTTGGATCAAATGAAAGAGCATGGAGTATAGTTTTACCTAACACTTGCGGTTTTGAGAATTGTCCACCGAGTTATCCGCAATGAGCAATCAAAGGCAGAGGTAAAACTTGTCTCTTTTGGGTAAAAAGTCAAATGGTGAGTTTTTTATTTCTATTTTGAACTATTTAAAGAAATATTATTTTAAAAGCGGGTTTTTACCTACAGTTCATATTTTTTATAAAAATCAAACTAATACCATGTCTTTTTCTTCAATGTGACAGGTCTAAGGTCATTTAAAGTTGTTTTTTGCTCATATAGGATAGGATTTCGGTCATTCACATGCATTTTTTCATTCACATCTAATCCATCTTAACCCTAGAATTACCACTTTGACCATGGACTATGGTATTTTAACCATTAGTACCTCGTTTATGCCATTGTTCTTCCGTGGATAGGAATTTCCTCACATGAGTATCCTCGATTAGAACCCACTTATTGTCTTTTGATACTCATGTTGCATTTGTCATAGGTTCAGGGGAGTCTACTTAGCTATTTTGCACGCCAAATTGAGCCTCATTTTGGTCTCTTTTTACAAGCTAACCTTTTATAAGAATATAAATTGGATGAAGTGTAGGAACTTCGTGATCCTTCAAGAAATTGACTTGGATCAGTATTTCAGTAAGAAAGGCCTAAGAGACAGAGGGAGATGAGGCTAAGGCTAGAGCCAAGAGAATCATTGCAGATTCTACTAAAGATCATCTCATTCCTCATATGTCATTCTTGAAGACACCAAAAGAAAGTGTTCGATGTTATGACGAAGCAGTCAAAGAAGACTAAGAAGTTGTGATAACCACCTTGAATGGCCTCCCAGGATCATGGGATTCATTCATTCGAGGAACATGTGATTACTTTCAGCAGACTCTAGGAAGAGCACACACAAGATGAAGATCGACCCATGATAAGAGAAGTGAAGATGGGAGCAACTGAAGATCAAGTGCTCATGATTCAAAGAAGATCCCTCAAGCAATGAGGAATATGAAGAACTCAATTCTTGAAGACTCTCTTATCCATCTCAGCATTTGGATAAGAAATGATGTTGTTATGAATGAAGAAGATGATGAAGCTAAAAGAAGGAGTCTACCCACGAAACAAATAAAGATAAGTATTCAATTTTCATTTCATGATATTGTTTTGTTATGCATTTGTTTATATTCAGTTGATGTGTTATGCATGATAGAATGGTCGCATTAATGATATTATACTACTAATATGCATGATATGGGTAAGTAGCTCATGGTGCTATACAACTCTCCATTGCTACTTATCTAGAATGAAACCTCTTTGATGACATATTGGATTAGTGCACAATCTCAATGATGTCTTGGTAGAGATGGAAGGCATCAAGAAAAGTTTCCATGAGATATGGATGAATGTTGTATTGGCTAAAATATTTGCATGATTATATATTTATGCATCAGAATTTTCCATTGTGAATATGCCTTATGAAATGTTTCTAACCATACAAATGCATTTGACTTGTAGGAAAGATCGCGTACAATCACCTACAAGAAAAAAAGGATGAGACTTGTTCTGAAGAACAAGTGATGACAGTTCAAGAAAGAATCCAAGATGAAGAATAATATGACGATACTTTCAAAGAAAGAAAGAGGCCTCAGAGACACTCCAGTTATGTGACATTGTTATGCGACATCATTGATGCAGATCCTTCCAGCTATGAAGAAGTATCCAAGAAGAAAGGGAAGGAGAATACCAATTCAAGAAGAATGATGTTTAGGATGCAATATCAAGACCTAAAGGGAAGTCCATAATGTCTTCCATATGGATCTACACAATCCAGCATGTAGTAGATCGAAACGTCATGCGATACAAGGCAAGATTTGTAGCACAAGGCTTCTCACGAAAAGAAGGCATAGACTACGAAGAGACATTTGTAGCCACTAGAAGTTAAGACACATGACAAGCATAATCATGTGTGCAAATGAATAAGGCCATGTATGAGCTCAGAAGACACCCATAGGATAACACATACATGAGGAGCTTGAAGATCACTGAGAGTGATGAAGATATTAACCTTTGCTACAATGTTGAAGATGAAAGCTTGTAGAGGATGACAAGATCACAGATGGGTGCAAGACGAACTTTTGAAAAGTTCCAAGATAGAGGATCTTGGTATCCAGTGACCCTAGATGGATACATAGAATATTAGTAGTAGATGAAGCTACTTGTCACTCCAGTACAGAATGTTTCAATGCATAGAGTACGAAAGGAAGAGGGAGAATGATGCTCCACTTCAGAGGGAGTAACTGCAGAAAATCCTGAGCTTCGACATGATACAACAGGATGGGCAGCTTACTAATGACTCTAGGATTTACTAAGAGTAAAGCAGATTCCAACCTTTTCTTCAAGGTTGAAGGCAAAAGACCAGTGATGCTCTTGTTATATGTCGATGACTTGTTCCTGACATAAAAGAGGAACTCATTAGAGTTGAAAGAAGGAGACTTGCTGCCGAGTTCAAAGGACTTGGATATGGAGGTGTGGCAGAATGCGGATGGAATCTCCCTGGGATAAGGGAAGTATGCAGTAGAGATCCTAAAGAGGTTGTGGACGATGGACTACAAGGCCATGACCACACCTATGGCATCGAAACTTAAGCTATTGAGCGGTGCTTCATCAAAGTTGGTTGATGCTACGATGTATCGTCAGATGATTGGGTCCTTGATGTACCTGACGAATATGACACCAGATATTTGTTTTGTTATGAACACATTGAGACATGTTCACCTGATGGTTGCAAAGCATGCAGTGAGGTACCTGAAGGGTACATTTGAGTATGGGCTCAAGTATGATACGAATCATAAGATTAACCTGGAGGGTTATGTGGATTTGTATTGGGTAGGAAGTGCCATTAATAGGAAGAGCACTTCAAGGTGCTACTTTAGTATGAGATCAGGTGTGATCTCTTAGTTTAGCAGGAAGGAGTCCTGCATGGCGCTGAGTATAGCCGAGAAAGGAGCAGTGAAGCTCCATTTTGTGATCTAGATCGAGATCTCTTGAAAGAGGGAGTTCTAGCATAACCGATGAGACAGGTTGTCCGAGCATAAAATCCTGGCGAAGCTCGTAGGTTGCTCAGACGTAAACGGTCCTGTAGGTTGTTCTCAGATGTAATCGGTCCTGGAGAAGCTCGCAGGTTATCCTTGGAGGTAATCAGCCCTGATGTTATTCTATGCTAGAAATGGCTAGAATGAAGTTTGATTACTTCAGGGAGAAGCTTGGTGTTCTCCAAATCGAGGTTCCCTCCAAGGGTAAGTGATGAGTCCATGAGCCCTTCCGACATGGTGGCAGGTGGGGCCTCCCATGGTCAGATATAAGTGTTGTGCCTTTCTAACATGGTGGTAGGCAGGGCCTCCCATGGTCAGATATAAGTGTTGTGCCTTTCTGACATGGTGGTAGGCAGGGCCTCCCATGGTCAGATATAAGTGATGTGCCTTTCTGACATGGTGGTAGGCGGGGCCTCCCATGGTAAGATGTAAGTGATGTGCCTTTCTAACATGGTGGTAGGATTGGTTCCTCCCATGGTCAGATGTAAGTGTTGAGTACTACATCCAGCATGAAAAAGGGTTGGATCTGTAGTGGAAATCCTTGCATAGGCAACGTACTGCATCCAACATGAAAAAGGGTTGGCTTTGTAGTGGAAATCCTTGCAGAGGCAAGGTGCTGCATCCAGTATGAAAAAGGTCTGGTTCTGTAGGGGAAATCCTTGCAAGAGGAAAGGTGTTGCATCTAGTATGAAAAAGGACTGGATCTATAGGGGAAATCCTTGCGAGAGGCAAGGTGTTGTATCCAATATGAAAAAGGCCTGGTTCTGTAGGGGAAATCCTTATGAGAGGCAAGGTGCTGCATCCAGTATGAAAAAGTACTGGCTCTGTAGGGGATCCTTGGGAGAGGAAAGGTGTTGCATCCAGTATGAAAAAGGACTAGCTCTATAGGGGAAATCCTTGCGAGAAGCAAGGTGTTGCATCCAGTATGAAAAAGGACTGGCTTTGTAGGGGAATTCCTTGCAAGGCAAGGCAGTATATCCAACATGAAAAAGGGCTGGCTCTGTTGATGAAGGCCTATGTGGAGGCTAGGCCTACAACCAGTATAAAAAAGGGTTGGCTCTGTAGAACTTCTTATGACGAGAAGAATTGAGAGATAACACCAGTTGATCGAGATGGTGGAAGTAGTGATGTTGATGATGATCCAACTTTGATGATGATCCAGCTTTGATGATGATCCAGTGATGATACAGACTTGATGTTGATCCAGTGATGATCCAGTGATGATCCAATGATGATCCAACTTTGATGATGATCTAGTAATGATCCAGCTTTTATGATCCAGTGATGATCTAGCTTTGGTGATGATCCAGAGAAGAAGACTTGTGCTGATGAATTGTGTCAAGAGAATACCTTCCTAGTTAAGAGGGAGTGTTGATGTATTTGTAACTTCGGAATGTATTCATTTGTATATCTTATATTGTATCCCGATGTTCCTATCGGGAGAATCATTTGTATTTCATTGTACCCCAATGTTCCTATTAGGAGAGTGATTAATATAATAAAGTCATGTAAAGTCAATGAGGTTAACCCTCCATTGTAAGTCGGGGCAATAGTCCCCACAATTGAGTTAAGGTTAACCCTCCTTGTTGATAGGAGGGTAAAGTCCCCACAATTGTGGGGCACTAGGGTTATTAGACTCTCCTAGAGAAGTCGGCTCTGGTAAGTAATTGTAAGTGAGGCCGACTTATTGGAGTGGAAATAAAGTGAGCGAAAGAATATAAATAGAAGTGAGGCTCTCCTCATTTCTACACAATACACACTCACTCAATTGGGGCGCATGAGTGTGAGAGGAAGTGATAGCACAAGTGAGAGAGATCAGTTGTCAGAGATCATCTTTATGTCTTTGGGGTTTACTGCTGCCATTGGTTCTCATTCTATCTCTGAGGAAGTTGCGAGGTTTTCACCTTTATGGTTTCCCCGAGGAAAATCTTTGTGTCTCTTGTCTCTTGTGATTGATTGTTGTGCATGTTATTCTCTCAGATAAGATCCTCATATCATATTGCTTAAATGATAAAAATATAACAGTTTCTTACGGGCACATATCAAACATTTAATGACCTATCCATGACCTTTCTTAACCACTTTCAACCAGAGAAGTTTTTAAGGATTCTAATATTATACTTAAGTATAGTATTCTAGGCAATTGTTTTGGATTGAAAAAAACATCTTTATAGATAGGTAGGCGAATATTAAATATGAAACATAAAATTAACACTGAAATGTGTAAATTTTGGCGAATATTATGATAAAAAAAACATATTTTATGTAAATATAAGCGAATGATTAGACACTAAAAATGACCAAATAGAGAATTTATTTTTTGAAAAAAAACCCAAAAAAATAGCCAATTGGCGAAATTTCGCCCCTAAAAATTACCCTATCTTCAACAACCAGTACGTTATGATGTCGGTACCGAGCTCTTGTCGACATTTTGACAAGATAAATCCATGCACATCTCTCACCATAATCAAGAGTGGCGTAGATGAAAGAGGTTGATTAAGGCCAACATTCCACATGAGTTTTTTTTGGAATGGTTCCTCGGATCTTTATTACCTTATATTGCGAACGATGTTTCGACGTCCGAAGTTATGAATGAGGAGCAAGATATATTTCGAGCTCAACATTTAGACTTGATTTATGCTCAGCTTGGGCTCCTTTATGATATTATCCCTAATGCACCACAGTCAAACCTTGAACCTAAGTTTAAACCTGGGCCACATGTCAATGGTATTGTTGGATCCGCAAGTACCAAGGTCGTAGACCAGGTTACGAATCAAATGTGAAAATTTTCTATTAATCATCCTGCAACTAGACAAGCTACAGCTTTGTCTAATCCCACCCAATAAGTGAATGTGCTCTCAGTACATTCATCAGACCAGAAGGGTAACCAGCAACCCGGATGGAATGTAAAGAAGGGAAGAAACAATAGAAGGGGTGGGAATAGGAAGGAGAACTCAAATCATGACAAGAACTAAAATGATACTGGGGGGGGACAAGAAGCATAAATGAAAGGTTAAATTCCCTTGCAAGCTTTATGGGGGATACCATCTCACATACTTGTGCCCCTGTATTGATGAGGCCTCGAAGTTTATCGTATAGATCCCAATTCGGTTTATTGACCCTTTACCTCATAATCAAAATATGGCTTCAAGGAATGTGGATGTCGGAAACACTTCTGGTGAGAATAAAAAGCCACTGAATGCGGAAGGTGGCCATGGTTATATCAACATGTTGTGACCCACACAAAAAACTATGACTCGTCGCAACCCAACTTGGGTAAAGAGCCTACACCTCCTAAGATACCTTTGTATATTGACAAGCCTGAAGATATACCTCATATACCTAAGGGAGTCCTAAAGAGCTCGGGGCACAATCCTAATTCCCAAGCCACCCAACATTATTCTATTATCGAGGACTTGGGTCATATTCCCTGTGCCATGTCATCTATTGAAGTCATTCAGACTTGTCCTACGCAGAGAAGAGCATTATTGTATGCCCATGGGATGGTTGATTCTAATCCTTCCACTATAGTTAGATTCGAAACCCACGAGGTCCAACCTCACTTGGATTACCATGTGGCTTTCTCAGTCCATGTGGAGTGTATGAATAACATGATCAAGCACACAGTTGTTGATGAGGAAACTGCAGCCTCTGTGATCTCTCTGGCTTGTTGGAAAGGCCTTACTTCACCCATGTTGTCAAAATCCATGACCATGTTGACGACATTTGATGGACATTCTTTTCAATTGCATGGTGTTATTACCTCTCTCCAAGTCTTCTTAGGAGGGAATACCGTGTCGATCCAGGCTGAGGTGAATAATGCACCCCCTGACTACAATATTTTACTGGGTCAGAACTGGATCTACACTATGAAAGCAATCATGTCTTCTAGTTTCCATTTTATTTGCTTCCCTTTTAAGGATCGGATTGTCACGATTAACCAAATGTCATTTGATAGCTCCAGTTTAGTTGCATCGTCAGGATCCACCATTCCAGCTATTGACAATTCTCAGTCGGAAACTACGAACGTTGGTGTTGGAATGTATCCATCATTGACAAGATCCTTTAATATTGTAGCACCAATCCTATCTATTGGTTCCACCCTTGGTAGTGATTCATCGTCATTGAGTTTGGTCCCATTTTTCTCTATGTATTTGGATGACCCTCGAACTCTCCCTTCTCTGAGCACTTCATATGAGGACCCTAGACCTACCAAGATGGAGATGTCATTGTCTGCAGTGGAAGTTGATTATCAAGTCATTCTTGATCCCATTCTAGACCATGGCCCTTCTTCTTTGCAGATGAAAGAGGAGGATATATTTGCACTTTCCACTTAAGAGGTTGCATCATCATGCTCGCATGATTGCCTCGATGATGTTTTTCCTTCGGATGAAGCGATTCTTAAGGCCATGAATGGTTTGGAACAGAATTCAGAGGAGTTGCACCATTGCTCTTACTTCCTCCCGGAGCTCAAACAGATCGAGCGTGATGACATTAGATCAACCCTTAGCAAGAATGATGGTTGTCACGTGGTCCCATTAGGCACTCATGGTGTATATGCTAAAGGGAACATAGCAAACTTGTCACCTACGATTCCTATCAACATTTCTTGGATTCCTGGAAAGGCAGAGAATGTTTACATTGGTGCATATTGTTCACCCAATGAAATTAAGGGATACACTAAACTTTTGAAAGAATTATGTGATGTTTTAGCTTGGTCATACGTATGACTAAATGTTAGGAATAGGCCCTCGTATTGTTGAGAATGAGATCAAAAATTATCCTAATGTTAAGCCTGTTCAATAACATTTACATGCGATGAACCCCCGTAAGGAGCCTACCATTAAGGCTTAGATAGAAAATTTACTTAAATCTGGCTTTATCTATCTGGTTCCCTTGACTAACTTACTTTAGAGATCTGAATATGGCATGTCCACAAGATAATTTCCCCACACCAGTAATAGATCATATTTTGGATGAGTGTGCTAGAAGCAAAGTGTTCTCGTTTATGTATGGTTTTTCAGGGTATAAACAAATCCAAATTAAGCCTGAGTACCAACATAAGACTACTTTCATTTGTCCTTGGGGTACATTTGCATACCGAAAGATGTTGTTTGGACTTAAAAATGTCATAGCAACATTTCAGCGGGCAATGAACTTTTCTTTTCACGACTTGAAGTGTACTATCAAAGTCCATCTGTAGGATTTAGTTGCTCACTCTCGTTTGAGAGTGGATCATCCAAACCATTTGTGCTTGGTTTTTGAAAGATGCCACCATTATCAAATTTAGTTGAATACTCAAAAGTGCATCTTTTGTGTGAGAGTGGGTTGGTTATTGGGGTTTATCGTTTCTAAGGAGGATATTATGGTCGATCCTATGAAGTTTGAGGAAATACTTCAGTTTTTGCAACCGCACACGATTAGATATCTTCAAATTCTCCAAGGAATGGATAACTTCTTACAGATATTTGTCGTCAATTTTGCCAATTTTACCAAGGGTTTTACATGCCTTTTGAAGAAGGATACTTCGTTCATATGGGATGAGTGAGCCCAGGATTTCTTTGATGCCCTTAAGAAATCCTTGGCATCGGCCCTTGTGCTTATTCCACCTAACTATAGTTGTGATTTCCTATTATAAGCGGTCATGTCTCAAGAGATGATTGGGATGGTTCTGGTTCAAGAGGATAACAGGCTCCAAGAACACGTTATCTACTATATTAGTCAGAATCTCATTGATGTTGAACTTTGATATAGTCATGTTGAGAAGCTAGCCTTAGCGATTGTTCATGCAGTACACTAGTTGAGACACTATATACTCCTTCGCTAGACAATGGTTGTAGCTCATATTAATATATTTCAGTTTGTCTTAATAAGACGAATAATAGGGGGGAAGTATAATAAATGGCTTGTTATTTTACGAGAATTCGATCTTGAGTTTGTTTTGGCAAAGTCAAAGAAATATTTAGTTTTTGTGGAGCTCATCTCATATCACCCTAGTTTGGATGAAGAAGAGATTCATGAAGATTCCTTTGTGGGTGAGCATATCGTCCTTATCTTGATCGTGGATCCTTGGTATGATGATATCATCATATATTTACAAACTTTGAAGGTTCCTCCTCACCTCTCATGGGATGAGCATCTACGTTTACAACATAATGCTAAGAAATACATTATTATCGGTGACACATTGTATCACCATGGGGTGGATTCCATTTTGTGTCGATGTTTGACTAATGATTAGGCTGAGACTGTGTTGAATGATTGCCACTGTGGGGCATGTGGTGGTCATTTATCTAGGATTTCTACAGCCCAAAATATCCTGAGAGTGGTTTATTACCGGAGGTTGATATTTAAATAATGTGTTAATGCATTCAAGCGGTGCCACCCTTGCCAGGTGTTTGCACAGAATATACACTCGCATCCTTCTTTGTTACATACTATTATCTTTGCTAATCCATTCACCAAGTGGGGGGTATACTTTATGGATTACAACCTAGCTTCGGCTAGGGGGAACCATCACATCATAGTGGTCGTGGACTGTTTCACGAAATGGACAGATGTTATGCCTACTATTAAATATGACAATGAGACTGTCACTCATTTTGTATTCAATCAGATCATCACTATGTTTGGTATCCCGAGAGAGCTTGTCACTGACCATGGCATGGAATTTCAAAATAATATGATGGACAAATTATATTTGAAACTAGGATAAAAGAAAGAGTACTCCTCTTCTTATTATCCTCAAGCGAATGGACAAGTTGAAGCTGTGAACAAATCCCTTAAGTCCATTCTGCAAAGAACTGTTAGACAAAGTAAGACCAGTTGCCACATTATGCTTTACCCTACTTTGTAGGCATACCGAACCATAGTTAAGACTACCATTGGGTTTCATCCATTTTAGTCAGTACATGGGTTGGAATTGATTTTATCGGTTGAATGTGAAATTCCCTCATTGAAACTAGCCATAGAGCTCTTACCAAAGACTTCTAATTTAGAAGAATGTTTGGTCCACTTATACCACCTTGATGAGCAACTTTGAGATGTTGTAGTGGCTCTTGAGATTAATAAGCGTCATGTGAAGGCTTGGTACGATAAGTCTATCCGTCCCCATAGATTTAATGAAGGTAAATTGGTCCTCTTGTATGACCAAGCTAGTGAATTGTTAGGGGTGGGTAAGTTCAACCCCATGTGGCATGGGCCTTACAAAGTAAAACATCTCTTGGATAAGGGCACCTATGAGTTAGAGGATTACGAAGGGATAGCCTTGGTGAAGCCTAGAAATGGGATCTATCTCAAAAAATAGTATGCTTAATTCTCAGTTGAGGCTAATATATTGTATATTATTGCACAGTTGCATCGTTTACTTTTAGTTCCCTTGTAGCATTTGGGTTTGTTGACATGATTCCCCGTGTTGTGATAGATGTCGACGGAATATTCTGTATACCTAGGATACACTCACGGTGCCATCCGCCATACCCAGAACTTAGCTTTGGTTGCTTGGGTCATTTATACGCCTGAGGGTCATGTGGTATCTTCAGGAGGTGTATGTCTTCGACCATCATCCAACAATGTTGTTGAATATATTGTTGTGATTAAGTTATTACGCGATGCCATTTCCAATGGTGTTCAATCTCTTGAAGTCCGTCTTGAATTACATCTAGTTGCATCATAGTTAAATGGTGTGTACTATATCAGAGATCTAACTTCATTACGGAGATTCTTACGGGTGAGATTATTAGAATGACAATTTTACTACATAAAATATATTCATATTCCTAGGTTTTACAATCATGTTGTCGATGCTTATGCAAATTATGTTTTATACTAGAATTTGTTACATCAATAACAAAGAATATACATTCCATTCACATTTAAACAAACATGTAGATACATCAACCCGACCACTATAAGTTTTTTTATTTCCGAATATAGTTCAAAATGGTGTCACAGTACAAAATATCATGATACAAAATTGGGGATTTTAGCCCAAAAAAAAGCTATTATGTTTATACAAAAAGTCTATATAGGCATTTATGCCTGTGGAACTGGGTGATGATCATGGTAAAAAACAACTATATTAGCCAACCACCGGAATAACCTAAACCACACACGGGGTACTCCTACTATGTGTCCCTACATAGCCTCAGAAAGTCCTCGACTTGCACCATGGGTACCCTATGTGTCAACCTAGTGAAGTTTCCAAGTATGTTTTGGAGCGTACATTCCACATTTGCACCAATCATGTCATCCCCTCATCCCCTCCAATGATGTTGAGGGAAACCATCTAGTCATCTTAAACCCACATCTACATATGCATGATCAATGTCAGTACATGATACTGCCATAAACATGTTTTTGATTCTATTATATAAAAAATACAAAAAATAAAATAATTCAAAAATATTTGGGATTGTTACCTGTGTCATCGTATGCGGCACCCGATGGTAGTGGCATGTATGGGTCTCTGCTGAAGTTGATCCCTGCATAGGGATAGTCATCCATGGCCACGGTCTGTCTCCTCCACCATTGGTAGAAGTCTGGTGGGAAAGGAATCAGTGTTTGACCTCGTCCTAACTACCACATCACTTCTACCCAATGGTTTTGGGTCAGATCTCGTATACTATGTGGAGGAACCTTAACTCCTGGAATAAATCCTCGTACCCGCTCGAAAAATAAAGTGATAAGTATGTTGGAAAACCTAAAGTTATTTATCCTTCCCAACTTGCAGTCTATCAACTATTGTTTCATAACGTTCAGCAGTGATGTGCTCCAATCATACATTGTAGGTCTCATACACTCTACTGAATAAAACATGAGAGGCATGGAGGCCTCATTAAGTGATGTTAACCCTGTTATTCTTACTAGTCCCATAACTATCACGTGGAGACTCAGGCTCTGGACAGATCTCATCGGAACCTGGCTTCTGATATTCTCAATATATGGAATATAATAAACGACTATATACTACTCAATGGTGATCCCTCCTCCCACCCCACGAGCCCATAAGTTTACTACCTCACCTTGGAGGGATAGTCCAATAATGAAGTACATATATTCCACTTCTAGTCTCAGTGGCATCCCATCTAGATGAAAATCCTCTGTGTCTAGGTCCCAGTAGTCAACACACATCTGAAGAAGTCTTGGTTGGGCCCTCAAAACCCCAAGCTTCCAAAACTTGTAATATCCACATATTTTTAGAGCTTGTTGAGCGTTTATGTCTCGATGGACTTCCCTATCCACATCCTCATGCTCACGCTCCCTCCATTCCAGCACCATCTTGTCAAAAACATTGATTTTGATGAGAATTTTCCTTCGAATTGGGTATATGTGGCCCTGTACGTGACTTTTCTTGGTAAAAGTTGTGTATGTACATGGGTTGTTTGTGCTTTTCATGCGTACATCAGGCCCTATACGTGACATGATGGCTTGTGAACCACGTGGGTCGAGATACCCATTTATGGTTGCTTCAAACTAAAAAATACACCATGAAAAATGAAAATAAATGCATGGAATGGATAGGGAATGAGAGTAGGATTTACCTAGTTCTAGTGGCTCGTGATTTGGTTGCTCCTAGCTCCTAGAATCACCAGTTGAAGTTGGTGGTCCAAATGGATCCAAATGCACTATTTGTGGTAAAAAACAAAATGGTATGGTGCAAATGTGAATTTTTACTATTTATCAAACTTCTTTTAAAATGTTCACCCACTTAGCCTATAGTTTCGAATTTTATTAACCTTTTTAAGTTGTTTTGGCCTAATCTTGTGGTGTAGGGACTTGTTTTGAGTGCACTTTCATCGAGGTCTTGACCCGTTCGTGTCTATAACATGTTAACTTCGAACTGGCATATAAGATATGATTACTTTTCTGTTTGCATCATACAATGTCCTATGACCATGTCACCTTAACTATAGGTATGAACCCACTTCATGATGTTACAAAACCCTCACACTGCTATTAGAAGTGGCATTACGTAAGTGGTAGAGATTTCCTACAAATGGGTACCCTAGATAGATCCATGTTTTCCATTCGATGCCCATGTTGAGAGTCCTCCCGTAGGTCTGGGAGTCCCTTGTATTTACACCATGTCCTTGAGTAAGAACCTAATATTCTTTCTTGAACTTTATGTTGGCCATCTCCCATAGGGACTCCCGTTTATATCAAGTTGTAATTGAATTTCATGCATCCTATTGTCGTATTGAGCTTTATGTCAGCTCCCTGCTTTAGTTTTATGAGACATATAACATGAGCTTGTCTCAATCCTAGCCAAGTAGAGCCTCCCATATATCCTTTGCAAATTGATCACCCCATTCTCGCAGGAGATATCCCACTGAGTGTCCTTATCCTACACATGATTCCTTGCATTGAGTATAGGTATGTTCCACTGCTTGGAACTAGTTTGCTTCCCTGCGACACTCTTTTCTTCCTAGTTCTGTATTATAAGAAATTATATTCTTTTTCAAGCTTTCCAATATGAAAAAGACCAAAAAAATAAAATAAAATAAAAACATAAAAATACGGACATGGAATGATATTACTTTGGAAGTTGTCATGTCATGTCACCTTTGAACATATTAATTTATATTCCATCCATTGGTTGGGTTATTATTATGAATTTAAGGGTTGTACTCCTTAATATGAATTTCTCCACCAACTGGTTATGCTTCTGGTCCCTATGGAGCCTCTGTCGATGCCTCCTGTGTCGTAGCGTTGTCCCAGTTTCTAGGTCGAGTCTATGCTTCCTATGAGTCTCCATCTTCCTTATGCTCTTATTTAAAGGAATTTTTAGCCTAAGTTAGGCACTCCTCAGTTATATTGTCTTTGCATGTTGTTCATTCTCGATACAGTTGTTGGTTCGTGCACATCGTGTTTGTTCGAGTTCTTCCAAATTATCCAGCGTTGTTGTGTACCTCATGTTGGTTGATGGGGGATGCCTTAATTCCCTCCTTCCAGTGGATTCCATTCCATAGAATTTGGATCATTTATTCTAGAATAGGGATCTAGAGTCCATTGAGTTCCTTGAGACTTGCAGTCATCAGTTACAGGTTATCTCTCCATCAAAAGATTTGGGAATACATCAATGTCCCTTGATCGATGGACTCTTTCAAGTGTTTGACCTCAACACATCTATTCACACTTGTATTAGAATTTGAATGCCATTTATATCTTCAAGTGGGTAGTTCTAATAATGTTTGCAGTAAATGGAAAATGAAGATACAAATTGAACAAAACAAACCACACAGGAAACGGATGAGTATTGCTCAGACATTTATAGTATCATTCACAATAATTAAATCTGGTGTTACAATAGTTTACATCAGAAAATAATTTGAATCAATTAGGGATGGATTCGAATCTATACACTAGATGTGACTGTATCTAACTGACCATCTAACACATGGTGTCTCAATCAATATCAGAGTCCAACAGATCAACTCCCACATGTCCAACCAACTTAATCAATCAATAATAGCTAGTTAACTCAATGCAACTGAGTGTGGTAGGTGGGAAAAGGTGCCTACTCCACATGCATCCATGCATAGCTAGTGCTAGCTAACTGATTGTGAACTAACAGAAAGTAATTGGAGGCTAACTAAGACTAACTAGTACTAACTCCAACTAACTAATATAGGTTGGTGGCGAAACTCCCAGTGGCTCCTAAAATGTAGGGTTTGGTCTAGGAGGCTCCCAAACTATTGCATGCATGTGCAGTAAGTGGTAGTTAACCTCTAGAAGTGTTCCCCACACTCTAGTGACTAGTACATGTGTCCCCATTAGGCCAAGTGGACCCAATTGTACTAGTGTACCCAAATAATTAATTAAGGTTTCTAAGTTAGGCTAAATAATGTAATAGACAAAATGGTCAAGGGAGGATTAATAATCGTAACACCCCCCCTAAATACTAACTTGGACAACTATGGGCCTTGGTAACAAGACCATAGGTCACCCAAATACAATCTAAAAGAAATAATGTTGCTTAATACAACCGAGGAAACAAGGGAAAACCTCATGGGAAAAACCCGCCCTCAATATAAGCATAAATCAGGAAATACAAGTTAAAAACTTGCAAAATCTTTTGTTGCAATTTGTAGCGGTAATGCAATATTCTAGTTCTTCTGTGCAACAACATATTGAATTTGTGCATGTGAACCTCTGAATACAAACAAAATGATTATTTCTGGAGGAATCTTCCTCTTTGGAAGAAGAATAATGTGCTCAACTGAATCAAGAATATAGATAGTTGCACGGTGAAAACTGGAACCATGTAGAACAGTTGAAATCAACTAATGAGAGAACAAAAGTTCTTGATAATTTGAACCATGTGGGGAACACCCAAGAAAATTGTATATGGTAGCCTTGAACATCAATCCATGTGAGGAAAAATCAGCCACGAGAGCAAGTGTCCAGGCGGATGCAGAATGTCTCCAACTTTACTAGTTCTATGAGGAGATGAGCATGTGATCAAAAAGGTAGGTAGAGAAGCCCTAGGACTATGGAGAGCAAATGATTAAGCTCGATAAACTGATATAGCTTCAGAAATAACCAATATTTCAAAAAATCTATTATCAGCAAACTCATAAGAGAAAAATAACATCGAATCCTCAACAACAAAATTGAAGGAGACTTGCGGTGCTTGATTTATCACACCAAAATTGATGAAACCTATTACAAGCAATACTGTAAGCTCTTGAATCTTAAAACCTGGACCAAATATTATCAGATCAGTTCAGATCCCAATATGTTCTTGACAACAATTTTGAAGGAGACTTGCAGTACTTGATTCTTCACACAAAATTGATGAGAACAGCTACAAGCAGTACTGAAAGCTCATGAACCTGAAATATTGAACCAGGTAATATCGGATCAGATCCAAATAAGATCATATCATATTCAATAAATTTTATATCAGATCCAAGAGTGTGGAATGAAATCGAATCCCCAGCAGCAATTTTGAAGGAGACTTGTGGTACTTGTTTCTTCACACCAAAATTGATGAGAACAGCTAGAAGCAGTACTGAAAGATCTTGAACCCTAGAACCAAGTAATATCATCATATCATATCCAAGTGATATCATATCAGATACAATAAATTTCATATCATATACAAGAGTTTGCTCTAGCGAGATGGTAGATGCACAATTTTCTCCTTCTTCAAAATTCTGAATATTGGTGCATGCAATCATGTAGGAATTTTTTGGAAGCTCAAGATAAATGAGAGTGAATGGATCACTCCTACAATATGAAATTATTTCCAAAATATCCAAATATTTACAAAATATAATATCAGCAAACTCATGAGAGAAAACTGACATCAAATCCCCAGCATAAATTTTGAAAGAGATTTTTGGTAAATGTTTCTTCACACTAAAATTGATGAGAACAACTACAAGCAGTACTAAAAGATCTTGAACCCTAGAACCAAGTAATATCATATCAGATCCAAATAATATCATATCAAATCCAAAAAATTATATATCATGTCCAACAGTGTGCTTCACTAAGATGGTAGATGCACGGTTTTCTCCTTCAAAACCATGAGTATCGATGCATGCAATCATGTAGGAATTTGTTGGAATCTCTAGATCAATGAGAGTGAATGTATCACTCCTACAATCTGATACTATTTCCAAAATATCCAAATAATTAATTATATCCACACCAGCAACAACATTAGAGATAGATAAATCAAATTCCTCTCCCTTTCCTGGAGCAATCACCAGTAAACTATGCACAGAATTTATAATAGAAGAATCACTGGAGAATTTTTGCATAGAATGGAAGGAGAGATTTTCTTCAATAACAGAGATTCAAATGTCTTCTTCTAGATCATCCATGTCATGAGATGAGATATCATATATCTCATACACTTCTAGAGCAGTAGGAGAAGGAATCACTCCAAGGAGACTTTCTTCAATTCGAATTAATTTTGAGGAAGATTCTGCTTCTTCTTCATATTGAAAAACTTCATCGAAGAGAGTAAAGGCTGAGAATTTTGAATGAGGAGCTCTTGTGGTTCTGAATGTGCTCTCCAAATTTCTAAAATAATCCTCATTGTGCTTCCCAAAGGTTCTATCAAGTTTTGTCCAGAGATATTTTGGGGATTCTGCAAAATCATTAAGGAAGCGCAAGCTTGGAGACCTCCAAAAAGCCATAGATATTATTCCATAAGCTCTATCACTCCCATTTATCCAGTCATTCTCATATTCATAAGACTCTTTACCAAGTCCAATAGATACCTCATAGGACCTTTCCTCTTCAGAGATGCAAGCATCTTCAACTTCCATTCTGAATATCTTAAGGATGGAGTAAGAAGAGGAACTGATAATATCGAATCCATATGAAGTTGAACCTGCAAAATATCACTGCAAAACCAAATATATTCAAACTATGTTAGAATCATTCTTTTCCTCTCGACATGAACATTTTTTTCAGGGTTCGTCATGCCCTCTCCGCTGCTCTAAATAAATTCAGAGCTAGCAAATCATCATAGTGGACTTATGTGGAAACCCAGTTGCTTCTAAAGTTCAATGGGGAGAAACAAGCATAAAACTTGCCTGAGAAGGCTCTGATACCATATTAGAATTTGAATTCCATTTAGATCTTCAAGCAGATAGTTATAATAATGTTTGCAGTAATGGAGAATGAAGATACAAGTTGAACAAAACAAACCACACAGGAAACGGATCAATATTGATTAGGAATTTACAGTATCATTCATAATAATTAAATCCAGTGTTACAATAGTTTACATAGGAAAAGAATTCGAATCTATCCACTGGATGTGAATGTATCTAACTGACCATCTAACTCATGGTGTCTCAATCAATATCGAAGTCCAACAGATCAACTCCCAGATGTCCAACCAACTTAATCAATCAGTAATAGCTAGTTAACTCAGTGCAACTGAGTGTGGTAGGTGGGAAAAGGCGCCTACTCCACATGCAACCATGCGTTAGCCATGCATAGCTAACACTAACTAACTTATTGTGAACTAACTGAAAGTAACCGGAGGCTAACTAAAACTAACTAGTAATAACTCCAACTAAGGGATGTAGGTTGGTGTCAAGACTTCGAGTGGCTCCTAAAATGTAGGGATTGGTCTAGGAGGCGACCAAACTGATACATGCACATGCAGTAAGTGGAAGTTAACCTCTAGAAGTGTTCCCCACACTCTAGTGACTGGTACATGTCGCCCCATTAGGCCAAGTGGACCCAATTGTACTAGTGGACCCAAATAATTAATTAAGGTTCCTAAGTTAGTCTAAATAATATAATAGACAGAATGGTCAAGGGAGGATTAATAATTCTAACAACTTGTTTGGTTGCACTTTGTACCTTTATTCCCATTATCATCATCGGTGGGATATCTCGCATATGTTAATGGTATACATCAATGATCGGTAATCAGACGATGTTCCATCATGTTCGACCTCGACACCTTTATTCATGTGATGGGACATGTACAAGTGGTGGTTTGTGTAGAAGACCTCTGAGCTTGGTGGCATTCCTTATATGCCACCTTCTTGATCATGCCAGTATATTGAGATATTGGTTCTCATGACCAGATTCTAGTGTACCATTAGATGTCTCCATTTAGTATGAAGATCTTATTTCACTGTATATTGTATGTGGTGATGACCACATGTGACATATATCTATTATGCCTATTCATGGCCATTGTACTATTATGTATACAGGGACTGCTACACTTCATATTTTTAGTCACGTGCTAAGATTTATCATTGTATTGTACCGACAAGCGACCGATTTTTCCACCTAGGTCTTCATTACTCCACTTCTGGGATTGGTATAATGTATTTTAGCCATCATGTTACCCCTTTGACCTCACACATTAGGGGAAATTTGTTATAGATGGTTTTACCACAGTTGGTAGATCATGTTTTTATGGCCTTCTCTGTCCCTATGCAAACTCTTTGGACCCCCTTTTCCCAATATAAACTTTGATGCTCCAAAAAATCCCTTTAAAAACTCGTGTTTATTGGTATACGTGGGTCACCAGGCTACATACCACATGTACACGCATATTTCTCCACTATGACCCATGTACATCGGGAAATGTGCTCAAAAATAAAATATTTGAAGTTTTCCTCATTAAGTCATGAATAACTTGACTATTGGCATTCCATATGTCTGGAAATGCTCTAGCTCGACCCTTCACTTCCTATTGAAGGGCTATATTGATCTACTGTGATGCAATAAATGAGGAGAAATTGTGAGAACAAAGAAAATATAGTGGATTTGTGCCCCATTCTTACATACTTGAGTCTGCGTCCCTTTGCCCTTTGAGCAGCCATTGATGCTCTTCCCAAGCTTTCCATTGTCTTGAGAGCTTGCCATTTATATGGAGGATTGAAGTGGTGGAGGACCAGGTGGAGGACTCAGTTTCTTGATTTCGATCGAGGTGTTGACATAGTTTGTCACTTATATATTTGTTTATAATTAATAGAAATATCCATTTCTTGTCCATTATATGTGTTACTATGAATATTCTTTATCCATGGATGTACTTGCTTTGATTGTATATATATTGGATTGGTATATGCTAGAGTAGGTTATAACTCTTAATATCTATCATGATTGTATATTTTGTTGTTCTTGAGAATGGAATGTAGGTGCAAGTGTGGTTGAGAGCTCAACGAGGATCTACTACGAATGTTCAAAACAAGGTATGATTCTCATCTATTGTTGTTAGACTTCTTTATCTCTTTAGCATGTTGCAAGTGGATTGATATCTGTTGTCATACTATCTGTTGTGGTCCACCCCAAGCCACACAAAAAATTCTCCATTACAGGTGGAATTTTGTTACACCTGAAATTGGTATTATGCTCAATCCCCTGAAGTGGCATGGTTGGGACATATTTTGGAGAATATTTTTTCCCAATCCCAGGATATTTGATGCACCTTATCTCTTGACATAGGGCGTTAGACCTTCCTGAAGCCTTCTTCCTGCTGATATACTGGGTCGGTGACACATTTTCCTTCAAGGAAAAGAGCGTCGATGGTACTTTCTCATATGTAGAGAGGGGCAACACTGTCAAAAGGGAAACAAGGAGGTTTTGATAACCTTCTAGATGAAATTCCTCGTGGAGGATGATCCCAACTATTGGGATTAGCTAGCACTCGAGCTCCTATCTCCTAGGGATTGTTCCCTATATTCCTCCCAAAATATCTCAACCCCTTTAGGATTCCTTTGGCCTATTTATACAAGCTTCCTCTCAAGAGTGGGAAGAGGGAAGAATACCAAGAGTGCATCTTCATGCTACTGAAATCATAACTAGTGTAGGAGGAAAGAGAGTGTCATTGTGAGTGTGGCTTGTAAAGCTTGTAGAATGTGTGTAAGAGTGATGTCAAAAGTATTGTGAGATTGAGGCTTCAACGTCAAGGCTTTGATTGTAGCTTCTTACTCTTTATATTATCAATAAAAATATGTTCTCCTTTTCCATAAATGATTTGTGTTAATATCGATTGTTTATTGCTTTTTTCCTTGACTATTAGTATAGATATTTGGATTGTCTCGTTGCTTTCACCATTTTGTCATGTTCTCCATGCTCTTTGCAGGTACATTTGATTGCAAAGGATCCTTAAGGAAAGGACAACATCCATCACTGAGGTAAGGAAATCTTAACATTCAAGTAGTTAAGTTATCCAGGAGAAGGATACAACATTGTGGTTTTTTGTTCTAGATATACCCCATGCAATATCGGGGAACAAAATGTGTCTGCACTGATTGAAATATTATCGGTAACACTCAGAGAGTAAGCTAGTTGACTCTCTGCTACAGTACCAGCTAGGACATCGGGGAATTGGGGTAAATCCTCCCCTCTTCTAGATAGCCTAATGATGAAATAAATATCCTCCTCGGTGGGTTGGAATCATTGAACTCCATGAACATGAAATCCTTTCCTATGATGACCCCAAAGTCAGATGAAATGACATAATAAGCATAGTTTCACTTAAGGGATGTAGCCTCTTGACAGAACTTCGAGAGACCAACAATTCTCAAGAGTTGTCTAGTCTAAGCAGTAATGGGGTGACAGTACAAATCCCTCTCCCTCTCCCTATACTCACACTGTTTGACAATGTTATATTGGTTAATCAAAGCACTCTCCTATTAAGGAGCATGTCACCGCTCATATCTATGTTTCACATATTTCATACAATTAAAATAATATTTAATAACATCAATAATAATAATAATTGAAAAAAAAATCATTACTACCAGTATGCCAAAATAATAGAAGCGCACCGTCAATGGTGTATTAGTTTCACAAATGCACCACTTGTAATGTTCTATTACAATCCTACCGCATTGATACTATATTTTAATATATTTAAAATTAATCTAAATGATGCATCAAATATCCAATGCACTGATACAATTTATAAAATAGCCCTAAAGGTGTGCCAAAACCATATTAGCACATTGGTGCTTCCCATTCTATGAACACATCATTAACCATTTTTTTATAAATGTAATTATGATGCGGCCATGTCATGTCAGAGCACCAACACCTATGTACTGACATAGAATGGGCGCATTGGCATTATAATTTTGTAAAATGGTTAAATAATACGTTGTCGGTGCGTTCAGTTCAAGTAAGTTGAACATTAATGATGCGTTTACTTCAACCAAACACACCATTTATTAAAAGCCATTACTAAAATTTAAAAATATTTACAGTGTGCTGATGGAATGTAAGTGCACCACCAACAACGCCCTTGAATTCCCTAGACGCACCATATAATTAATTTCTATGTTTATTATGTAATGTTAATCGGTGTGATTGTTATATTTAAGCGCACTAGAAAATTGATGCTCTAAAAGATTGAACACACTAATTACCATTTTTACGTTCATTTTATTTTTTACGTTCTGGTCCTAGTGTGCCAAGGCCACATTAGAGCACCAATATTTGTGCAGTGACATGACTTAGGCGGAGCACATAATTTAGTTTTTTTTTTAATACTTTAGGTTTTATGATGCATCTGATTAATTGGGAAACAGTGAGTTCCAACCGTTCGGCTTGCACTGTTTGTGGTATAGCATGTAAAATTTTACAAGGTGCACTGCAGTCTAGTCCGAGCCAAATGGCTCGAACGCACTGCATATAATTTTTTAACTTTTTTAAATACAAAAATTTAAGTCTTAATTCAAAAATTTAATCCAATAAAAAATTAAATTATGAGGTAAGAAACAACATACTTGCTGAACAACCCTTCGAGAAGGCATCTTGGCGATGTATGGAAAATTTGAATTTTGACCACTGTTTGTCAAAATTCAAACTAGCAGCAGTAGCCAATACAAATGAAGAATGTGTCCACATGGAACACAGATGTCAGGGTGTCCAAGTGGGTAAGGTTTTGTACTGGTGCAATTGGGATAAAATGCACTAAGTAGTGGTAAAAAATGAATTTTACCTCACAGTTTGTTTTCTATTAAACCTTGTACCACTACATTGTCAAGTAAAGCACACCAATGCGAGAGGAGAACCAAACGTGCTGGATAATAGAGTTTTTAAAAAAATAATGTGTTTTTTGTTGATTTTTTTAATGATGACAACCTATGCATTTGGTAAACAAAAACGCACCAGTACATATAATATACCGACACACCGTAGAGGCGGTACTTTTATTTATAAAACACACACCAGTGCGTTTAGGATTATCATGTGCACTGGTGTTATATTTCTTATTAAAAATATAAATTGAAAGAACAATGTGTTTAGATGTATTAAACACACTGGTGCATTTATAGTATAACGCCCCAGTGCGTGTATGATATATAAGTGCATCGATGGATGGTTATTAAAATAATACGAGTTTTTAAATTAAATTTTCTTTGATTTATAATTTTTCTATGTTACAGTGCGGTATAATTTCAGTCTACACTTGTGTGATATACTAGGAAACACACATATTAATTTTTGTGTAAATGCCCCAATTAAAAACTATCTACTAAAACATCCACCTGCTCGTCTCCACTAGAAACCTATGTTGTAAACAGATTTCAACCTCTTTTTTTATGGGCTTCTGCTACAACCTCCGCTATAGGGCCTTTTCCTTGTAGTGTTGTAGTTTTCTTTTACAAATTCCTAAATTGGAATGCTACAAATGGATTCAGAGGCCCCCTTAGTCATTCGAAACTAATTATGTCTATTACAATTACAATGTTGGCATATATAGCTAAAACATATAGAATCAGGTTATAGATTATTATAAAATCATATATTATATTATCTATAGACACTTGTAATTTTTGTGTGGCGTATAAGAAAATATTGGATAATTAAGAGATAGATTGTCTAGTCGTTTTTATCCCATGATTAAATTATTCATATTTTTTATCCCATAACTAAATTACTAATTTATTTTAGTCATTTTTAGTTGTGATCACTTAAAGTTGCTCAAATTTAGTCATATTTAACTTTAAAACATAGTGGTGACCAACGTTTTTGTTGGTTTAGCCATTTATTTCGCATGGCGACCAATTTTTTTTTGTCACCTGGTCATTTATTACCCATTTTTCTACTAGTTATTGCTTATTGTTGCAATCTTTGTATATGATTGCTCAATTCTCATAAGCCTTCAGTCTTTTCTTTGCATGTCATTATTTATTGTATATGGTTTTTCCACCTGAATTCAAACTCTCCTCTTTGAAGCTTATAAAAATAAAGAGCCAAGAAAGTATATTGTGGTTCAAATTGATTCGAGCGCTAGTTCTTAGGATTTGAGCATGCATGCATTACTCTCAGTAGATATATGTTTACATTTGATCCTTATAAAGAGAAGATTTTAATGATGACAAATTTTATTGGTTATCCAATGAAAACCTTGAAAGGCATACATATTTGAGTTTTTGATAAATTTTTGTTCATAGTTCACTATGAGAAAGGCCACTATCGGTCATAACTCCCCTTGGTCTTTTGGCATGTTTATATCTATGGCTTGGTGTTGCAAAGTTTCGAACTCATGGTCCTAAAATCAATTGTGTGGTTTTGAGTTTGAAACCTGACTTTAAAAATGCTATGTAGTGTTTATCTTGGTTCACTCATGATTTTATGGCTTCATAATTGTTAAGGCCATAAAAGGAATTGGTTGGATCGAAATATTTATTACTTGGGGGATATATGATAACTCTATGTCTCTTGACAACTTTATACAAAGTAATTCCCTAGTTATATGAATACTCCTCATATGGTAAACTTGCATGTGAATACCTCAATCGACAATGTGTTTTAAAACTCACTTTAAGTTGCTACTGTGTCTAGTCAATAATGTCATGGTTACAAAAAATTTCCTCCAGTTGCATGAGTACCTCCCATATGATAACATTACATGAAACAATTATGATTGGTGACTTGATTTGGAACTCAATTTGAACTTTCTCTTTGTTGGGTTTGAAATTTTGAGTTTTATATGAAGAGATTATTGAATCGATCAATTTTGATAGTGACTCTGCATTTGTATAGGTGAAGTGTTGAATACATATGATATTGGTTGAAAATGACAAATAGTATGTATTTTACACTAGATAAGAGAGACATTTTCACTGCTTGTTATATGGTAAAAAATTGAAGTATGAGGATTATATTAATCCAAAATAACGAGGCATGAGTTATGTTAGTAAAAGAAACATACATTTATACTTTCTAGTTTCAATATATGTTTTGAATTAAAGAGATGCAAATAAATTTTGAACTCAGACGTGTTGAGCCCATTTGCTAAGTTAATCAGGATACTCGCTAATATTTAGGTTTGGATATTATGTGCATTTAAATAATTCACAGATTTTGAGTTTGTTTGGCTGAGTCTGATGGAGATTACTTGTCAATCATAAAAATATGGAAATTTTAAAGGATGTAGTCAACACGCAATTTTTAAAATTGGTTGAATAACTTAAATGTTGAGTCTATTTTCAAAATATCATCGTATATTTATACAATTGTTTCTAATTATGGTGTTCAAGGCACTTTTCTAATAAATGTTTCAATGTATAATGGTTTTTTATATTTACAGTTGATAGTGATTGTTCATTATGGTTGGGAATTGGAAAATAAAATATGAACTAATTTGAATTAAGTTTTATTTGTACACATATCATTCATTTCTCCTCATTTGTTTTCACTTATTGTTCATTCTCCCTCAATTTCTCCCAACTACCCTTTTTCTCCTATACTCAAAAGTGCACCGGTTTTGGAGAAATAAGTAGTTTATAGTTTGAAGAAATGTTGAAAACATTGCATCTTTGATTTTGTTTCCCTACCCCCTCTTCCCTGAAAATAGTTGTTGCGTGAGTGTTGATTAATATAGAGCCATTTTTAAATTATGTTTTATGCAAATTGTATTTGATAATTCACATGATAATACATGCATATACTAATATGGTCTTCATGATTATTTAGATGAGATTTTTTATCCATGGAAACAATTTAACAAACATAGGAAACAAAGGTAATTGGAAGAGAGACCAACAAATTGGTTGGAAAAGGGGTAGAAACAAAATACTAAGGTTTTCTATTCATCTTGATGCTTATTCCAAGGAGTTCAACCCACTCCTACAAACTAGTATCTTGACTTAGACCGTTAAAGGTCATTTGCAACCTATTCCAAAACTAGTTATACCCCCATTATAACCTCATCCCAACATTATTCACATTCTTGTGCAACCTCATGTTTCTCATGCAGCTTGAGCCTCTAGCTATTGATGGCTGGAATGAAGAAATTCCCAATCCTTCACCTGGATTTGATTGCTGGCCTACTACTTCATTACCATTACCTCCACCTCCTCCTAAGCAGCTTATCTAAAAAGTTGATCTGATTGCTTCACATATTCATTTAGTTCAACCTCCAAAGAAGCGCAAAGTCTCTTCTCCTTAGCTCGATCCAAGCAAAGGAAACCGACCTTCCATTTCCTTATAAGCTTCATCCCATTCTGTTACTTCTCATCCTCATTCACTCTAGGATAATAATGAAGCAAAAAGAATTGCCTTTGGTGATGCACAACCTAAAGCATCAACAAACAAAAACAAAGAATCTACCAAGGCAGATATACAGGTACACATGACAACATCATCTTAGGGAAGTGAGCAGGGAGGGATAACTTCCCATAAGAAATACAGTTTTAAAGTTTGTGACATGATGGTGCTTTATCTTCATTTTGATTATTGAACATATTTATAACTATACTTTTGGGACACCGATAAATGGTTTTATTTTTGGTCTCCTTATGATATTTTGGGAGGCGCGAGAGTTATTTATGGCATGTTTAATTTTAATGGTCACCTTGCATAAGTTTCATGGCGATGATGAGATAGCATGGTATGTGTATTTAATTTATGGAGGAACAAGGGCAATGTTGGAAATAAAATTAAAAGTTCATGAAGGGGGTCCTCACCTATTGGTTATTATATTATTATAAAACTTTATCATATATTAATACATATGTCCTACTTAAATAAAGTTATTGTTTAGTCTTCGAACTAATTGGTAGTGTAACTACTTGAACTATAACATCATTCAAAAATAAAAAAGGGAAGATAACAAAGGACTGATGCATGAGTGAATTGAGAGGCAATTCTGATAAAGGTTTTCTCTTGCTCTGAAGTGATATTTCAATATTCCTTTCGATTCATTTCTGAATTACATCAGGATTGAATCCTATTGTTAACAGTAGGACTTTGCTGAAGGTGGCAAGAACAAGGACCTAAAAACATCAATTGTTTACACACTTTTAAAGGTCATTCATTTGTCTTCATAGTCTATTGTTTTTTAATTTGATTTGAATTATTTTTAAGTGCTAATTATAATTTTTTTTAATAGTCAAGAAAATGATACAATTGTGTCTTTATTGATCCATCTTATATTTTTGTCTTGGTATTTTCTTTGAAGATACTAGTAGTATTTGTGTGATGTAATATTCCATCCTAGGATTCTAAGTTTGATTTTGGTCCTTACCCTTGAAGGGTTTGTAAATAAAGGTTTCAATTGTAATATTGAAGTGAAAATTAATAGAACAATCTGTTGGTTTTAGTCTCACTTTTAGATTTTGTACTTTCGATATTTATTGTTAAATCATCTCTGGGTTGCATTCTTTAGCTTTCTCTTGTATAAATGTTTTTATAATAATCACTTTACAGTCCATTTTTTTTTTTTAATTTAAAAAAAAAAGGAAATAAAATACTTAAACATATAAAAAGAATTAGACCCAAGTATTTATTACTTGAGGACTAATGAAGGTTTTATTTAGGCTATAAACATAAGGTGATAATCCCCAATATATTTCCTTAGCCTAGCAAGATTCGAAAATGTTGGTATAAATACTTTCCAATCATTTTCATAAAGATATTGATATATTTATCCCCTTTGACCTCAACCATCGATTATCCTTGAACTCTCAACCTAAATTATGAACCCAATAGCTTGGAATTTTGAATCTCTATTAATTAACAAAATCAAAATCTTTACCAAATCCAAAAAAATCCCATTTTTTCCTTATATTGATCTTCCATTATTGTTGATAACCACAAGATTTCATACCTAGGATCTTCAAAACACCAACTAATAAATAAAACCATGATTTTGTAGCATCATTTTGTCAAACAATTTTCTTGAAAACTCATATTTTTTCGTTTAGTTACTTATTCTGGCCCATATGACCCCAATGTTGCGACCAAGAGCTATGATACCACTCTGTACCATCCCCATCCATCATTCTAAGTATATGAGGGGGTAGTTATGAATTATGTGTTTCAAAATTTCATCCCATAGAGCCATTATTTGAATTCATATATAATTTAAGCCTCACGTGGGAAGTATAAAGTAAGAAATGTATGTGCATGTGCATGAATATAAAAAACAAGGGAATTAAGAATTATATTTCACACACAAAGCATGCATAACCCATAATATTCATAACATAAAGTAAATATAATTATTGCACATTCATAGACAAAGAAAATACTTATTTTTAAATTGAAGAAGATCTAAGAATTTATTGTGTAAGAGAACTTTTCCACTCAACCATAGGTGTCAATTGTATATACCACCCCCAGTCAGGCTATGAGTCCCTTAGGTCAAAGGAAACACCTACATGCTTCTCTCTCTCAACCGAAAACCCATTTTCTCTCATGCTTAGCCAATCTGGTGACCATTGAGCACTACATGCATCTCATTCATCCATTTAAGCCATGGAACTCTCTTCCACTACCCCACACAACAAAAATAAGTCCTACCCCTTCTCTTCTCAATAGCCCCTTAGAGTAACCAACACTTACAGTTCTCTTTAGTGTGTGCAGAAAGAGTCCAACTTGTTTTATGTTTCTACAAAACCTCATGTAACATCAAGTCATGGATTCTTAAGCATCCTAGAGAAACAAATAAATGGTGGGTAAAGTTTCATATATTGCCTATCCTCTATGCTCGCCTATAGCCATCCTCTTTCCTCTAATGCCTACAATTCCCTCTTTACAATGTTAATCTCTGGTTATTTTCTCGGTTATTTATTGGCTATGGAGAAAAACAACATGAAGGCTACGTAGTGCATTAATTCTACATGGAAAATGAGTGATTGACTCCAAAGGAGACAACTAAAATTACTTTTTACCATAGAAGGAAGGGCTCTTACAATTTCCGTAAAAGTATATTCATGCTACGCTTGAATAACTATATGAGAATACTTTCCCACAAGCCTCATAAATGCATTCAATGAATAGATTTAATAAATCAAAATGAGGTAAATGGTTCATTTAAGGAACCTGGAATAAATGGATGAGTTATAAGGCTGACACTTAGCCCATAAATAAATATTTACATCAAACATTCCTAACCGTTCACTAGTTAATACTTTTCCTTGAGCTCTACACTGGGAATCCATACTAGTACATTCACATCAGTTTACTTAATATCATTTAATACATTCAAAGGGTAAAAATTGGGGGTATTACACACTAAAAGAGTATATTTTTGGTGTTGTGTTTGGGTTGAAGAGGAAGGTATCCAAATGGTCAAACAAGTAATACTTGTAATTTTTTAATTGATTGAAATTTCAAATTGTAGGTAGAATGGCCTTAGATATGGCAGTGAGTGAAAGTCATTAAGGAAGAGTATTGGGTGTTACCGCATGAAAAATACAAACATTATGAGAATGATCTCATACTTGTGAAATACGATTTCTATATGAAATAGATTTAAATTTTATAATTGAAATGGTTATAATGATATCTTATGGAAAATGTGTATGTATGATACAAGTGAGAAGATAGGTTTGTCTAGTAAGGATGGATAATGGCTACTAAAGTTGAAAAGAAACATATAGGATACTATTATAATGACATTGGAACCCTATGATATTCCTTGATCGCCATGAGCTATGTTATATTAGAGAGATACAATGGGACAACATGGCAATAAGATCCTATAAGTCTATGCTCTTATTGTGCAGGAAATCCTTAGCAAATCATGGATCATCTAAGGAACTATTTAGCTGAGAAAGGGGTGCATGAGCCTGGAGAATGAGTGACTACACGAGAACACTCGAATGAATCTATTGTGAGAGATTCATGTTATATTCTAGTTGGGGTTAGTAATGCATTATGTGTATGTATGCATGTATGTATGTTGAGTGTATGATTCAATGAAAACAACGAATTGAATCTCATCCATGGAAACCATGTGGAGCAGATAGATATTCATATAGATGAGTATTGGTTTGATTTGCATACTTAATCTTATGTTATGAATATATATGCTTGAATTATGAATGCAAAATTTCTATGAATGGAATAATCGATCATTAAAATGGCTATGACACACATATTTTTCATCTGTTGATTATTTTAAGCATGTGTTGAAATTCCAATGGTCTTGGATATGTCCTAAAATAGTAAATAAATGATTGGATGTTGTTGTCCAAGATAACCAATAACAAGGCGAAGTGGACATGAAGAGCACAACATTGTAAGTGTAGTGTTGGAGGAACCCTTTAGGCCCTTAATTGTCATTATTCTTTATGTTAATGTATTAAAAAAAAGGTAGTTGGAGCAGGTATATCTGCTCCAACCATCTTCACTATGTATAAATACATTATCTATGAATGAATATAATCGGTTGAATGTTCTTCCCCATTTATGTCTTCTTGATGGCTATATGTGTATATAATTATTTTGTTTAATTGTTGGTGTGAAGCGGAGGATTTCAACACCTTGGAGCCATTTTCGTCCTCCATCCAATCTATTTGACATATGCAACAAATGGAGGGTAGTTTGAATCTGGAAGAACGTGTGAGATGCAAAGACACCTACAAGTTGGAATTAATGTTCATAAATTGCTCTTGGCCTATCGTTATACACTAATTTCAACCTACCATTGAAGATGCTCATGAGAGTGAGAAATTTCACCTACATACGACATGTGCAGAATTGAAGTGTTCATGGGTGATATACATGGAAAATTTTAAAATTTGAACTACATATGGATTTAAGTAAAGTGGGTCAATATTAAAGTTGGGTGATATGATTTTTGTGGATATTATTTTTAAAGTGGTTGATTTCCTTGAAAGATCAACCAACAAAGAAACTTCATTCGACTAGTGGCTTATCTATTGTACCATTCAATTGATGACAACCAATAAGTAAAATATTGGTCTCAATTTCTTGATTTGATAGTGGATGGAATATATGTAAAAGAGGAAAACCGATCGAGTTGAACAAGTATGGGTTCTAACCCTCGAGATAATGGGTTGAAGGGTGTGAAACACTGACATGTGAAGATCTACTAGAGTGTGTGTAGTGGTCGTCTAGAGGGAATACATGATAGTTTGACAAGAAATGGTCATTGGATGGAGTCTTTGTCGGCCCATCGACAAAAAAATACCCATATTATTTCAGTCAACATATGTTGTAAGAGGATACCTAGTCAACTCACATGTAACTGTTGGAATAATCAAAACCCATTTCCATACCTAGGATAAAATAATTAATCTTTTTGATTAATTTCCTAGGTCCTACACTAGCTAGTTGGCATCCACTTGCATTTTTGTGGTCAAACTTGCCAAAAATTCCTCCAGGAGCACTTTGTAAAGATTCTGGATAATATTCTGCCAACCCATTAGACAACCTAGTTTAGAAAGTGTGCATTCCTTCCTTATCCAGAGTTTCCTACTTTTTCTGTAGTTTTAAGGAAAAATGTAAAGCTAGTTTTAAGGTGGACTTCCTTGTTTTTGTCACAAATCACCCTCCTTATTTTCCTCACCTAAAAGCATGATTTAGTTCAGTTTCCTTCACTTATTAGTTGTAACAACTCATTCAGCCAATTCGTGAGCCTCTTGACAGATTAGGAAAGTGTTTTATGTACCTATGGGGGATTTTAACTAGTTTAGTAAGCCTACTTTTGTACTAATTCGAATGGAATCCTTATGCTTTCGAACCCTTGGAGTATATACATGGTTGAACAACCTATGTCTATAACATTAAGGCTGGTGTAAAATAATATATCAAGTTTTTATGTTATTCAACATATTCAGTCTCCTTTCTTGAGTGTTTCTTGCATATTTTTCAAGCAATTTTGCGAGTTCAATTGATCCTAGCTTGGGCTTAATTTCAACATGGTATCAGATCCTTGGTAGCTCAATTTTTCTCCTCTTCTAATTTATTTTTGCAGGGTATACATCACTCATTGGGAGTCCAATCTGTCTATTCAAGGGCGCAGTTGTTGAAGAATGGATAAATCTCACCAAATCATCTTGACTCCATTCAACTACTTCGAATGGAAGGCATAGATGGAGATTCCAACAAGGAGTAAAGGCCTATAAAAAGTGACCATGGCAATTGAATTTGATCCTAATGCAGCAACATATAATATCAAATGGCATAATAGGAGATATGAGGCATGTGGTCTCTTATGTATCAACATTTCCAGAGACCTTATTTTCCATCATGATGGATTGGCATCATCAGATGAAGTATGGGAAAATATTAAAACTTTATTTGGGAAGTCATATAAAATGAGGGGCCATCAACTGGAGAATGATTTTATTTCACCGAGTCCAAGCATATTTGAATCCTTGCAAGCCCACTTCTCCAAATTCAAATCACTAGTTTTGTAGTTGAAACAGTGTGGTATAGATAAAGAATATGAACAACCAATCTTGACCATCCTTTCAAATCTTGGACCTGACTGCTCAGTATTTGTTTCGACCTTCCATGCCACTAAGTTGACATCTCGAACCTAGAAGATGCCTTCACTAGCATATTTCATGTAATCCTTGACTCAGGACCAAGAAAAATTAGTCATGATGGGCACCATCAAACCTGTTGACACACGCCTTGTCGACATGGGTTAAGTATGCATATCTATCGATTCCCATCACCACAAAATCCCTAAACATCATCCAAGATAGGTTTTACCCTATCCAACAACACCTGTGAAGCAGGTGTAGTCTCACTCGAGATGTCTGAGGGAGTGCTGCAGGAACCAAGTTTCCATAGATGGAAGAGGACTTTCGTACTATATCTTACTCTATCACAACATCACTTAGAGATCCGGGGTCTAAGCATATTGTTCATCAAATCTACTTAACATTAATCATATCTACTTATTATCAGCATTCACAATAATTCTTATTCAGATTTAGATCGACACGGATATAGTGACAACGCAGATCAGATCGACTCGGAATTGTATGAAAAAAGACATCAACAAGTATTAACCCAATGAATCCTACAAGGCTTCGCATCATTCAAATTCAAGCATATAAATTCACATATTGCGTCCTCATACAGTTCGCAAGATTCATAGAAACACAGGAACAAAATATAATTGCATCATAAACATCATCTTCATATTAATCCCCAAAACGCATCGCAAAGGACAAGCATTCCTTGGTAGATTCGCGTCAAACCAAAAATACATTCATCGACAGATCAATTCACTTACAACAAAACATATCGAATGATCTACCAAGCATATCCTCCTCAATTATCATTCTCTTTAGAATTATAATTATATTTACAAGATTGCTAAGCCATTACAAATTGGTCCACATAACCGACTTCCTAATTAACTCAACCAAAACGACCAAACTTGTCGGTATCTTATTTCACCATGGTTGACTTTTCCTTCACTTGGCAGTGTCGCGATTGCCTTTGCATTTGTTGATACCCATGCTTCACGCCTTCAAACCCTTGCCAACAGGCCCCCAACGCAAACTTGTGGATCACCCTTGAGCCACCTCAGTTGGACGCAGATGGTGCATTTAACTTGGCCTTGAAATTATCATGCTCCATGTGGACTTGTTCAATAGATTCCTTGACATTTGCACTGAGAGCTATGCACTCCTCCACTTCTTGATCTATTGGGTGCTCTTCGTATAACTGCGCCACTTTATATCACACTTCCTTAGTGTTTGTAAGTCCCTCCATAACTTTGAGCGCTATCTGCTCTTCGGTATCTTGAATTCATCCAACTGTGCAGCCCTCTGTTGGTGTCATTCTTGTGCCTTGTTGACGCGTTGCTGCAGTGATTTCAGCTTGGCTTCCTTGGTCACCTACATAATTGGGGCCATCATCTTGAGTGATCCCCTCTATGCTATCCACTGCACTTCTACCTCACTAATCTATGGACCCAATTATTGCAGTTGTTCGTCCTGGACCACGCTCATCCAATAGTGTGTTGTTTCATTCGCAATTGATTGGGAAGCTTTCTCCAGCTCTTCTATCTCTATTGTCGCATATTCTATTGTACTCCTTCACTTTGTTAGTTTCTTTAGCAGTGTGCTTGGTACCGCTTTAACTTGCAACTCCTTGTTCTCCTTTATTAGCTCTAGTTTGATGTGCCCCAGTCACAACACTTTTTCCTCAGCAAACATCTCGGGAGTGATCTCCGTTATTTCTTCGCATGCCAGCATGACTGCTCTCTCTAGTTGGTTCCTGTCATCGAATGACTTCATCCTTTCTTCTATCACAACCTATTTTTATGACTTAGTCACTGCAGCTCTGTTGCAGTGCTCTCTGCCTCCTGTCTTGACCAGACCAGCTGATCATGCACTGTCTCCTCCTGGTTGCTAATCTCCTGGATTTATTTACGTTGAATCCATTGAAACATATGCATTGAAATTTTTGTTAAGGTCGACTAGACGTACTTTCTTTCTAATCTCCACCTCCACCACTCTTTGCAGCGCGCCATCTTGTGGTACCTTCGCCTCTAATACTGCGTTGGTCGATGTTTGCAATAAGTTGGTAACTTGATGGAACTACCCCTTAGTGTGTTACTTTATCTTTGCTTAAATCTTTCTCATCATCATAATGATCATAGTTAGTACCTTCTGCATATGTTTCTCAGAGATCCATGCGATACTACTCAATCCCCCTTACTCGAAGTGATGCTTCGTTCTTGCTTCTTCCTTCTACTTCTCCAACTCCGAGTCTACTGGATTTGTGGATGAAGCTTCATCTCATGAATCTTCTTCTTCTTTAGACTCCTTCGACACTTCTGGTTCTTTCGAGACATCCATCGGTGGCCCATCTCTTGATCCAACATGTCCTCATCATTCACTACAACTTGCCACTCCACTAGCCAATCTTCTATGATTGTGTCCAATTCTTCATCAATGAGGTTATATTGAGTTGTAAGCCACTACTTTTCTAGGTCTCGTAGTGCCTAGATGCGTAATGCATGCAGTCCCATCGCCAACCTTGCTATCTTTTGGTATTTTTTTGCAGCTACATATGTGAGTTGTGGTACCTTCACTGCCTCATCCCTTAATGCATCCAAGTACAGGTAGAACTACACATTGTTGTCGATCTGTCATATTTCATCTTCGAGCACCCATAAGTTCTTATATCTTGTGCCTCGACATATGTTGACTACATCAAATTCCATCCCTTGATAATGAGTTGGCTCCATTCGTCCAACTAGTGCGATGAGTATAAGCAGCCAAGAGTAGGTGAATGGATTCCCTACCTCTTGCACCAATGCAACATCTTCCATTAACTTGTTTAATAAAAACAACGACCAACTCATCTGTACTGTTGCTATGAACTTCTCCGCTGATGCAATCACCCCCAATGTACAGTGATTTGGGAAATTCTTCTGTACTATCTTCACCACTAGCAAATTTCTTTGACCCGAATGGCCTTGTCATTAATAGTGTCAATCATGTATGCCCGTTTTTATTTCACCACACCGTATTTCTTGTGCAGTCTCACTACCAATTTCTTATCGTTGTCCTTCCCATGGTAATATTAGGATGGATCAACCCCTTCCTTGGGGAGGTCAGTGATGCAAGAAATCAAATCTACACTGACAGGGACCTATGTCTCAAACCACAGATACCCTCCATTCAAACACGCAAATAGTTGCTTCACACATGCATTGACTTCTAGTGACCTTGTTGGATTTTTTCCCCATATGACCTAAGTTCAACCCTCCTTTTTGGTCATCACAACAAAGCCCAAGATATCAACTCGACGGAGTAGGGCCCAGTTGGCAATACCTGCAACACAAATGTTGTCTCACCCAAGATATCTCAGTTCTATGGGTAACTTCCAAAACCACGTTTTCGTAGTTTGTGCAGGAGGGTGTTTTAAGTCCTTGGCCCTGTGCCAAGGTTTCCAATGAGGACTAAGGAGTTGGGTTGGTGGTTTGCACATTCTATGTCAACACAGGGTATGATTTTCCCTTCTTTATGCAATTTAACACAAATTCACAGTGAACAGACATCATAGACATATTCATTACTTGAAATACAACATTCATACATTTATCTCTTTAAAGAAAAATAACCAATCAATCATCAAACACAGTAAATATGCACTTATTTAAGCTACTCAACATTCACACATATACACAGCATGTAACGTGGAAACCCATCCGAGAAAAAACCACAAGGTGCTCTGCATCTAGAATTGGCATGAGGAAATAGATGCACCTTTTGTGTGTACTTAAAGCTACAGACTATGTTCAAGATCTTATCTTCTATCTCTACAGACTTCTCCTCCCTCTCATGCTCTCTGTTCTTCTCTATCTTTATCACTCTACTCTACTCCTACTCAGTGATTCGCACACGGCCTGGATTGACTCAACCTTCTCTATCTGTCTTCGCACTCAGCTGCAGACCAACTACTTTGATGCACACATCGATCTAGATTCAGTTACCAAAACTATCTACCTCTAGTCTAGCTCCAAAGTCTAGACACTTACTCAAAACTGTTGGATCAACTAATCAGCTCAAGACCGTCTAAAACAAGAACTAGCTAACGGGCTAACTGGTTAACCGGCTAACCCATTTATAGCTTGGGTTTCTCCTTTTATAACCTTATTACAGACTCAATATACTCCCATACATGCTTGTTACAGACTCAATACTCACTCGATACAGACTCTAACAGACTTACAAAAATAAATTTACGCGTGTGGATTTCGTTGGCTCCAGCCGAGCTCGTACCTAGGATCGCTAAGGGCTTTTTCTTTCTCACCACCGTGCCTTAATGTCACTTTCTGACCATTACCTTATCTGCAGGCCTGCTTCTACGAATATTCTGCCATGTCATCACGTCTCTTGCTTTGTCCTTCCGTCGTAGCTTACAAAACTAGTGCAGATTCCTCGTCTCGCGCCTTCTCTTTACCTTTCTCCTTAACTTCCCTCCTTTGTCGCGGCATCCTTATCTTCTTCTTTGATGTTATTTCCTATGTCGTAGGTCCTTCCTCTTCTTACTTATACTCTTCTTTCATTACTTAGGCAGAATTATATATGAATTCTTCCCTTCTTCCCCGGGCCCAACAGGCCCCCAACACTCACTTGTGGCTCGTCCCGAGCCACGCGAGCTACTTCTCCATAAACTGACTTGTGTGAATTTTGATATGAAAATCCTCCATGATTTTTAGTAGCTTCTCTTTTTCTGTGCACACTTCTTCTTTGACTTTCTGCATGTGCTCCACTAGGTCAGAACTAATGTGTTCCATCATGTTGCTTTCTACTCAAGCCTCTACCTCACACACTTTTTGGTGCACGTGCTGAATTAGCCTTGTGATCCTTTCTGCTTTTGCCTATAACTCCTCTACCTTTTCCTCGCGCTGTTGTTGTTGTGCACGCAGCGCAGTGGTTTGTTGTCGCAGGCTACATATTTCTCTTGTTCTAACCTTTTTCTGCTCCAACGGCAGCTGCTTTATCTCATTTCGTATCTGCGCGATATTTGATTCTAGCGCAGTAAGGTCATTTGCAATGTTCTGTGATTGCTCATTGTCCAACAAAGTCTCCCAAGTCTGGGAGACTTGGTCGACAACTCTAGCACATATCTGCTCTATTTTTGCTATCCTTTTTGTAGCCTGAGTGGCTGCGTCACGTCGTCTTTCCAGCACTTATGGTGGTGTGTTGGGAATCTGTTGTGCTTCTAATTCTGTTGCTTTCTTCTTAAGGTCAACGACTATCTTTCCTAGCCAAAGGACCTTGTCTTCTGATGGCATATCATGTGATATTTCCTCATCATCCACATTTGAACAAACAATATTAATGACTTGGGTAAGCTTCTGCTTGCCTTCTTCTTCTTTCCTTGCTTCTTGGGTGGTCTTTTGCATTTTGTCCATGATTTTGCTGAGAGTATTTACTAAGTGCTTTACTTGTTTGTCAAGATTATTTCATCCTATCCGAATCTTTATAACCGCTGCTCTCTAGAAAGCATGCACATCTTTCAATTGTACCTTCAAAAAATCTAGGAAAATCGGGGTACTATTATTGTGTACCTCGCTAGGGTCCAGGGCTCCAAATTCCAACACTTATTTGCCTAAGTGTACCTTGTTGGGGTGGTCTTGTCTAAGACACAGGGTTTCTTGCACTTCTAATGTGCCAGGTGCATCCTGCAATGGGGTTACCTATGGCGTGCGCTCTACTGCGAGTTTGATTTCTTCAATTGTTTTTCCAAGGTCATTCAACATATATGTAATGGTAGTAGTGCATTGGTTCTGCTACCGGTGAAATTCACTGAATCGCGCCTACGTAGCTTTTTGTAAGGCCTCTATCAGGGATGTGTTTTCTTCCTCATCCATACCATAAGTATTGGCTTCTTTGTTATCCTTTCGCTTCTTTCGCGATGATTCTAGTTGAACTTCAACATTATGTGCCTTCTTTTGTTGGTTTTGTAGTGGCGCCTCAGGCTGATCTTGGCTGGGCATTGTTGCATTTTCCTGTTGGGTAATCTTCTCCCCAAGAGGTGGTGAGCCACCATGTTGCCAATCATCTAGCCAATCCCAGACAACAGTCTCTAGATCCTTGGCTGTGAGAATATATTATGTTGGCAACCACTATTTCTGGGGGTTGCCGCACGCTTGGATATACATATAGTGGGATGTTAATTGAAAATTGACAAAATGTTGAAATATATAGATGGTAGTTCCACTCAGCCTTACCTTCTGTTTCACCAAATTTATCAAGGCTTCATTATGAACAAAGAATCCAGTGTTGCTACTCAGTTGTCAGTCTACATGAACAAAGAATTCAGTGTTGCTACTCAGTTGTCAGGCGAGAACCATAATCTCACTCCTCAACATTGGACAGGTAATTCCACCTGCTGATAATCTGCAGGCTTAGACCATACAGTAAACGAGATCATAATTATCAACCAAGCATAGTGAAAAGGAGTACCTTCTTCCTGTGCTAAAGAAGCATCTTAGAGCAGATCATTGAACAAAAAACGAGATAAATTGATTTTCACTCTTTCTACACAAAGTGCAGCCAGCATTACTATTCCTGCAATACATTGCTTTGGTCTCGAGACACACAACAGTTTATGTGTCAAAATCGTGGCTAACATACGAGTAGCAGGGTCCTTGATGGATGAAATTAGAAATTCTTCGCTAGAACTGAACATGTTATATTTTTCCTGGGTCTGTGCAATATTGTTTGGGTGTTCTCCTTCCTGAAAGGTCTCTTCAGGGTCCTGCCCAGCACCCAACAATCATGCGATTGTTGAAATGAGATCAACATCGATTAAGTGCGGCCTGTCTAGCCGCAGGAAGCTTGCATGAAATATTACCAGTAACTGTTGTACATAAGTATCCACTTCTCTAGTTTGGCCAAAGTGCGGCATGAAGAGAAGTGATAGTAACCCCGACTGCTCTAGCCCACTTTCCCACTGTATTGGGACAAACCGGTTTGGCAATTCCAGGGAATCCTGAACCAATTTCATATAATTCTTCTTGTCTAGTTCTCTAATTCTACTCGTGTCTAAGTCTTGAAAGGTGAGGTTGACCAGCTAAGGCACGATATTGTGCAGTATGTTCATGTCCTTCGGTTTCCTAGGTGCTACCAGTGTAACATGGCCCATTGCAGGGATGGTAACTGGTGGCGCATCAGTCCTTCTTGGTGGTCGATAAGGTGGTAGTAAGTTCCTGGTTTCAAATTCTTCTTGTTCCTACTTGGTCGGTGGTGTTGCAGGGGCTTTCTCATTCCTCGGATTCTTCATGGGATACTTCCCCTTAAGTTCTCGGAGAGATTGGTACTCCTTCACTCTGTGTTTTTCTGAGGATCGGGGTGGAACTTGGCCCGTAGTTGGCCGGGGTTGGTTCCTTGGGGTTCTATGTCCTGCACCATGCTGCATGAGAGTATTAGCTAGAGGTGTTACAGGGGATTTAAAACTGACTATTGTGATAGAGATGAACTGGTTTCTGCTCATTGAGTTATCTACATTACTTGCTGCTTCTGGTTCTAGATACACTAATTTGGGATATGGTAACAATGCGGATTATGGAACAACAATTTTTTTACAATTACCCTTCGCATGAGTGTTTGGTACTTAAAAGGTACTCCCTCTTTTGAATGGTCCAGGGCAGCAGCGTGGGTATTTAAGGAAATTTTCTTGGCATGTTGTCACTGAGCTAGTTTTTAGAAGTATAGCATTTGGTTCTACAGAGATTTCCAAATTAATGATTGACAAAAACGTCGTTAGTACCTTTACTTAATTATCGTGTCAATGATGGTACCAATTTATGACAGTGTTATTTTAATTGATTTTCCTATTTTTCACCGGAGTTCTTCGCTCCTGCTGGTGTACTGCTGCCGACATCATCTTTTCTCTTCCCCTTGTTGTAGCGTTTTTTATTATTATGTCTTGTCTAATAGTGTTCCGTGTATTTTCACACGTGCGATCTCTTTCCACTTTGAACATTCCTTCTGACACATGGAGATTATGGAAGATGGGTCACTATCCCTCAGATCCTTTGTGATATTATACCACGTCATGTAGTTATGTTGCATTGATGGAGGTCTATGTTCGCAACAATTATCTCCACAAAGATTTTCTCCTTTAGTACCTGTTGCGCATCATCGACTCTTGGAGGTTCACTTGTAAGTTCAAATGTCTAGGTATAGTTTATATTTAAAATTTCCCACTCATTGGTTCCTCGTCGTAGCGTCGCTTAGGTGTACCAACTTCGTGGCACCATTTCTAAGGTGTGGATGAATCGGTGAACCCATTCCTATTGCGGATATGCTTGCCAATTCGTGCGACAGTGATCAATATGTTTTCCAGGATTTGACAATCCCGTATATTTGTGATCATCATAACTGATCTCTTCTCCAAATCCGATCTCCATTAGTCTTCCACATTGTGGCCATTTAGAGATAGACTATTTATGTGTACCCCATGATCTAGCGGGCGTAGCTTTCAGCACATAGTCTAGAGCAGACAGTTGCTGTGATTTTGTGACCTTTTCTTCAAATTATTCCAAGAAAGATGCAAGGTTACACAATTGTTCATATGTAGGTAGCACGCTTGCTTCGAATCCTACCCTTTGAAAAGCTTTTGTAATTATCGCACATTTGCGCATGGAGACTTCATCCAGCTTGTTCTGCCAGTTTTCTAGGGCTTCGCCTGACTTGGACGTGCACGAGCTTACACTGCGCCAACTCAAGTTTCCATCAGTTGTGGGGGTAATGTAATCTTCCTTCGAAGACATAATGTTATACAGCTTGTCCAGATAATCATCTTTCCCTTCGCTATGCATAGGCTCAACATATCGATGCCCTTTAAGGGGATCAATGGGTGCAACCACTCTTATTTTAGAATATTTGAAAGACAAGATCATTTGTTTTAATTTTATGATAGTTTGGCTATCTATTGCCTAATTAATCCCTAGAAGTGCAGGATAGGGGTTTTTGTCATCAACAATGTCAATGACCTCGAAGTCAGAATATGTTCTCAAGCCTTCGATGTCCACGGGTACTTCGGAAAGTCTACCAATTCATAGCACCATCGACTGGTTTGCAAGCCTTAGCTAAATAGGAGACCAATCCAGTCACAGCATATTCATGCTTTCCCATGTGTATCTTGTCAATATATTGACATTTGAGCCCAAGTTGACTATGATATAGTCCATATCATAATCTCTTATCTGCGCAGTCATTCGCAATTCTCGACATGTCTTCCTTTTGCTTCCGATTTGATTGACTCTTCTTTCAGGGCGCAAATATTCTATGTTGTCTTCTATGAGTGTTGTCAACTCTGTGACAACATCTTTGTCATGGATTAGTGCTAAACAACTTTTGAAAAAGTCCTTGAGCTTACTAACCTTTTTAGTGGGCGACCTTCTGATTAGTTGTTCAAATATTTCAGACATAGCTCTCACTTGTCCAGATGTCAATGACTAATTGGTATCAACAAAGTCTTGTCATGCCTCCAAGAATACTTCCTTCTCTTGTTGGACATCTAGCAGAGCTTTCTTTTGTGCCACAGGTCGCACCTACGGATGTCCTTCCGGTGTATTTTGGTCTGCTCCTGTCGCGACACCTCCTCTTGTGACTACAACAAGGTTGGGTTGTATTGGTTTGGCAAAAATCATTTGAATATTTGGATTTGGGTTTGGATTCAGATTCTGCATTGGGTTAGGGTTAACGACAGTTCTAGCCTTCCATTTCGCAATAAGCGGCGGACACTGTTCGATAGTGTGATCAAATTATTTACAATATGTACAATTTTTCGTAGGACTTTGACAATCTTGGGTAAAGTGTACTGGATGCCAACAATTATAATATACAACTTGGCCTCTTCCTCAACCAAATACTCCTCTTGGTTGTTGTCTTTGACCTTTAAAGTTCCCATCCACCCTTTGTAGAGGGTATTGTTGTTGTTGAGGATACTGGTTTGGATGATATTGCGGTTAAGGATGTTGCTGTTTTTGAAACTGCACAGGCTAGTACTAAGGTTGTGCTCATTCAGCTTACATTTGTTCCTCATTCTTCATTAGGTAGGTATCCATCGTTTTCTCTTGGAGCAATTAAAGTGCTTTGTAATCCTTTTCGTCATGACTTACCAATCTACAAAATTTACAATACAGGCTAGCAGGTGCACTTGTAATCTTCTGCAAGTACAGACATTCCTCATACTTGTGACCTCTAGTCTGGCATACTCTACACCAAGGCATTCCTTGGGTGTTTAATGGGTACAGTACACTTGCTGTGACATAATTCATTCGCGTCGGGAAATTATCCTTATGCTGCCCATCTGTTCTGAACCGGGTACACCATAGTTCCTCCTGAACTTCCTTGCCTCTTTTGATGTCTTGGAGCTACACCATAAGATTGGTCAGCTGAGACTGAATTTGTATCATGCCTGAGTTGGTGTCTCCAACTGGTGAGGCCTCCAACATTATTGCTATCTACAGAGCCTTTGTCTGTGACACAAGTTTATCTTTCATAAATGATGTTCAGATGTGTGGAAACAAGGAAGCAATGAACCATTCCTTGTGTTGCACATCCGACATTTGGAAATTCACCTTGGCCATTAATGTCTTAAATCTCTGGTCAAAATACCAAATAGATTATGTCTGTAGTTGCTTGATCTCCTTGATCTCAATGATGCGTTGTGACTCAGACTTCCGTTTCTTAAAATCATCAATCAACCCGAGTCGAATCTCATTGAGTGTCTTAGGGACCACTCCCACTGGCACTATGGAAAACTTCATATACCAGTCTAGCACACGACCTCGTAGAGTCATGATCATTCGTGCTTTCTTGATGTTCTCATCCTGAATCTATCGTACAGTCTAGACAGCGTCACATAGAAACCAATGTTGTTCTAGGTCTTCTAACCCATTCCCATTGAATATTGAGAGCTTAATGTCAGTTCTAGCCGTTGGATTGATCGGTATTGTATTGAATGTTGTTACAGTAGGAACAAAATGTGGACTAGTCGGACTTCCTTATCTGTTATTTACAGCGTTGGTACTACTTGTATTTACAAAAATACTTGGAGATAGGTATCATGATCTTACCTCGAGTACTGTAGGTGAGTTGTGTACACGTTCTTGTTCTAGAGCTTCATTCGACTCCTTAGACTCTTCATCTCCTTTCGAGATTGGTTGATACTCCTCTTCCTCATCACACGAGCCTTCATCTAGGTACAATGTAAACTCGTAGCCTTCTTCTTCTTGCTCTGTGCTGCAACTGCCTCGTCTGAACAAAGTTTTTCATCTTTTTCCTGACTTGAATCTTCTTCCACTTCTCAAAAAGTCAGGTTCTAGTTCAATTCCACTTTCTCCTGGGAACATCTCACTCTAGGGTTATGCTGAGACATAGCCACCCTTTTCTATTCAAGCTATCATTCGCAGAATGCCATTTTCACATATAAGCATTTTGATCCACATCTTCCAAGATGAGAGATATCAACTGCGCGGTCCTTGAATTTTTTTTTCGATCAGCCTCACTGTATGAGGTTATTATATCAAGAGTGAACTCAGTGATATATCCTTCTATGATACTGTCTACCTAGAATTCCACAACCCTTGATATAGGGTTGTTGATTCTTTTCAGCCGCTCAATCAAGAATGGAGTCCACTCTATCGGTTCTCCTCCTTGAAAATTATTTTTCTAGGTTGCCAACTTAGACAACCATTCATACAATAGAATGGGGAGCTTGACAAAGAAAATATTGCGAATATCTGAATATATGTACCATTCTAACCACTTCGTCGGCTTCCACCGAGATCCTTCACTTTCTTTTCATGCAAACTCTAGCTCTTTTGCATCCAGCTAGTTTTGGATCACGAGTTTCGTAGGATACCAGAACATATCCCTCGCCACAACACTTTAGTCCCGGCAATAGAACCATTTGTTGGATTTTTTCCTCTTACGACCCAGGTTCAAACCTCCTTTTTGGTCAGTGCAACAAAGCCCAAGATATTGGCCTAATGGAGTAGAGCCCATCTGGCAGCACTTGCGACACGTATGTCATCTCACCCGAGCTATCTCAGTTCTATGGGTAACTACTAGAACCATGTTTCCGTAGATTGTGCGGGAGGGTGTTTTAAGTCCTTGGTCCTGCGCGAAGGTTTCCAACAAAGACCGAGGAGTTGGGTTGGTGGTTTGCACATTCTATGTCAATACAAGGTATGAAAGACCTGAGTGGCCTCTCCAAACACCAACTTGGATGGAAATCTTTCACCCTCAAGATTGGCTAAGGTAAGAAACTAGTCATCCACTAGCTCTCTCAATTCACAAATGCAATTTTCTCAAATGATCAAAAGCCCTTCTCTTGGTTGATTCTTGTATTTTATAAACATCCTTATCCTTCTAAGGTTACCAATCCATCCACAAAATCAATCCAATTCGAATTTGGGTGTGGGCTCAAGATTTTCCATGTGTCCTCCCTTTCCTAGCCTTCTATCTTCCCCCAATTTGAGTAGGAACCCATTGAGCTTCCCCAACTCACATGAGCGCCCTCTTGAATGCTCTATTTCGACCTGACATGTCAAATATGTCAGATGTCAACCTTCAGATCTAATTTGTGTCATAGGTATCATAGCATCTTCGTCATTGTTGTGATAGAGCTAGGGAATCTAGTCGAGGTATCTCACTAGCTCCAAAATTACTCTTCCTCTCCCATGTAAGTTACATTTCCTTCCAAATTTGACCTATGATGCATATGGCCAAGTGTATTATCCTTCTAACTCATCCAAGAACATTTAGGCTTCCCATGGATTCGAAATTGTAAGAGGAGGATTCCACATGGCATATAAATTATAGCTTGTGTGGGCATCATAGTCTCCATGTGTCTCCATGCTCCATTGCCACTTCAATTTTCTCTTGCATTTATTTAATAAGCTCCATTATTCAATATTTATTCCATTCTAATGTCTAAACATCATTTATTGTCGCCCTTATTCCAAATCCCAAAGCTTCCACCCCCAACCTAGAAAACTAGTAATTTTCCTCCTTGGTAATTATTTGACCCTTAGCATCAATTTGATAAACTCTCATGAATATGGAAAATTTGATTAGGCCATTGTGACCCAATGCAAAATTTGGGACATGACATGGAACCTGGGAAAGAGAGAAAATCAAATCTACTTCTCTATCTACTGCAAACTTCTTTGCTGCTCTTTTGCTTTATGAGCTTTCTTTTGCTTAAGGCCTAGGGTTACTTTTGCTTTGCCTTGACGCCTAGGTTTCTTTATGATCTTGGAGTGGGCCATTACAAGCGTTTTTATCCCTGGGGTGTTTGTTGAGAACATTGTAGAATTCGTCCTCCCTTTCTCCAACCAGAATTCCACATGTGTCCTCTTTCTTTGTTGACTCATGTCCTTTAGGCTCCTTGGCTGCTCCAATTGGAATTCTTAAAGCTCGCGGTTTCTTTCATTGCTCTGGCTACTTCTTCCCCACACCCTGACGGTTTATTCCACTTCTTCGGTGGGATCTTTTTGCACCATGGTTTCGTCTGCTCATTCGGTAGTCTACCCTCGCTTCGGATCGTTCTTCTCTTGATCCAATGGACTCTCCTTAGCCTGTTTATTGTCATCATATTCACAATAGAGTTGAACCTATTAAACCCCAAACTGTAGGTGATAGATAGCTTGCTTTGATTTTTTATGCTGACCTCACTAAGGGGTTTTGTAACAAATACTAATTCCTCAACCATCTAGTCGCCCTTCAATATTTTCATTGGGTAGACGAACTCCACGTACATATAAAATGGAATTGTCTTTTTTCACATAACCCATTCATGGGGGTCGCTTGACATTTTGTCAATCCATCGCCCCTCCCTTGTGCATTCATTATGTTTTGCATTGACATTCATTTTGGTGATCTTAAACTGCCAACGATTTCGTAGGTAGAGCGGCTTCACATGCTTTGCAGTACTTGGGTTCGCACAAACAAATTGCATTCAACCGATCTGTAGGAATAGGGTTTGGTGTTCATACAGAGCAGGGTTTGCATTATTTTGGTTTCTATGCAGCTGCTAAACTTGGTTTGTGGCCTTTTAGTGACTAGTAAGTGAATGTGTATGTCTTTAGGGCTGCGTTGTGTCCTGTGTTGGCCCTCTAAGGGCTGAGTTGTGGGTGATGTGCCTTTTCGTGCTGGCCATGGGCTGAGAATGTGAACTCCTTTACCTTCCCATACATAGCCTTTCGCTTTTGTTGGTTGACAGTTTTGAAACGTGACCTTGTTCACATGATTGAAATTGATGTTTGGCCTTGTTGAACTAGGTCATGCCACTGCCAAAACCTTTATGGCATACATATTCACTTCATAGACTAGGGAGGTTCGCTCCCTTCAACATTTCTTGCCCTTTTCTTGAACCGTTAGAGGATGGATGTGGTCTGTTTGGGGGTTGCTTCCTATTTGTATAGTACAAGCCTATACACTTATTTTTTTGGATGCCTTTTGGCTTGCTCATTAATATGCTTAGCTTGTGCAACATTTCTAGACTTTCAAATGATTTATGGCCTTGTGTTTGGAATTTTTAAGAAACCATTGGGGACCTTCCTATCCATGTACCTCTAAGATACCATCTTCCTTCAAAGATTCCTCTAACTCTAAAGATTGTATTTCTTCTCCCAACACAAAAAATGCATCCCTTTGTAGGCTGCTTATACATGCGTTCCTATCTGACCACTAAACTTTGTTTGTGGTCTTTTAGTGACTGGGAAGTGACTGTGTTTGCCTTTAGGGTTGGGTTGTGACCTTTGTTAGCCCTCTAAGGGCTAAGCCGTTGGTGTTGTGCCTTCTTCTCCTGGCCATGGGATGAGAACGTGGCCTCCTTTAGCTTCCCATACATAGCCTTTCGCTTTTGCTGGTTGTCAGTTTTGAAACGTGTCCTTGTTCGCATGTTTGAAATTTATGCCTGGCCTTATTGAGATAAGTCATGCTATTGCCAAACCATTTAGGGCATACACATTCACTTCTCAGCCTATGGAGGTTACAACAGTCATACGCTGCGCATCGCTCCCTTCAACATTTCCTGACCTTTCCTTTAACCGTTAGAAGATGGATGTATTCTGTTTGAGGGCGTCTTCCTATTTGGACAGTACAGGCCTAGACTCCTGTTTTTTTGGATGCCTTTTGGCTTGCCCATTGATGTGATTATGTTCTCTCAACAGGCTGTGACTTTTTCTACTGGGTTGTCTATATTCTTACTAGCCCATGGTTGTACATAATCTCCCCTATCTTGTCCATGCATTGTGATGCTCTATCCCACCTTAGCTATGTCTGTGTTAAACCCTATATGATAGGTCAATAGTAGTTTTTCATCTACTAGAGGGAGCGATGCCTTTTAAGGTGCCTACCTGTGATTTGGACTGACTATCCTTGCTTCTACCCTTATGAGATCTTGCCACTTGGTCATTGGGTTTTGTTGTTGTCTGTATCTAACCTAAACCCATACCACTTTAACTTTCTCTCTCTCAAAGTAACCCTTATGACAACTTGTCCTATTAATGACAATAGCTGACTCAACATGTCTGAGTATAAGTCAAATCCAAACAAGATCTATTTAGCATTTGTTTTTAAATTACCGTGTATTAGTTTCACTATACTTTTGCTATTTTTATGCTATGTATATTGGAAATGAAAATCCATCTCAAGGACCAACTTTAACACAGTGCCAAGCAAAGTGTTAAAGTTGAAAGACATGCAAATTATTTTTACATTTATGACAGAGAAAATATTAAACTCCTTGTCTGACCTGTACTAACTATGCTGCTTTCTGCCTCTTGCTGAGTCATGGCCATATCTTGCACTGATAAAGGTTGGTTTTAATCTTTTTGGAGGTTTTTCTTTCCATCTTTTACACATAAAATTAATTTCCTTACATATCTTTGTTTTCTTAAAGTGGGGCATTTGAATGTCTCTTAAACATTTACTTTAATCGTGCTTTAAGAAAGACTCATTGTTAAATCAAATATAATTACATGTTCACGTTTAATTGTACATCTATAAAACAATTAAATTAAAGTAGTTAAGTATTTTTTGTATTTTTTCATTAAATTTTGTGCTTAAGTATCCATTTTAAAATTCCGCATTAACTTAAATTAAGTACAATATTCACAAAATATTGTACTAAAGATTCTACATGGCAAAATATTAGATCTAAAGATTCTAAACAATTGGGAAATCTGTAGAAATACATGTATTATGTCTGTTATGTCTTCATTGTCTATTGTTTTCTCGAACTACTACTTCTATATTAGAAGTGGATGTGCATGGATCCTTTGACTCGTGTTTTTTAAATATGAAATCGAGTTAATGAGGTTATTTTCATCCTAAACAGTTTGAATTATATCGTATCCCATGCAATATTTTTTAAGAAAAATTGTTGTTATTGATATCCTCAACCAAGTAAGATATTTGGCTTGGATTTGAAGTGAGATGTTGTTCAAGGTTGGAGGGACTGTTCACTACATTGATATATGTATTAAAGAATGAAACCACGTTGATGAATATGACATATATCCTAATATAGAATGAACCGGTATATGGGGGATATATATGAAGAGTCAACGTCTTGAAATGCTTTTGCTCTCATTATAAATTGATCATTGATGTCTATAATCATTTCAAGAAGTCAGGTACCGATTTAAGAGGCTGTAAATTCTATTAGTTATTTTCCAGGATCTTTGAGGTATTAGAATACTTCTAGAATCCCCATTTCACATCAGATATCTGCTGAGAGGAAAGTGTCTTTGTTGAGAGGAAAGTGGTTGTGATGGAGAGGGCCATTTGAATGATAAGTTTGTTTTGCTTCAAGGTAGGTTGATGGATTAGAAGTTGCTGCAATTCATTCAAGATTGCAACTGGCCCAATATGTTTGGAACATGTTTGAATAGATGTGTTCTTATCAAAAATATTTTTCCTTCTTTATAGTTATAACAACACATTGGAGTCTTTTTTTCATGAACTAAATTTCTCCCATGCCATCACATGTTCGTTGTATAATGTAATGTTAATTGGAACGCCCTATTTGCTATTGTGTAAAACTGCCAAGTTCAATAAACTTGTTATCTATTCTAAGTTGGACTATTCTCTATCTCTTGATAAATTAAAGTGTTTCATTTTGTTGTGGTATTAATTGCAATCTTGCACTACCTCATTTTAATGTTACATCTTTTGTCTTCTTTTACCCTCTAACAACTACCTCATTTTAATGTTATATTTTTTTGTCTTCTTTTATCCTCTAACAACTATTTTATCCACTTATTATTACACCATCTTAGAACAATTACTGATTTTATTTATATCATCTAGCATAAAGTGACATGATCTCCTCCATATTAGTACCCTGACCCACCCCATAAAGTGACATGATCTCTCCCTATTACTACCCATACAAAAGCTGTATAAATTAGAAACGATCAATCTTTATCGAAATGCTAGGTTTAATTTATTTATGGGCAAACCTTTTCTTGAAAACATCCTCAGCTCAAAAATGTTAGAACCTACAAAATTCGTCAGTTCCTCCGGGTTCTCAGGAGTCAGCATGAGAGTCCTGGTTTAGGACTAGTGTTCCATTACCACGAAGAACAGTGACCTGGACGTAGTGTGTAGGATTGGTGTCCCATTTCTACCAAACAATCATGTGGGCATTACGAAAAACAGCAAATCATTTGAGGTGAGTCCGCACATTCTATTCAGAGCTTTCATTTCATGTCGAATTATACTGATAAAACCACAGGTCTGAAATCTCGCTGTTAGATTTTTTGTACGCCCCTGCAACATAGAGAAACTATTACAACATTAAATGTCATTGATGGCAGGGCTCATGGTAAGTACCATAATGCTCTTAAAGCTTCCACAGGCAGACTTGAGAATTGGACAGGCAATGCAACACACTTGAGTTTCATAGGTAAATCTAGTGAAGACAATGTCGTCGGGTTATTTGAAACAAATGGGTCCGCTCCTGCAAGAGGCATATCACATTGCCAGTACCCTAGATTGCCACACTTGGGTCGAGGGTTGGCCTCCCAGCCTGGTGCAGGAGACAAATATGTGCCAGATGCTCCTGAAGAAGGTTTCTCTGAACTGGATTCAGCCCCTAGCTGTAACAATGGTGAAGCGGAAGAACATTGGGTTTCTGAAGACGAGTTTTCTGAGCACACCCCCGGTAACTCTGCAGAAGCTGATGCCGATCCTTATTTATCAGATGCAGAAGTTGAGAAAGAGGAAGTTCACAATGCCTCACGTTTGTATCAAACAGTTTTGAGCTGTGAATACTATGCTTTGTCCACTTCACTTGAACAGTGGCTTGCTGATGGCAATGATTTAACTAGAGAAGAAGTTATCACGACCTTTGTGCAACTACGGAAGCGTCGCATGTTTAGACATCTTCTCAAGGTGAGTTTGTTGAAAGTTCATTGGGGCTTGATTGCAAATCTTTTGTGGCTTTGCATGTTTCCGTTATGTTACTTTGTTATTCTGTTTTATACGTTGGACTATTCCCATACAGTGCTTGGATCAACAGAACTTGGTTATTAGCATGGTCAAGGGATATGTGCATATATAGGGCACAGGGGTGATTGTTTAATGCAGGATTGGCCACTTCTTTTAGTTTCATATTGTTTACTGAAAAGATGGAAACTGTGTTAAACTAGCTAAGATCCATAGCAGGTTGATAACTTGTGTTTTGGTCTGTAGACTCCTTCATATCTCAGATCTAAAGTTTTGGTGGTTAATTTCATTGTGCACACAGTTCCCCGGGTAGACCACATCCATATTTGTTTCATCAATGTTTCTGACCAGGCTTGTGTAGTCCATCGTCAGGATAGGTAGTAAGACATGATTGTTTCCGTCATATTCTTTTGGCTCATAGTGTTATGCAAAGTAGCTAAATCAGATTAGACCACGAAATTGAATGGCATTTGGAGGACGTAAGTTTGAAACTGCTGCAAGTATTCGGCCATAGTTTTGAAAGAAAAGAACCTCACCCATTATATGATAGCAATAGATAATCAAGTTATGCTTGAAAGTTGAAACATCGTTGACAAAGGCCTTCATTCTAGTAAGTTTGCTGATTTTTATGTGTTCGCAATAAATTATAACATGTTAGGATAGCACGAGCTATTTATATGATTGGATGTACCTGTGATTGTTAATATGTTATTAGAGGTGCCATAAAGTTGAAGAGGTCCAACCTTTAACGAGTATTTAAGTAATGTTTAGGACATGTCTTGTATAGTCTTTTAGGTATATTTGGATGCCTTCTAATTGTAATGGTAAAACTCAAAGGCAGAATCTGTAGATTCTAAAGTGTAATTAGGAGTTGGTTTTGTAGTTATAATGATAAATGGAAGCAATGATGAGAGGAGTATATTGAGATGGAAAGATGGATGGGGAGAGAATAATTTTGAGCAAGTGATGGATTGAAAGAGGTTGCCAAATAGTTTTGAGACCACTTGCGTTGAGATACTTTGGCTAGTCTTGACTTGTGGCTATGTGCTAGTCTAATTCGTGGTAGTTGAGGCTTTGAATGAGCCAACCTGTGGGTAGTAACGCTATTATTTAATTATAATTTATTGTAATTAATGGTAAACTCAGCCTAGTCTCCTCCTTGGGGCTAGCATCTTAACCCTAGTTGAGTGGTATAAATACACCACATCCCTCATTTGTAATATCATCACATTCAAGTGAGTTTAACGTTCTTTTGCCTAAGGGTACCTACACCAATTTGTTGTACTTGTGTTGAACTTTTTTGAAGTTGTTTGCGGTGTTGCTATTTTCAGCTTGTTTATTGGATTAGGGTTTATTGGATAATTCATTGTAGATCTTCCACCTCATGATTTCTAACATGGTATCAGAGCTAATGTGGATTTCTCCTCCTCTATCCAACACTCTTTAATTTTTCAGATCTGAAATTACAGTTTCAGCTTTCTTTCAAGGATGTCAGAAATCTGAAATTAGGGTTTTTCAATGCCCTGCGCCCCTATTACTATGGCTTTGATCCCTCCTTAAGGACAGCGTACTCATTTTTCCTTTAACTCAGCCACACGATGCTCCTTGTCTGCACATGTATTGTGACATCTATGGATGGAAAATGTCTTTTCCTTGCCTCAATGGGGATAGCTATCATGCATGGGCTGTTCATATGGCAGCTCTACTCTGCAGTAAAGGTTCATGGATGTTTTTGGAGAAACCACTTCCTGCTGCAACTGATTACAACTAGGATCTCATATGTTTGAAGAGGATGAAGTTCTTGGATTGATCACTCTGTACGTGGAACCCCATCTTGTCCATCATACAAATAACAAAAGTGCAAAGCAGGTTTAGGATGCAGTGAACATCACTCAAATCAATAGACTCAAGATAGAGCTCTCCAATCTCAAAATGGCGGATTTTGTTACTGTTGAGGAGCACATTTCTAGGTTCAAGAATCCGAAGGCAGCCATTCTTACAAGTGGTGGGAAAATTAAAAATTACGTTGAATATATCACCATTGTTTTTAATAACCTCTTCCCTGCATTCAAAATGCCTGCTATCATTTTTTGTAGTATTCCTCATTTCTTCCCAATCCTGGCTTCACCTACTTTGGAAGATGTATTTTGTAATCTTATCCAACATCAATTTGCCTTGAGAAACTTGGGTGAACTATCTCCCTAGGAGCATGCCCACACCAAGGGACACTTCTAGGTTTCCAAAAAGAAGAGGCCAATACTATGCTCATATTGCCACAAGGAGGAACTCCGTTCAAAAACTGTCCCTTCCGACTTCAAAAGATTGAAGATATTGCTTCGACAAACAGTTGGAAATGATGATCTCTTTGAAGGCAAGGTTGGCGAGTCTGCTCACTTGGTCATGGACATTATGCTATGGTCGTCCACCTCCACCTAAGAGTGGATTGCAGATTTTTGGGCTACCAAACATATGACGAAGCATTGACACCTCCTCTCTGATTAAAGTGATCAGCATAAAGGGGAGCAAGGAACTATTGTTGATGACTCCACTCTCCCAATTTCTAGTTGCAATACTATTTAAATTGATAATGCTTGGTACAAGCATGTTCTCCATGTTCGTGGAGTGGGACCCAATCTTCTCTCTATTTACTGTCTTACGCACCAATGAAAAGGTGGAATTTGTCTAGATAGGTGGGTTTTTAAAGACATCAATGGCAACTTCAAAGTTGTTGCCTCTGGATATTTTGATGAAACAAAACACATGTACATGTTGGGGAAGTCTTCTTTGCCTTCAACTTCAAATGAGTTCATTGCAATGGTGGTCATTGCAGATATGACAGTAAGCTATGGCATTTTTGTCTTGGTCACATCAACTATGAATCCTTGAGGCACGAGTCATCTTCACCTTGCTGAAAGCCTTTTACAAATCAATCCTCCTAGTGGTGTTTGCAATGGATTGGATGAAATTTTTGGACCAATGACAACCAATGCAAAACAGAAAATTTCACCACTATTCTAGAGGCTTCTCGGATCTTAACCCTTTGAATTTTCTGTCTTTGTGCTGTTATGAAATATAAACAAAACAGCAGTAACGACAGACTATATTCAGTACTTAACAACCCCAATCCTCTAGGCAATTCAAGAGAAAAATGCCATTGTATTCCAATAAGTTTCAACAACACATATGTGGGTGAATGCCCTTATAGGCTTATACACAACCTATAATAACACATGTAAGATCACACATGTGAAATGCTACACTCCAAGGGTATACATGTCAAGCTCCAAGGTGATGTCTTTGACAAGTAAGGGTGCTCAACAATGTAAATTGCAGATTTGATGTTCATCCATATATGTTCTTCATGGTTTGCGTTTTCCAGCTATAAATGCAGGGTGCTCAACAATGTAAATTGCAGATTTGATTTTCATCCATCTATGTTCTTCATGGTTTGCATTTTCCAGCTATAAATGTCTTGCTAATTTGACACTAAGTCACTTGGTTTGAATTGAATTTGAGTATATATATATATATATTTATACATATATATTTTTCCAAGGAATACCTCGTGGGGAAACCCACCGAATACTTCCTGTAATGTCCTCTTCCTTTTAGGCCCTGAGGCCCATACCGCTAACCTATGTGATTCCTGTGGGTTCGAGCGGTTACTGATAACTAGGGAATCAGATCAGGACTGATGCCATCCATAGAAGATCTACGGCATCCTCACTTGGTCAAGAAGGGCCACCTGGGCCAAAGGCCACCTTCATGCATGACCATGCTCTTTGCATGACCATGCTCTTTTCCATGCTCCATGCATGACTATGCTCTTTGCATGCAAGTCAACGGCAAATTAGAAGATAAAGTGACCTAATTAGGTCAAAGATTAGGTTTTGCACAGTTGAACTTTATAAATAGAAGGTCAAGCAAGAGGAGAACTCACTTATGATTATTGATTATTTTGGGAGCACTTGGATAGCAGCACAGCGTGCAGCACAGCAGTTGGGGTTGGAGACGGAGTCTTCAGCTAACAGGATTTCAGCAGTGAAACATCTGTCCTAGTCTTATTCCGGGTAAGCCATACTGGTTCACCACTTGTTCTTCATTACATTCATCAGTTATATAGCACGAGGCATAGATTGTTGCAGAGGCACGATGCAGCCGTAAGAGGGGGTTTTCAACCAGAAAGCCCTAATCAGCTATTGGGCCTTCAGATCTCAGTTTCCTTCCGAAAC
>LPNX010303873.1:1036873-1056453 GCA_001517045.1 Pseudotsuga menziesii
CTTCCTCATATTTTATGGATGGTGTTGAATTTTAAGAGGCAGTGATGTTTTAATACAAGTAATAAACATAAGTGCATGAACATGCAAATTCATATTCAGAATAGTGCTGCTAATAAAATTTAAACTATAATAAAGCAAGAACATAATTTTCTTCTCTTTCAACTCAACGCTCTGCTGGTCACTGCATTAATTTTAACGCTCTGCTAGTCACTGCGTTGAAGTTGATCATTGAGATGTTTCACTTCGAATATCATGTACAGAAAAATAGATACAGTTTTAACAAATCATACCATTGTTGGATCCACTTTATACTCAGATATTTCTGAGTTTGATCTTGTCACCGAAGGGACAAGTCAAACTGGGTAAACCATATATGTACCTTGAGAGAGAGGTTTAAAGCAGACAAAAACAGACCTCAGACTCTTAATCAACAGGAAGAGAGGTTTCAATCAAAAGCACAGGCTTAAGTAATTCAGCCATACCCATAACAGTCATGCTAAGGACACACAGTCACTTAGTACAAGAGACACTCAGTCATACTCTCTTACAGTCATGTTGAGTAAGCAATACACAGACCATAATAAAGAACCTCAAGGTCACGCTGAGTAAACAATACACAAACCAAGGTAATGCTGTCCGGAAAGCCTTCATGCAGGGTGCAGCGCGAGGATACATGAAGACCAAGTCACCACGAATCAGAGGGGAATGTACACAGAGCAAGAGGGAGGTTGTGTGCTTAGCTCACACATGGTGCAGGCTCAGACTAGCGCGAGAAGCAAGCAGAGATCATGGTGGTGATAGTCCACAAGAATAAAACCAGAGGTAATCTTGTAAATAATTACACAGAGTTAAAAACGGTAAGGGTAAACCCGTTGCAGAGAATCGTTGTGAAGGAACCAACGATAGCTGAGATTACCGCAGATGATGGGCACGTGAAGGAGCCGGGAAAAATAATCACTGTGAGAAAATCGTAGAGATCAAGTAATCCCGTGAATAAAACAAACACAGATATCAAGCCGGGCATAAGAACCAAAATCGCAGAGTAGACTCAACTAAAAGAAACGCAGAGGTAAAACTCTGTCCAACAAATCGCATAGTAAAAAAAATACAGACAGCCCGTGAAAATAAACACGTGAAGATAAGTGGAGAGCCTTCCAAAAAAATCGATTAACATAAAAAACAACCTCATCTATTTATAATGTTAAATGGTGTAATAGATTCACGTTGAGGTCCACAATAACCATAATAAAGTAACCAAACCATAAAATAAAAATTGGACCAATAATATTAAGTAACCCAAACCATAATTTAAATAATATTAAATAATCCAAACCATAAAATAAAAACTTTAACAAACAGTAAAATAAAATAATCCAAACATAAAAATAAAGATCTTAAACATGAGATAAGATTAAGTAGTCCAAAAGTCTTTATTAATAAAATCATAAAGATTTTATTAATAACACTATAAAATAATAAATTTAAATAAAGTCATAAAGTGAAAGTCCATAGATCCAATATAAAGTAAATAGTCCAAAGTAAATAGTTCAAAAATAAATAGTCCAAAACTACAAGTGGGTCAAGGGTCCAAACCATAAGGTAACCATAACAATATATGGTCCAATGGTCTTTAATAAACCATTAGGTAATTACACTCCATAAAGTATGAGTCATCATAGTCAAAGGTGCACATAAGTGACGGCGCTAGGACCAAGTATGAATAGGACCCATAGTCAACAACCACAAGATCAAGGTGAACAATAAGGGTGGACAATCATTCAATTAGGACAAACAAGATCAAAGACTTTTCTCTCTCAAGGTACATAGTTTTATATATTTTGTCATCACTATATAAAGGGGAAGATCCAAACGGATGGTACAATCCTTTTGTCCTTAACACTGCTCCTAAGGGTTAGGTACTAGGGACATCATCAAGGGGTGGCCAGTCCCTTGATAAGCAACCTAGCAATAACCGTTTAGGAGAGGGGACATCATTATCTTCCATTCTTAATGAATGGCTTTTAGCCTTAGGCTGAGTTTCAGTGTCGCATTGAATCGGGTTGATCAATCCCTGGACCCTGACCGGGTCCTCCATTCTTTTGCAGAATGGTTCTCAGTACTAAGTTGAGTTTCAGTCTCACACTGAAAGTTGATCAACTACGTGCAGGACCTACTTGGACATCGTGTCCCTGGTTCAAGACCAAAATATATCTCTGCCTCTACCTGGAGGCTCTACTTGGACATTGTGTCGTTGGTTCCAAATCAAAATACCCTAGAGGCATATAGGGGCCCTAGCCACATGCTAGGGGCTTTGCCATGGCATCAACCTGCATGGTCTTAGACCAAGAACCTCATGAGACTATTGGCGGCCCTAGGGTACCTTCTAGGGTCTTACTTTATCCTAGTCAATTGACTAGGGTACCATCCTCTATGAGAATGGGTCTCACAGTTGCACAAACTTTAACAGACGGTAGATGAGGTAAACCACTGGCTCTGCTTATGAAGCCTAACCCGGTAGGGACATTGAGTGAGGCTCTTTTAGGCATAGCCACCTAGATTTGACCTTGAGACCTTTTTGCTTGAAATTTACAATTCTCAACCACTTGAGCTAACCCACCGGGCTTTTATATATATATATAACTGAAATTTACTACAAAATAATACAAATTTACATCAACAAACATATATGACCAAAAAACATGAACAACAAAGTATAAACAATGAATTCTAGTAGAATATAATACATATTCTTTAAGCTTTGGAATTTAAGAAGATGCCCATAATGCATTGTCAAATACTTATAATCTCTAAAATTGTTTTATATAATTTAAAACATAATCAAAATTTAAAGTTCAAACATTAAATTGCAAAATGAAGAACATATTCTTCAGATTTCAAAACTTGAAAAAAAGTTCATGATCTCAAATATTTATCCATAAAATTGTTTTCCAAAATGTAAAATATGCCTAGAATTTCTATTCTTCTAGGCTTCTAGCCTACTATTAACATCATAAAGCTTAACATCATCAAGAGTATTATAATTTGAATGCCATTTAGATCTTCAAGCATATAGTTTTAATAATGTTTATAGCAAAAGAATGGAGAATGAAGATACAAACTGAACAAAACAAACCACACAGAAAACAAACAAGTATTGCTCAAGTATTTACAGTATCATTCACAATAATAATATCCGGTGTTACAATAGTTTACATAGGAAAGAATTCGAATGCATTAAGAAGCAATTTGAATCTACCAAGTGGATATGACTGTATCTAACTGAATTTCTAACTCATGGTCTCTCAATCAATATCGGAGTCCAAAATCAACTCCCAGATGTCCAACCAACTCAACAAACATTGACAACTAGTTAACTCAGTGCAACTGAGTGTGGTTGGTGGGCAAAGGCGCCTACTCCACATGCATCCATGCATTATCCATGTAGGACATGCGCTAGCTAACTGTTTGTGAACTAACTAAAAGTAACTGAGGGCTAACTGAGACTAACTAGTACTAACTCCAATTAACTGAAGTAGGTTGGTGTCGGGACTCCCAGTGGCTCCTAAAATGTAGGGATTGGTCTAGGGGGTGCCCAAACTGATGCATGCACATGCAGTAAGTGGCAGTTAACCTCTAGCAGTGTTCCCCACACTCCAGTGACTGGTACATGTGGCCCCATTAGGTCAAGTGGACCCAATTAATTAATTAAGGTTCCTAAGTTAGGCAAAATTAATCTAATAGACAGTATGATTAAGGGAGGATTAATAATCCTAACACCCCCCCTGAATCCTAACTTGGACAACTGTGGGCCTTGGTAACAAGACCATAGGTCACCCAATATACAATCTAAGAGACATAATACAAATGAGGTAGGAAAACCTCTTGGGAAAACCCCCCTCAAATAGGAACTGAGAATCAAGCCTTAATGCCCAAAAGAGACATGAGAAAGGCAAATCCCTTTTCGGTAAAAGACTTGGTAAAAATATCTGCAATCTGATCCTCTGCCGGACAGTAGTGTAGTGTGATGGTTTTGTCATGCACCAATTCTCGAATGTAGTGCATGTGAACCTCTATGTGCTTTGGCCTCTGCTTCTAAACAGGATCACTGGAGATCTTGATTGTACTCTGGTTGTCACAATAAAGATCAATTGTAGGTGAAGTTTGAAACCCGAACTCTGTCAAGATGCCATGCAACCAAACTGCCTGAATAGTTGCATTCACAGCCCCCCGATACTCTACTTCTGCTGAAGAGAGTGCAAGTGCTGCTTGCTTCTTGTTGGACCAACAAATTGGCCTAGCTCAAATCATGAATACAAAACCCGAGGTGGATTTCCTATCATTTCCATCTCTTGCCCAGTCTGAGTCTGTAAAGCTTGTGAGATCCAGCTGTGCTCCAACAACATAGTGGATCCCATAATCAATAGTACCTTGCACATAGTGCGAGATCCTCTTTGCTGCCTTCCAATGCAGCTCATGTGGCTCTTGCATGTACCTGGCAGCAACACTCACAGCATAGGATACCTCTGGTCTCGAATGAGTGAGATATAGAAGGATTCCAATGAGCTGTCTGTAGAGAGTGCTGTCCACCAAAGGTGTGGAACCACCTTCTTCAAGCCTGATGCCTGATAGAAAAGGACAGGGGGCTGCTTTGCAATCCTCCACGTGGAATCTCTTAAGCATGTTTGAGGAATACTTAGGCTGTGAGATCATGATTCCCGAAGTCTTTTGACTTACTTCAAGACCAAATGAACTGTCTTAACAGTCCTAAGTCAGTCACAGCGAATGCTTTATTAAGAGCAGACTTGATGTTTCTCAATCCAGCTGTAGAGTTGTTGGTAATGAGCAAGTCATCCACATACAATACAACTAGAAGCAAGAACCCCTCCTTCTTCTTCATGTAGACATTACAATTAGATTTGCACCTTTCAAACTTCTGGGAGATGAGGAAAGCATCCATCTTGGAGTACCATGCCCTTGGCGCTTGTTTGAGTCCATACAGTGATTTCCTCAGTTTGCAGACTAAGGAAGGATCATCAATAAACCCCTCAGGTTGTTTCATATATATCTCTTCCTCCAAATCACCATGGAGGAAGTCACTCTTCACATCCATGTGATGTACTTCCCATCTCTTGGAAGCAGCAATGGCCAATACCAGCCTGATGGAGTCCATTTTAGCTACTGGAGCGAATGTCTCATTGAAGTCCAAGCCTTGGACCTGAGAATACCCTTTTGCCACCAACCGAGCCTTGTACTTGGTTGTGGTCCCATCAGCAGCTATTTTGGTTTTGTAGATCCATTTGCACTGTACCAGCTTCCTTCCTGGAGGTAAGGAGACAAGTTCCCAGGTTTGTCATGTAGCGAATCAAACTCCTCATCCATGGCTGCCTGTCATCTAGGATCATGGCAAGCCTCCTTGAAGGATTGAGGATCTGACCCAAGCATCATAAAACATCTCTCAGGAAGAAGAGGATCTGTGTGAGACAGTGCAACACTCTCCTTTTGATACTGGGACCTCGTTCTTCTTTTGTCATATGGATCCCCAGCACCATCCCCAGCTGCTTCTATGAGCTGCTTCGCCCATTTAGGCTGCTGGAATGAGGTAGATGCTGGATCTGGATCTACATCCCTTTGAGGTGTAAGCTCAATGTGTGTATCATACTGGGATGAATCCTCTTCTGAATCTGAATCTGAAATGTCAGGATTTGAAATTGCAATAGGAAGTGAAGGAATGTTTATACCTTCATCAGCTTTGAATGAAAGCTGAGGTGATGTTGGAACTGTGTATGGCATGAAGTGAGAGAAAATATATGCCTTGGAGGCATGATCAACAATTCCTTTCGCTACAAGCTCCCCAGTTGAGACTTTTGTGATCTCCACTGGGTCAGGTCCAAACACCACTTGCTTTGGTGAGTCGGTGTGAGTCATCTGGTAAACATAAAACATATTAGCTGCAAGGGAGGGCACATATAGGACATCTCAGAACACACCATGCGTCACTCTGATGGTGCCTCTTCTTGCTGCTGGAATTTGGGAATCATCTCCCATGTGAATAGTGGGCCCTTCATTGATATTGAGAGAGGAGAAGAGGTCCTTAGAGGCCAACATGTGATTGGAGGCTCCAGAATCAATCAAATAGGCTGTAGACCGAGGTAGTCCTGCTTTCAAAGCATGACATCATTCATGTCCATTATCTGACTTCTTTGCTCTCTATGGGGAAGCAATGTTATGTTGCTTGAGAAGAGCAGTCATCTCATCAAGTTGCTTCCTCATACAATGTTCTTCAAGATGGTACCCTTTTTCATAGTAGGGACATAGTTTCTCCTCAAATTTCTTCTTCTTAGAGTCGGAGGCCCCTTTGGAAGTTTGCTGATTTTGTTTAAGCTTTGAATCAGCTGCCTTTGGCTCCTTCTTCTTTGATTTCCCCTTTGCTTGCGCTTTGGAAGAGTCAGAAACAAGGAGAGCTTGATCTTTGGATGTCTTGATGACTCCCATTCTCATCAATTTGTCTTGCTCCTTGATTAAGGACTCGGAAAAAGAATCTAAGGAAGGAACCTTCCAATCAGGAAAGCTTTCCCGCTTGGAATGAAATACGGAAACAAATACATAATACTTAGGGCCTAGTTTGCTGAGTATGGAAAGGACATTCTGCTCATCCTTCCGTTCTATTCCGCACTGTCTGCATTGGAGTACTAAAGACTTGAATTTAGTAAAGAATTGCTCAATAGTCTCGAAATTGCTGGGATATAAAGATACCAACTCATTCTCCAGAATGTGTCCCTGAAGCTCATCTTGTTTGTTAAACAAGCTATCAAGCTTCTCCCAGGCTTCTCTAGGAGTCCTCAAGCCTTCTAGGTGGAAGAGGAGATCTCTGGAAATATAAGTACATAAGTACCCGAATGCTTCATCACAACGGTTCAGAAACTTGTTTCGCTCTACCGACTGATGAGGTTTAGGCTCCCATCCATGTATGATCCTGTGGTAGCCATGCTTGCGCAAGGCCAGCTGCATATCAATCCTCCAATCAAGATAATTGGAAGTTGTGAGGATCCGTGGTTCAGGAGTCTGAGAACTCATAATTGCTCCGGCTGGAAGTACTGCAAAACTTCACACAAGCTACGTAGCACCTGTGAATTTCATTGCAATAACACACTAAAACATATGAATTATTAGAATCATGCTTTTGCTCTTGGCATGAACATGTTTTCAGGTTTCGTCACGCCCTCTCTGCTGCTCTAAATAAATCCAGAGCTAGCAAATCATCATAGGGGACTTCTGTGGAAACCCAGCTGCTTCTGATGTTCGATGGGGAGAAACAAGCATGAAACCTTCTTGAGAAGGCTCTGATACCATATTAGAATTTGAATGCCATTTAGATCTTCAAGCAGATAATTCTAATAATGTTTGCAGCAAAAGAATGGAGAATGAAGATACAAACTGAACAAAACAAACCACACAGGAAATGGACAAGTATTGCTCAGGAATTTACAGTATCATTCACAATAATAATATCCGGTGTTACAATAGTTTACATAGGAAAGAATTCGAATGCATTAGGAAGCAATTCGAATCTACCAAGCGGATATGACTGTATCTAACTGAATCTCTAACTCATGGTCTCTCAATCAATATCGGAGTCCAAAATCAACTCCCAGATGTCCAACCAACTCACCAAACAGTGACAACTAGTTAACTCAGTGCAACTGAGTGTGGTAGGTGGGCAAAGGAGCCTACTCCACATGCATCCATGCATTATCCATGCAGGACATGCGCTAGCTAACTGTTTGTGAACTAACTGAGACTAACTAGTACTAAGTCCAACTAACTGAAGTAGGTTGGTGTTGGGACTCCTAGTGGCTCCTAAAATGTAGGGATTGGTCTAGGAGGCACCCAAACTGATGCATGCACATGCAGTAAGTGGCAGTTAACCTCTAGCAGTGTTCCCCACCCTCCAGTGACTGGTATATGTGGCCCCATTAGGTCAAGTGGACCCAATTGTACTAGTGGACCCAATTAATTAATTAAGGTTACGAAGTTAGGCAAAATTAATCTAATAGACAGCATGATCAAGGGAGGATTAATAGTTCTAACAAAGAGCAGATGGGACACTAGAATTGAGATCAACAAATTCATTGACTAAATCTCTATCATCATTAGCACTATTGTCACCATCAATGCCGAGATCATCTTCTGCTGCAAAATTTGTACTTGGGAAAGGCTGAAACCATGGGTGAGAGGAACTAGAAATATCTTTGTCTATACTGCTTAAGGCCAACTGCAAATTGCTGCAAACATACACAAGGTCTTCCAATTGTGTATATAGTAATATGTTTTTCTTTTTGGACTGAATTTGGTTAAAGATGCTCCAATTCCTTTCACAAGGAGAGGCTCTTGATCTCTAGCTCAAAACATGAATTGCAAAATGTTGTAGTCCAGGTGCCTCTGGTCCATAAAACTGTGACCATTGCCCTGGAGGAATGTTGGCCCTATCATGTATGGCAGAAGGCCTTCCAAATATGCCATCTTTTAACCTGTATGCCTGAAGTTGCTCTCTAAGCCTCCTAGATTCTTCTGGATTTGGAACCAACCGCTCAATAGCTTCATAAAGGCCATTCATGACTTTTGCATCGTTGTTTCTTTCTATCCCTAACAATCTTTGTTCTAAATAGCAAACTGCTGCATGCAAAGGACTATGCAACATTTTCCATTTTTCATCTATTGCCTCCCATATTTCCGTGTACTCATTTTCCACGTTGTTAAAGGACTTAGCAATAGATTCCTTACAACGATCCATACCCTCATGAACAAAACCCATGGAAGGGGTGTCACTATTAACCATTCTAAGCATATCAACAGTTGGTTCACATATTTTTAAAACCTTCACAGCATTTCCTCAAAAAGCATTGCCTAAAATGATTTGTTCCAACTCCTTTTCTTTCGATTCTTTTGAAAGGCAGGATTTTTCCCACTCTGTGCTACAAATAGCACCTCTTATATTAGTCTTCTCCTCAACCACCCTTTTGAGAGTAAGGTAATATGTAGCAAATCTGATATCACAAGGCCTTAATAGCTCTCTAGATGCTTGCTTCCTATACAAGCTCAATGTGAGGTGATGGTTAAATATGAAGTAAGAAATCTGTTTCCCCTTTTGAACTGTCTCATTAATCCATGGAAACGTTTCTAAATCACGCAACAAGTTAGTGCATCGAGCCGCATAGGGTGTCCAATATTTATTTATTTATTTATCCATAATCATCTTGCCAGCTCCCACACAGTTTGAGGCATTGCCAGTTGCTACTTGGACCACATTTTCTTCTCCAACTTCAAGAATGACTTCCGCCAAAATCTTCAAAATGTATTCAGAAGTCTTTTTGTGCCCTCCTGCTTTCACTACTTAAAAAAAAAATACCTCTCTAGGGCAATAAACCAACACGTTAATTAGTGGCCTATGACACATCTGACCAACCATCTGATAAAATTGTGCACCCTGTTTGTTTCCAAGACGCTTTGAATCTTATCCAATCTGTTTGTCATTTCCTTTGGCCTCTTGAGAAGAGTGGTCCTTAGTGTCTCGGAACTGGGAGGTACATTTCCTTTTCCAAAATATGCAATCTTCTTACATGCATGGATGAAGTAAGGGCTTCTGGCCACATTAAATGGGATAGCAGATTCATAAAACATGTCAGCCACAACATCATCAACTTCCTACTTCTGTACAGGCTTCCAAAGACTGTTTAATTTGGCTGTACCACTTGATTTGTTGGCTGAGATGAACTTCCATTGGTAGCCATGCTTGAAGAAAATGAAGGAAAGGGGCTGTAAGACATTGCAATCTCTGTTGCAATGCGTTGTTTTTTTGGTTTCCTTCACTGCCTTAACTTTTTTTTATTCTATCATAATCATTTTCAAGCACCTCCTTCAGCTCTGCAAACACCCCAGGGCAGCCAGAAACACCACCTCCTTTACCATTACTAATAGAGAGTATGTGTTCCATCACTCTTGTTAAAGTTCCAACAAAATCAAGGTTACATAATCTGCATTTCAGATGTTTTCCCGACCCGTCAAGTTTTCTCAACATGTTTCCATCCTTCTGCTGTTGATTTTGGAGGTGCCATAGCAAAAGTTTCTGCATTGTTTGTATTTGAAAAAAAATTCTTAGTTTTAATAAAAATTGTTAGTTTGTAGGACTGGTTTATTTACTAGATATGCAGCATGCTACAGCCTACAGGTTTACGACTAGCTTTAGTCTTTAGTACCTGCATGTATGAAATATAATAAATCATGAAATTATAAAAACTGTAAAATTAATTAAATTTACTCATGAATGTTAAAAACCAAACTTACAAGCAACCAGTCGTCTTAGTCTATGACTCTATTATGCAGTCGCAGTCTTGCAGATGCCAGAAACCCTCCTTCTACTGTTCTATAGTGGCTGCAAAAACTTTTGGACAGTCACACAGTGAAATCTGGATGGCACTGGCAGGATGCTAGGCCTCTCAACACTAAGCACTATACTCTGTCATGGAACCTATAAGCACAGAAGTGCGAGAACATCAATAAGCCTGTGGGTCATGGAACAAATAAAAACAGAACTGAGACAGTGAGAACACAAATAAACTGAAACATAGAACTAGAAGTTAGAACACCCGAGGGGCCTGGGCCGTGGATACCTGTGGGCCTGAAGCTCGAGCTGAAGCCTGCCTGATCAAGTCACCCTATGTCAAATCTTAGCTGAAGCGTCTCGACTTGTCACTCTCCAATGCCAAGATTCAAGTCTCAATTTGACACAGTGGCAGCCAGCTACCTATACTCGTGGAAACATGAGTCGTGACTCAGGTTTGTTTCAATTTTCACCTCAGGTAATCTTGATCATGATTAATTTCAACGATGGCACTGCAGAATCATAGATTGAATCATAAGTCTGACGGTCCATGACTGCAGTTGCACTTGTAGCCTATAACTCGAATGGTGACTGTGAACAGCAGCAGTGATTCATGAACACTGAAAACTAAACTTGTGGAGTTGTGAGCATTAGCATGAGGGTTTCCTTGCTGAGCGGTGGGGAGCCGAGAGGAAAAAACACTTCACGTGCGAGTTGGTAGTCGAGACTGAGGTAGGTAGAACGTAGGGAGTCGGGACTAGGGTCTAGGGTCTAGTAGACTCTAGTTAAGAAACCAAAACCAAGTAGTCTTTTCGATTTTTTTAAAATTCGCCATAAAATTTGAATTTGCTTCAGATTCGAATTCGAAAAAAATTGACTTGAGATTCTGAAAAAAATCGACTTGAGGTTTATCTTTAAGATTCGGCGAATCTTAAACAAATTTTTTCCCGGCTTGAGATTCGACGAATTTCAAACCTCAAGGTTTGAGTTCGCCGAATCTTTTGACTTATATTTGACGGAAGTTAAGGGTGAATATGTTTGGTGATTTAACATTATAATTGAAGAATATAAGGACAAGCTTTCTGCTGTTTTTACGGCTGTCATAAGTGTTTTCAGATCTAATTATATGCATGATAAGATTGCCCTAGAGGGTTGAAACTTATTGGAAGACATTGGTCTCTTTTCTCTTGAATTGCCTGGTGGATTGGGGTTGTTAAGAACTGAAATCTAGTCTGTTGCTACTGCTGTTTTGTTTAGATTTCACAACATTCCCAGGGCTGAAAATTCACGGCATTAAGATTCAGGAATAGAAATGAAATTTCTGTTTTGCATTATTGCCATTTGTCCAAAAATATCACCAAACCCTAGCTAGGGAAAACAATGAAAAACCCTAGCTCAACCAAGGAGATCCAACAAGCATGAATCACTCAAGCATGTTCTCCACGGAAAGACGTTTCTTCTTCTTCTCTTCTCCAAGTATAACCTAGGGTTTCATTTCAAAACCCTAATCTTCAAATTTCCAAAGGATGAAACCTTAACCCTAGACTTCAAGATGCTCCAACAAGATCAGTAAACTCTAGCAACTCTAAGAGAGAGGGAGAGAGACCAAGTACATAAGATTGAAGAGAGAGAAGACTATTGTACTCCACTTGATCACATCTCTAAAACGAAGTGTGATCAGTATAAATGAGCTATGATGTTATGGTATGAAAGGACTCTTTCCTTTCTCCATATTTATAAGAGGTAAGGGAGGCCAACAATACATATGTAGGTCAATGCCCTTACAAGCAAACCTACAATAACACATGTAGACTCACAAATGTGAAGTGCTACACTCCAAGGGTACACATGTCAAGCTCCAAGGCGATGTTGTCCACAAGCAAGGCTCCAAATACAAGTGCGATACATGGGTCGTGTCCAACGCTCCTCCTACAAGATTCCAAGGGCTCCATCAGTCCTACTAAGCCATGTACTCCACTGAGTCCACTCTCCCCTGCATGAACATTGTTGCAACCTGGGCATCCTTGAGTCAACTAACAACCTTCATATAGGAATCCAAGCTACCTTGTGTTGTCTAGGACTTGATGCCCTCCTCCAAGATGCATAATGCTTTCTTCCTAAGTGGGGTGTTTTCAAAGCAAGCAACCCTTTTCATATTGCCATCATGAAGGACATCACCCAAGTTGTCAAGACAACTCTAACTCCATAGGAAAGAATGCCAAGCAAGCAACCCAACTAAGGTCAGGTAGCCATTGTGTAAGCCATCTCCATTGTGCCAATCCATCATGGACCATCTCCCATGTGCAAATCTATCATGGACCATTGGGTTGACATACACCATGTGCCAGAAATATCATTAAACACCCCCAAACATGAAGTAATCCAAACACTAAACGAATATGTGATAGGTAAGCATCACCAAGAGTCTTTTCCAAAGGACAACTCAAGATGAGCCTCTAATCCCATTTATTTAATACACAGTGTTATTTGTTGTCCCATTTCCATTTCTTCTCTTGGAGGAGGCAAGTACTTCCTCACCTTTATTGACGATTTTTCTTGGTTTTTATGGGTCTACACCATTAAATCCATGGATGAGGTGTTTGCCAAGTAAAGGCTCAATATAAGCAAAATATCAAGTGTCTCTAGCCTGATGGGGGTGGATAATACATTGATAATGCCTTTTGTCATTTTTTTTGCCCTCATGGCATCTCTTGGCAACACATTGTTCCTTATGCTTCTTCGTAGAATGGTGTGGTTGAGAGGAAGAATAGGGCTATCATGGAAATAATTGGTTGTATGATTCACTCTTAGAGCATGAAGCTTTCCTTCTGTGGTGTAATGTCCCCATTCTTGGATCTCCTTGCTCGACAAGAGGAGATGGCCTTAGGGGTTTGTGTCAGTCTGATTCAAGGGGGCTCATTAATTATTAAGGTCACTAAGTCATAAAGTGACTATTGAAAAAGTCACTTTATTGAAAGAAGGTAATGAGTGTTTTAGATGGTATTGGGCAATTCATGATATTGCCCATGGTATTAGATTCCAGAAGAAGATTAAAGAGGAGGCAATGTTAATTTTCTTAGAACTTATAATCTGATTGCTACTTCCAATAAATTAACCTAGATGCATGCATGGAATTAATTTCTTAAATCTGATTTTATGAACAACAATACATGAGCTCATTAACAATAATAAAATACACAACGGAACAAGAAACCCATCACACATAGTACACAATAATTTTTACCTTGGAAACCCAATTGGGAAAACCAACATTAATGGAGCTTTCTTGAAAATCGTGCCAGTGAGCAAAATAAATTTTAATGCAGAAATTTCTCAGATTAAAAGGAACCTGTTGCCTTGGAAATCGTTCCAAATCTCTTGACTAAAACCTTGCTGCAAACAGTTTGCAAAAAACAATGCCTTGGGAAGTGTGCCTTTGCTCACATGTGTGGCCCAGATCTGCTAGCTGTATGAACTGCTGCTATACGGTTTCCTTGGGATTCATGCGTCCTCTCTATTGCTGAAAACCTGCTAACGTTATCCCTCATGACTGCCTTGGGATTTGTGCCCTCTCTGTCCTCTCAACTGAAAAGTGTGCCCCTCTTCCTTGGGATTCGTGCCCTCTCTTTCTGCTCCTGGCTACTCAAGAATGTTTGCTCCCTCTCTTACATCATACATGTATCTCACATGATGCAATGAACTTTTACCCTCTGCCTCTCTTTTATAATTCATTGGTGACGTTTAGGGTTCCAAAACCATAATTTCACTTTTGCGTGAAAATTAACTTTTTCCCGTAAATTAATAAAAGTCACTTGCATGAAAAAAATAAAAACTCGAACATCTTTGCATGCTTCCAACACTGAAGCCATGCATAGAACTTATCCTCGGTTACTTAAAAAATAAACAGGCAACACCTCTCAGTTGGGTCATGTTGATTTGATTCGATCTCTTGGAGATGTGTTTGATGAACCAAAGTTTTTATTTGGGGTTGGCAAACCTCATCCATCCATTGTGGTTTAGTTTCGGTGATGAGATATCCATCCTAGCTAGACAAGGGGGAAATCTATTCAGGGTTTCCAATTGAGCTTCATTTGACGATTATCACCCAATTTGTGAAGGTAGTATATGCTTAGCCAATTCTTATTGTGGAGGCTAAGTTCATTACCTGGCAAGATTGCTTGTGGTGCCAAGTCCAGTTGTTGAGGGTCGATTTTATTCTTGGAGGGAATCGAATTTGTTGAAGGGCTGATTTCAGTGATTAATCCGTGATCATTTCTTTTTGAGAGAGCCGATCTCTCATTGGATCGAAATCATGGAAGATTGACCGGTTGATCTCATTCTTGCAAAGCCATAGTTTAGAGGGACTGTAGCACTTGAAAGAAGTCATAGGATTACTAAAGGGTTTGATCTCCTTCATTTGCAGACCCGTGGGTCAAAGAGGAGGAGCCGTGTGATTTCGGGAGGAGGTTGTGACAGTAGAAGGCTTTACAATAGATTGTGGCATTGGAGGAGGCCGTAAGGGTCGTTAACACCCCATTGTAGAGTCGTGAAGGTCACAAGAGAGGTCATGAGGGTTGTGGAAAGCCCAAATTCCTTTCTTGCACAGTAGTGAGGAGTGAAGGAACCATGTGGCCATCTTGGCAAGTTGCATCACCATTCAGCAGGGCCGCACAGGGACTTGGAACAATTGTGGGGATGGTTGGAGGGGCCAATTCCCCTTATTCTTGTTGAGTTGTGAGCTAGGAGCCGTGGATAGGTTGAGGACCCGTTTACCATTTGGCATGTTCATGAGGAGTTCTTAAGCAAGAAGTGAGGGTTCTTGAGCAGGGCCGAGTTCTTCATTGAGACTAAATCCACCAAGAAGCTGAATCCTTAAAGAGGACGCAACTGTCGCAAACATTGGCATTATCTCCAGGTCTCATTATTGTTGTGTGTTTCTTACTAGTTGGTAGCTGCTAGAGTAGCCTCTAGATATTGTATTGTTGTCATTTATTCATAATAAAGGTCAATGATGTTCTTCCTATCTTGTGTGTAATTTGAGTGACATATGTTTAACGGAATGTTTTGCAAATTTGTTGAAGAAGTTATAAATCAATGTAATGTAAACTATTTGACGAATGCACATAACCAACACATAAATCCTTTTCTAGCATCCATTTGACTTGGGAACATCACATGTGGTGAAACAATTGTCTATGCATCATTTATCATTAACTACACACCTACTCATTTTGTTTCTGGCATGACTTCTTATGAATGCTTGCATGGGCAAAATCCCTTTATTTCACATTTTAGGATTTTTGGATTAGGCGCATGGACTCACTTACCTCATGGAAGGTGTGCTATATCACTTGTGCTACTTCTTGCTAGATTATGGTTCGTTGTAATGAGTCTTTTCAGGGAGGGTATTGTCTTTATTACCTTGTCCTTCATCGTGTGACTAAGCTTCATGAGGCTATATTTGACGAGGCTTCACCTTGTTGTTTGCTATGTTCTCTTCCATCATTTATTTTTGGTGATGATTATTAGCATGTCTCCACGGAACATGTCACCTCCTTTTCAATCGAGTTACTTGTTGATGATTCTTAGATTGTTGTAGTAGATCTTACCACATCTTCATCAAGTATTGGTGCCCCATGGGTACCTTTTTGAGCGCTTCTTTTAGACAATTGTCGGTGATTATGGAACCACTAGCTTAGCTGGTTTCTCTTCTACTCTGTAGGCTTTTTCCAACCTTCCCTCTTTTGATGGGGATATGTAGCCTAGTGGCGAGCCTTCTTCAAATCAACAATCTAGTGATGAACCCTCTTCCAATAAGCAATCCAGTAATGAACTCTCTCCAGATGCGCAACCTAGTGATGGGCCCTCACATTGTGATATCCAATTTAGTGATGTCAGATTTTGCTTGAAGTTGTTGGTGTTGGATGATGATGATGATGATGATGATCCTAGTACTTCACTATTGCCATCTTTGCCCAAGTGGGCCATTGCCACTCTTATTGATGCTGTTGACTTTCTTGCTTAGCCTTCTTAGTGTCAGAGTCACCCTCATCACAAGCCATTTTTTTAGTTGGTCCTCCTTGACTTGACAAATATGCGTTTGTGGCACAAAGACCCTTTTTAGCACGATCAATCCCACTATTGATCATGAAGGCTTTTTTTGTGAGCAGTATGGCTTTTGATGACCTTGGCTCAACATTATGGGGGGTGGTATGGTGATTTTTTGTGATAATTTGTGGATGTAATGTCATCTATGTGGCCCCTTGTTCACCTTAAGGGGGTTTGTTGAAATAATTTGGCTATTCTTCACTTGTGGCTGCGTGTTGACCCACATTGTGGGTAGTTGATGCTCTTAATGAGTTGAATTGTAGGTAGTAGTGGGTAGTTACACCATTATTACACTTTGTTATATTTTATTGTAATTTAGGGTAAGGTTGGCTTAGCCTCCTCCTTGGCGATAACATCTTAATCCTAGAGAAGTGGTATACATACACAACATACCTAATTTGTAATATTATCACATTTAAGTGTGTTTAATCATTTTTTTTCCCAAGGGAACCTACACCAATTTGTTGTATTTTTGTTTCACTCTTTTGAAGATTTTTTGTGGTGTTGCTATTTTCAGCTTGCTTATTAGATTAGGGTTGTGGGAGAATTCACTATAGATCCTCTACCTCATGATTTCTAATAGCTTGTAGTGGATGTAAATCCTGTTACCCTCTAAATTCTCTGCAGTGCAACCACACCGTATATGCGTCTTTTTGCCATTGTAAAAGGCCAAGTTGGGGCTTGTTTATGTCAAAGTGTTGGTCCAGAAGGGCTCATGACCTTTGGTTTGGTCATGGCAAGTCCTCTTGGTTCTCATTTCAAGGAGTGTTGGTCTTATGGCTTTTTCGACTAGCCCTTGATGGGTGGACCGTGGAAGTCCCTCATCATGTTGGGCATTTATACCTTGGGTGGGTGTTCTGGAGCACCTTGGGATGAATCCATAAGGAGACATGGTTTGGGGATCCCAACCACGGTTGTAACATCTTTGGTCGGCCCAGTGTTGGAATGTCTTTCAGAGTGGTGTGTTCAGGACTAGTAGATGGTGGCTAGTGCTCAGTCTTAAATTTTTAGTGTATTGTCATTGATGGGAATCTTCTATAAAGAGAAGGGGAACTGATGTCAAATGGATGTGGCAATCTACTGAAAAAGAGGCAGACACGCAGGTATCAATGGAGAAAATTGAACAGTGGGAGGTGCTAGAGATTCAGACTAAAGTCTATGGAAAATCCACTTAGCGAATGGATATCACAAAAATTGCAAAGTATGAATAGTTCCATATGTGAGACATTCCCGCCATGCCAAGGATCTGAACTCCGCTATAACGTTATATATATATATGACAGAGCTGTGCCAAAACGGAACCATATGTCAAATGCCAACTGGAAACTCCGCCAAAGGTTATCACCAAATGTTAACCGCGCACCCTCACAACTGTTTTGAGCGTGCAATAAAGCATTTGTTGTTGGGTCCTTGCCATCGAACGCCTTGCGGAAGTTTTAGTCATCTGTGCTTCCGCCGTTGCGGGGGAGTGATAAGCAACGAGCTCCGATATTTTCCTCCGATGAACTCTGGCTCAATCGGCTGTCATCTGGTTTTCCATCGGGACGTATTGTCTCTAAGTCTTCCGCAGTGGCGGATGGCACACCATCTTTTTTTTCCGATTTCGTCTAGTTATTTCGCCGATCCTTAAGGTTTAAGTTTCCGCCGTTGCGCTTATTGTTCTGACTTCCGATCCGTTCTGAATGGCATTTAAGTTTTCGCCGTTGCGGAAGGAGATGTTCCTCCGACCTCCGATGTTGCGGAAGGAGATGTTGCTTGCGAGCTCCGCCGTTGCGGAAGGGAGATGTTCTTGTGAGCTCCGACGTTGCGGAAGGAGATGTTCTTCCGACCTCCGATGTCGCGGAAGGAGATGTTGCTTGCGAGCTCCGACGTTGCGGAAGGAGATCTTCTTCCGACCTCCGATGTTGCGGAAGGAGATGTTGCTTGTGAGCTTCGACGTTTCACCCGCCGCTTCTTTGAACCATTGTACCATATTGGATTAGTGTAAACTTTGAAGAAGAATACGAAGAGCCCTGTATAGTTGAGGATTCGAGCAGGTGGATTAATAGTTATGATGAACCTGGATTGTGAACCGCTTAGTAACTGCTTGTAATGATGATTCGAAAGGAGATGGAATAGGAAGAGTAAGGAATTAAAAAAAAGAAAAAAAAGAGATGGTTCGAATATATATCATTCGATGTGTACAGAGGGTTTGTGAGGATGTTGAAGCTAAATCATTTCTGTAATGGTTTGAGGATGTTGAAGCTGAACCGTTTCTGTAACGGTTTGAGGATGTTGTTTCGATGAAACAAAGAGAGAAATGAACTCAGAAGATGATATATATATTGAGCAGAAACAGTTGTGATCGTTAGCTGTTTGAGGAGAGTAACGGTGTGCAGAGCAGAGGAATAGAAGAATGTGCTGAACAGTTGAACGGAACAGAGGAGCAGAGAGCCGATGTTGAACAGAGCAGAGTGGTTTGGTAAGCAGAGACATATCTGTATTGTTGCATTTTGATTCTATTGGAAAGTCTAGCAAATAAGGGAGGTAGGGAGGTGCTAGGGGAGACTTTATGTCTCTGTCTGCAAGTGGGTGCTTGTAGAAATTGAAGATTGGTGTCTTCACCCAGTTGGTGCTGGGTTAAACTGGAAGTTGGTGCTTCCACCCAGTTGGTGCTGGGTTATAGTGAGAGTTGATGCTCTCAGCAAGTTGGTGCTTGCATTCAGAGGTTGTAGCCTCTTTGAGTCGGTGCTCAAATAAGAAGTGATGTACAGCCATTGAATCCTTTGACATCATAAGAAGAAGAGGTTTTTCCCTTATGGGTTTCCTCGTGAAATATCTGTGTATCATATATATGATTAAATGTTGTGATTGAATGCTGTGTTTTATGTTATCTGCTCTTATGTTTATAACTCTGAATTCATAGCAAAGATTGACTGCCATAAAGTTTATTGATTCTAAGTTAAAAGAAGTATTTTGGTAAAAAATCTTAACTAACTGATTCACCCCCCCCCTTTCAGTTAGTTTATACCTATAACAATTGGTATCAGAGCAGCGTTCCTTTTGGTTAAGGTAGATCCTGAAGAGTTAAAATGGCTAGTCAAGATGGATCAAT
>LPNX010303873.1:1056656-1069685 GCA_001517045.1 Pseudotsuga menziesii
TAGAAGAAATGAGTGATCTTAAAACGTTATCTCTTGACCAATTACTAGGAATTTTGACAGCGTATGAAATGAGGATTAGTAAAGACCAAAACCCATCCAGAGAAGCCTCTTTTAAAGCTGAAAAGAGTACAGAGGTAGATGTGGATGAAATAGAAGCAAAATTTGTGAGAAGACTGAAAACAGGGTCAGGGAAATACAAAGGCAAACTGCCTTTCAAATGTTTTAACTGTGGTAAAATAGGACACTTTGCTGCTAAATGCCCTCATATGAGGAAAGAGCAGAGTTCTGCAGATGAAGAGAAATTTCTAAAGAAGAGGTATAGTAAAGAAAACAAGTACAAGAAGAAAAGTCTACGTGTGAATGATGATGAATCCACAGAAACTTCAGAAAGTGAATCCTCCCATGAAAACAAAGAGAATGATTTCATGCTTATGGCTATAGAGGATCTAGAGATGAGCTGTACAAAGATGAATGATGAAGATGCCATTGTGGACATGGAGGGAGAGCTGATGAGTGCTCTAGAGGAGATTGATAGACTAAGAATAAAGAAAAGAAAACAAAAACAACTATTAATCCAGTATGAAACCAATGGAAAAGACATCTCTCTAATAAAGTTAGAGCTGGAAGAGGCAAAGAAAATTGAAGAGACTCTAAAACAACAGCTAGCTGAAAGTAAAGCCAGATGTGAACATCTAGAGAAAGAAGTAGTAATTGTTAAGAAGGATTTAGAAAAATTTCAAGCCTTATATCATCAGAATATCTCTAGTATCAAAGCTTCAGAAGAGCTAAATAACATTCTAAACAGACAGAGGTCACCTCAGATTAAGTTTGGTCTAGGCTATGGTCAAGGTGCAAGTAGCAGTGATTCAGAAAGCAAAGAATCATCAAACTTGATTAATTTTCAGAACAACAAGCAGGCAGAAATCCCCAGAATAATAAATGTTGAAGCATGTAAAGACAATAATGAAAATTGATTAAAGAGTGATAAAAAGCAAGAGAATACCGATCTAAATAGCAAATCGGTACAGTCAAGAGTTCATGAAAAAGAGCCATATAATAGAATCAAGTATGCAGATCATATTTACAATTATGAGCATCATAACTCAATACATTACTTTTCTAGAAATCCACCAAGAGTTAGGTATGTTAATTTCTTCAATGGTTATTGTTTCTGTTGTTCTAACTTTGGGCACAGAGCTGTCGATTGTTTTTACAATTTCAGAAACATTCAGAGAAGGATGTCAAATAACAAACAGATGATACATCAATCAGCTTATAATCATATGGGTCGTGTATCTCAATCAGCTGTTAAAAGAAGAACGCAAAACAGAAATACTAACCCGTTTGATCTTCTATACAACGAAACAGAATGTTACATATGTCACAACTTTGGGCATAAAGCAGAATGTAACTTGAAAGAGAACAAAACAGAACCAAAAATGAAATATACAGCTGCACGAAATGTATGGAGGAAGAAAGAGAGTTCTCATTGTAATCTCGTGCTCTCAGTTCAGAAACAGAAGAATCCTTGGTACATTGATAGTGGATGTTCAAAACNAGGAACTCCTTAGCAAAATGGAGTGGTAGAAAGACAAAACAGAACAGTCCAACAGATGGCCAGATCAATTATGAAGGAAAAGGATATTTCTCAAGGCTTCTGGGTGGAAGCTATCCATACAGCTGTGCACATTCTTAACAAAGCTCATTTGAGACCAAACAGTGACAAAACACCATATCATTTATGGTTTGGAAGACTTGCAACCATTAAACATTTCAGAGTTTTTGGGAGTAAATGCTATATCAAGAACAATGATGAAAATTTGGGCAAGTATGATGACAGAGCAGATGAAGGAATCTTTTTAGGATATGCTACAGAAAGCAAAGGCTATAGGTGTTATAACAAGAGGCTGCGTAAAATAGTAGATTGCATAGATGTGAAAGTAGATGAAGATTGTCATGGAAATATCAGTCAAAGGAATGATGAAGATTCATGTTTGGAAGATACAAATGAAGAGACAGAAGAACAGGTCCAAGAATCCCAGAAGGAAGAATCTGAATCATCAGAGTATGAGGAAGCTAAACCTGAACAGCACATTGTACAATCTTCTTCCAGAATGATTAGAAAAAATCACCCTGAAAGCCAAATCATTGGTGATGAGAGTAAAGGTGTTCAGACTAGAAGGAAGATTTTGCAGGAATCTGAACAGTCTCATATTGCTCTTCTCTCTACAATTGAGCCCTAATGTTTTAATGAAGCCAGCAAAGACAAAGACTGGGTAGCAGCCATGAATGAAGAGCTGGATCAGATTGAAAAGAATAACACTTGGGAACTTGTTCCTAGGCCATCAGACAAGAATGTGATTGGATCCAAATGGGTATATAAGAATAAATTAAATGAACAGGGATAGATTGTAAGGAATAAAGCAAGACTGGTTTGCAAAGGTTATGCTCAGATTGAAGGACAAGACTTCGATGAAACATTTGCTCCAGTGGCAAGAATGGAGGCTATCAGAATGTTTCTAGCCTATGCTTGTTACAAACGATTTAGAGTATACCAGATGGATGTCAAGTCAACATTTCTCAATGGAAATTTAGAAGAAGAAGTGTATGTGGAGCAACCTGAAGGCTTTTCACTCACAGATAAATCTGACCATGTATGCAAGCTGAAAAAGGCTTTGTATGGGTTGAAGCAAGCACCTAAAGCCTGGTATGCCAGACTGGACAAATATCTACATGATAAAGGCTTCAAGAGAGGTTTTGTGGACAGCAATTTATATATCAAAACTGAAGGTGATGACCTACTGATTGTATTGGTTTATGTTGATGATATCATCTTTGGCTGTACTAATAATCTTTCTGTTCAGTGGTTTGCTAACTCTATGAAATCTGAGTTCGAAATGTCAATGATTAGTGAGCTGTCCTATTTCCTTGGTCTTCAAATCTGTCAGAAACCTGAAGGTATGTTTCTTTCTCAAGAAAAGTATCTAAAGGAGATGTTAAAGAAGTTTCGAATGGAAGACTCCACACCTGTGAGTACACCCATGGTCAGTGGCTGCAAGTTGAGCGAAGATGATTCTTCACCTGAAGTGGATCAAAAGATGTACAAATCTATGATAGGAAGCCTGTTATATATTACTGCATCAAGACCTGATATCATGCATGCTGTTGGGATGGTAGGAAGGTTTCAAGCTGCTCCTAAACATAGTCATTTACTAGCTGTGAAACGTATATTCAAATACCTGAAAGGTACGCTCTCTTATGGTCTGTGGTATCCCAGAAATCAGAACTTTCAGCTAATAACATATTCAGATGCAGATTGGGCTAATTGTGTAGATGAAAGAAAAACTACAAGTGGTGGAGCATTCTTCTTAGGAGAGTCTTTGGTTGCCTTGCTAAGTAAAAAGCAAAGTTCCATTTCTTTATCCACTACTGAAGCAGAGTACATAGCTGCTGCTACTTGCTGTACTCAAATTTTATGGATGGTTCAATCTCTTGCTGATCTAGACGTAAAGTATTCTGAGCCTATTCCCATTCACTGTGACAATACTAGTGCTATCAGTGTTTCCAAGAATCCCGTTCTTCATTCCAAAACTAAACACATTCCCATAAAGTACCATTTCTTGCGCGAACAAGTGGCTACTCAAGCGGTGTTGTTGCATTATATTCCTTCTACCGAACATATTGCTGACATTTTTACTAAGCCTTTACCCACAGCTCAGTTTGAATATCTGCGTCAGAAGTTGGGTGTTCAGGCCTTGTCTCAGTAACTCATGCATTGTGTTAGGGGGAGTCTGTGTTTATTGTATATCTTATTTCTGTTTATAGCATGGAATGGCAGTTCGTTTTCTTAGTGCATCTTGTCAGGGGGAGACTAGTCATCAGACATACCGTATCTGCCCAGGTTTATCCTTTGCCCTTGATGTCAAAAGGGGAGAAATGTGACCAGTTGAATGAGATATTGCCATCAATGTCAAAGGGGGAGATTGTTGGAATATCTTTCAGAGTGGTGTGTTCAGGACTAGTAGATGGTGGCTAGTGCTGAGTCTTAAAGTTTTAGTGTATTGTCATTGATGGCAATCTTCTATAAAGAGAAGGGGAACTGATGTCAAATGAATGTGGCAATCTACTGAAAAAGAGGCAGGCACGCAGGTATCAATGGAGAAAATCGAACAGTGGGAGGTGCTAGAGATTCAGACTAAAGTCTATGGAAAATCCACTTACCGAATGGATATCACAAAAATTGCGAAGTACGAACAGTTCCATATGTGAGACATTCCCGCCATGCCAAGGATCTGAACTCCGCTATAACGTTATATATATATATGACAGAGTTGTGCCAAAACGGAACCATATGTCAAATGCCAACTAGAAACTCCGCCAAAGGTTATCACCAAATGTTAACCGCGCACCCTCACAACTGTTTTGAGTGTGCAATAAAGCATTTGCTGTTGGGGCCTTGCCATCGAACGCCTTGCGGAAGTTTTAGTCATCTGCGCTTCCGTCGTTGCGGGAGAGTGATAAGCAACGAGCTCCGATATTTTCCTCCGATGAACTCTGGCTCAATCGGCTGTCATCTGGTTTTCCATCGGGACGTATTGTCTCTAAGTCTTCCGCAGTGGCGGATGGCACACCATCTTTTTTTTCCGATTTCGTCGAGTTATTTCGCCGATCCTTAAGGTTTAAGTTTTTGCCATTGCGCTTATCGTTCCAACTTCCGATCCGTTCTGAATGGCATTTAAGTTTCCGCCGTTGCGGAAGGAGATGTTCCTCCGACCTCCGATGTTGCGGAAGGAGATGTTGCTTGCGAGCTCCACCGTTGCGGAAGGGAGATGTTCTTGTGAGCTCCGACGTTGCGGAAGGAGATGTTCTTCCGACCTCTGATGTTGCGGAAGGAGATGTTGCTTGCGAGCTCCGACGTTGCGGAAGGAGATCTCCGACGTTGCAGAAGGAGATCTTCTTCCGACCTCCGATGTTGCGGAAGGAGATGTTGCTTGTGAGCTCCGACGTTTCACCCGCCGCTTCTTTGAACCATTGTACCATATTGGATCAGTGTAATCTTTGAAGAAGAATACGAAGATCCCTGTATAGTTGAGGATTTGAAGAGTATTCGAGCAGGTGGATTAACAGTTATGATGAACCTGAATTGTGAACCGTTTAATAACTGCTTGTAATGATGATTCGAAAGGAGATGGAATAGGAAGAGTAAGAAACTAAAAAAAAAAGAAAAAAAAAAGAGATGGTTCGAATATATATCATTCGATGTGTACAGAGGGTTCGTGAGGATGTTGAAGCTGAATTGTTTCTGTAATGGTTTGAGGATGTTGAAGCTGAATCGTTTCTGTAATGGTTTGAGGATGTTGAAGCTGAACCGTTTCTGTAACGGTTTGAGGATGTTGTTTCGATGAAACAGAGAGAGAAATGAACTCAGAAGATGATATATATATTGAGCAGAAACAATGGTGATCGTTAGCTGTTTGAGGAGAGTAACGGTGTGCAGAGCAGAGGAACAGAACAATGTGCTGAACAGTTGAACGAAACAGAGGAGCAGAGAGTCGATGTTGAACAGAGCAGAGTGGTTTGGTAAGCAGAGACATATCTGTATTGTTGCATTTTGATTCTATTGGAAAGTCTAGCAAATAAGGGAGGTAGGGAGGTGCTAGGGGAGACTTTATGTCTCTGTCTGCAAGTGGGTGCTTCTAGAAATTGAAGATTGGTGTCTTCACCCAGTTGGTGCTGGGTTAAATTGGAAGTTGGTGCTTCCACCCAGTTGGTGCTGGGTTACAGTGAGAGTTGATGCTCTCAGCAAGTTGGTGCTTGCATTCAGAGGTTGCAGCCTCTTTGAGTTGGTGCTCAAATAAGAAGTGATGTATAGCCATTGAAGCCTTTGACATCATAAGAAGAAGAGGTTTTTCCCTTATGGGTTTCCTCGTGAAATATCTGTGTATCATATATATGATTAAATGTTGTGATTGAATGCTGTGTTTTATGTTATCTGCTCTTATGTTTATAACTCTGAATTCATATCAAAGATTGATTGCCGTAAAGTTTATTGATTCTAAGTTAAAAGAAGTATTTTGGTAAAAAATCTTAACTAACTGATTCACCCCCCCCCTCTCAGTTAGTTTATACCTGTAACACCCAGTAGTACTTTTGGGTTGACGAGGAACTCATTCAGCTCCATTCTGTCAAATTTTCTTGCCCTGATGGCAATTTGTCACGTCCCCATTTAGAATTGGCAAGGCAACTACTGCCAACCGAAAACCAAAACTGAAATTTGAACTTTGGTGCAATTTGGCCCTTTGATATTAAATCAGAATTTTGCTAAATTATAATCGCAATTTATACATTTATAGGGATTTGAAACCCCAAAACATCTTTATCCACGCAAGGATAAATAATACAGTTAAACCATAATTCAAATGGATAATTACATTGAGATAATTTACAACATAATTTCAACTACATTAGCAATTAACACAATGAAATACTTAACAATAATACAATGGAATACATTATAGTTGCATAATAGATTACATACAGGTACCCAAATTCATACCAAGAATACCTTATTAATTCATACAATAGAATTACTTATACTTATTCTACATGAATGCAACAAGCAATTCCAAACAACCATACATTCAGGCATATTTACAAGCTGGAAATCAACCACATTCTATAACAGAAATTAGCCATGGCAACATAATCATAAGCAAAGCATAAACAACATTATGAATGTTATTTTAAAAAAGAAGTCCAACTGGCTACGGGACTCGGACGTACCTCCCAGCTGTAGGCTCTCTTTTATACTTAATCTTTCTGCAACAAAGGCCACCCCCGACTTGGGGCTATCAATCCACAAACACGATGTGCTTTTTTGGCTTCCCCAAGCCTCTCACTCATCTTAGTCACTCACAAACTTTACACATGATCAACTCCTTGCCTAGCCAATTACAGGATTCACAAGCGATCTTTTGCACAATCCCACATGCAACCCATTGGTGCAGAGACCACATCCGCATCTGTCCTGATCCTTAACACTCATTCCCCATCAACCTGTACAAACAAGGAACAACACCCTTCTCTGAGTTAACAGTACCTCAGGTGCTCTTCAGTTCGTTTCTAGTGCTCCAGTGCAAGTCATGCCTAGGAAGTCTTCGTATTGGGACTTTAGGAAACACAACATGCAGGCTAGGTCTCCCCAAGGCTCATTAGCCCGATACACCAGTCCTAGAGCTATTCAACATGTCTAAGGGACTCGAGGATAGTTCCAAAATAGAAACGAGGATCTTTCCTTCCCAATTCAATACAATCGTATCATGAAGATACTCGCTTGACCTCTTCTACTTAGAGTCTACATGTTACGCTACACCTTTACCCAACGCACCTTTAGGTGTGCCCCAGGGAGAGAGGGCCAATTTTTTCGACCAGGATGGGTGCTATCGAGCAATGGTGGTCATGGATGGGCCCTTTGGTCATCCTTTAGGGGTACTATGGCTTAATGGCACTGTTGACTACCCTTTATTGGGGTTTTTAACCTCAGGGTTGGTGTCTGGGGCCCCTAAGGGTTGCCCATTGGGTCACATGGCTCCATATCCTGTTTATGTGCTTTAGTGGCCTTTGCTTCAGCTGTGAGACATTCGTCTCCCTTCACAGCCACTTAGGACACCCTTCTGGCCCTTTAGTTAGTGGGTTCCTGCTCTCCCTGGCCTTATCTCTTCAGAGGAAAGCCACCCTCCATGCCAGGCCTTCTCTTGCTTTGAGGAGGGCGTTGAGGGATTTTACAACATTCTAGGGGTTAGATGGGGTATAACGCCCTCCCTCCAGCTCACTCTTGGCTTTTGTTCGGAGTGATTCGCTTATTTGAGCATGTTTTGGCACTTGGGGGTACTAATACCCCAGGTAGCCTACCTTAAGCCTTAATTTTCAGTTGACTTTTTAATTTGACTTATTTTAAGGCATGTAAGCCTGGATATTTTAAAAAGTGAGTGTGAGATCATATAAATAGATCTCCGGACTTTCATTTTAAAGACATAACTTATGGGATAATACACTATGCATTTGTTTTACCCTTGCTAAGGCTCTTTGGATGGATGCTCTCCCCTTCAGGAAGTTTTTTTGGGTTAATGCAAGCTTTTTTGCTAATTATTTGGTGAAGTTCTTTGCTTGGTGATGTTTTGATTTGTTGGATGAACTCGAGCACAAGGAGGTTAGGCTTCTCACCTTTTTGTTTGAATGTTGGTGGATGTGCACGTTCGAAGTTTTAGTGGTAACCCTAGTGCTGCACTTTTTCCTAGGATAGGCCACTACCTTCTATTCTTTTTACCTTAGCAAGCTGAGGCCCGTCTCCTTGTAGGGTTCCCTAGGGTTTCTCCTTAGTTTTTCTAGGATAGTTGCTTGACCTAGGAACCCTTCCTCGCTAGGTTAGCCATCCTCTCTAGATGCCCTAGGTTGTGGTAGGGCTTTTTGCTAGGGTTAGTTCCCTTGGTTTTCACACCTTTTCTCTTTTAAAAAAACCTAGTTCTAGGGTTAGTTTAGGATTAGTTTTAGGTCAAATTTAGGTCTGCAATTTTATGTTAGTAAAAATAATTTTTTTTTGCACTTTTGTGCCTCCCTAAAATTTCGGCCACCTTCCCTACAAATTTGCCCTGGCCTCTAAAGCCCTAAAAACCCTAAGGCAGAATTATAGGGAACCCTAAAAATACAAAAAATGCAAAAAATTCAAATTCTGTTTTAAAAGGCCCTTAAACAGTCCTAATTCGGCCTTTTCCCCACTTTCCATTGGCCCTGCTCCTTCCTCCCAAGGGCTACCTCCCTTTGCCTCACGCTTGCCCTTTTTCCTGGGGTTGCCTCAGTTCACTGTCATCTGTGTGACAGTCCTCCAATACCTTACAGGGATGCCCTTTACAGTGGCAGCCCTCCCTTGCTGTGTCCTCGCTTCAATCCATGCCCCTACACACAAAGTGACGAATGGTTAACTAGTTACTGTGTGTGCATGTTTTGACTCATCGTGAACATCACTGTGTTGCTGCACTTTGTAACTACACACAGTTTGCACATGAAATAGACATACAATTATGCTGCTGTTAGTTAATGTTGAACACTATAATGCTGCTGTGAATAGATGACTGATTGCATGCTGATGTACATGTTGTATGCATACACATAAAGATTGGCCTAAACACATAACTAAAGGTGCTTGTTCCTAATGCTGCCTTAAATTGATATTAAGCTTCATGTGATAGTATACATTAGTATCTGGGGTTATCTTCCATAGTGCCGTAAATGATCGGTGCATACGTGTTGTATCTATTTCGCTAATCAATACTCATTACACATGCTGCTATACTAATGTGTTATATGATATTTGCACATGTATCTTGTTATGTACACTTGGGAATAAGGCAGACCTTTAGGTGGATATACTGCTGCGATACAACATTGTTTTCAAACTTGGCCTATTAATGAGATGAGTGCATGGGTATTGTGATGACACTTAAATTAGCAACTAACATTATACTGCTATATATACGCTTATAAGGTTGTATGATAACATTGCATTTCTTATTATATAACTTGCTTATCATTGAAGGAATCACAAACATACATAGTACATCCCTTTTCCCACTCTTATGATTTGACTCCAACAAGGCACTGGTAGTTAACATCCTCGAAAGAGGTATTTTTGGTTTTTTAATGTCTTTGTAGAGTTAGGCTTCCAAAGCAGTTGGTAGAAGTTGACTAAGGTGACAGTGGTCACTTCATCCTCACATGCTTACTGGTGGCTTGGACTGCCATTTCAACCAATAACGCCACCCAACCGAATGGTCACAACATCCAACTGAGCATCTAAACCTCAAACTCTTCCCAACCCAAAACAAGGTCGTATTTGCTTGCTGGAATGAATTGCAGGTGGTGATGCCAATGTTTTCCCTTAGAACTCCTTGGACGGGGAAATGATGGTCTGACTTCCCAGATTTCCCAAACTGCCCATCCCTCACCTCTCAGCATTTCCCCCCAATTGAACTTGAGCTCCCCCGCTTTGAACCAAATTCCCATCTTTTATTTGCATGAGCGGAACTTGAAACTTGACACCCATGGGAACCCCTTCTTAGTCCCCCATTAGTATAATTAAGCAAGGAATTAATATTGGCATAATTTAATTAATGAACCTTAGGTTATTTGGATTCCTAAGGTTAAGGTGAGGCCAAAGACATTATGACTAGTGTCCCATTGCCCCCCCTTGGCCTTCTCTCACCCTTGCCACTTGTGGACTTATAGCCCCCCATCTCTTTTCTTTCGATCCTCTCTAGCAACCACTCAGGAATTTTTATTAATAAACAAATAGAATAATACATAACTTTATTCAGGTCATTTTGAACACTGTCTTAGGTTTCCACTTTGTAAAAAAAATGACTTATTTACATATTTTCAATCAGGGGCAAAGCTGGGGTGTTAGATTCCCCCCCCCCCTAAAAAATATGCCATCCTTGGTGCCTTCCAGCACTATGTACTTGACTTTTACATCAAAATTCATTCTCAAAAAGCTGCGGGTATGCTTCCTGTTAAGATAGTGCATCTGCAAGAGCCATTCTCTGAATGGAACCCCAGTCAGTTAACTAGGGTTCCTGGTCAGTTAACCAGGCAAAGTAATTCCCTAACAGGTACCCTAGGGCCCCCAGTAATCTGATGGGGTTCTTGGTCTGGGACCATGCAGGATGATGCCATGGCAAAGTCCCTAGCATGTGGGTAGGGGTCCAATCTGTCTCAAGGGCATTTTGGTCAGGGACCAGACAGTGCTTGGTCATAAGGACCAAGCAGATCCTGTAGGCCGAGACAAAGACATCCTAGTCTGAGACCAAGCAAACTCTTGGTTAAGGACTAAGTAGGTCCTGGAGGTGGTTGATCAACTTTCAGTTGAGGACTGAAGTACAGCCTAGGGATGAGGACCATTCTTCGGGAGAATGGAGGACCTAGTTACGGATCAGGGGGTTGATCAACGTGATTTAGTTTGGGATTGAAGTTCAGCCTAGGGCTGAGAGCCATTCTTTAGGAATGGAGGATCTTGGTTAGTTAACCAAGATGATGATGTGTCATGCCCTACTCTCCTAGGTCTGTGGAAATTAAGCCCAAGCTTAGATCAATTGAACTCACAAAATTGGTTGTAAAACATGCATAGATTCACTAAAAAAGGAGACTGTATGTGGTGCATAACACAAACTTATATTGAACAAGTTTACATCGACCAACTTTATGGCAAAATAGGCTGTCCAAATATATAATTATATTAGAGATTCGAATGCATAAGGATGCTATTCGAATCAACACAAAATCAGGCTTACCAAATTAGTAAAAACCCCCCATAGGTGCATAAAACACTTTCCTTATTTGTCAAGAAGGTCACGAATGGGCTGAATGAGTTGTATCGGCTGATAAGTGATGGAAAGTGGATAAACTGATGTTTTTAGAAGAGAAAAAGAAGGAGGGTGCGTTGTGTCAAAAACAAGGTAGTTGCCTTAAAACTAGCTTTCACCTTTTGCCTTAAAAGCTGCTGAAAAACAAGGAAACTCTGGATAAGGCAGGAATGCTCACTTACTAAACTGGGCAGTCTGATGGGTTGTCAGAATTTTATCTAGAATCTTTCAAAGGCGCTCCTGTAGGCAATTTAGGCAAGTTTGACCATAAGGATGCAAGTGGATGCCAACTAGCTAGTGTAGGACTAGCAACAAGGCTCAGCCACCCTTTACATACTGCTTGCCCATACAAAACAAGGAAAGAGGCAAAACCACAAAGGGGAAAATTCTCCCTTAAACATGGACGTGAACAAAATTGTATGAAATCTTGTCTTCAATCAGTATTCACCACATGATCCACATGAGTCAAGCCATCTATGAAGGTTAGGACATACTTGGCTTGACTCATGCACATATGAGGAAAAGGACGAACAATGTCAGTGTAGATAAGCTCAAGAGGTGCAGAGGTGTGCTCCTGATTGACTCTCTCATACTTATGCTTTGGGTGTTTTCCTAGAATGCAACCTTGACAGACTCCTTTGGAAAACTTGATCTTGGGAAACCCTATGACCATATTTTTGTCACACAAATCTGAAAGGTATTTGTAATTTAGATGGCCAAACCTCTCATGCCAAAGCTTGCTAGCTTCATTAGCATGAGTGAGGAGAGCAGAGGGGTTTGAGAAGGGCATGAAGTGTGAGAACTTGTACACTTTCAAACTGTGATCTGCAAAACCTTTAGCAATGACTACCATTCGAAATCTCAGAGATTTCAACATCATTGGGAGTAAAGACAACCTTCTTAGGAGACCCAGTGTGGGTCATTTGATAGGCTGACAAGAGATTAGCAACAAGACCTGGGACATACAAAACATTATTGAAGGAACCATGGTCAAGATCTTTTCTACCCTTTCCCTTACTTTCAGTTTCAGAATTGTCTCCCAACAAAATCTTTGGACCATTCGAATCATCAAGAGAGGAGAAGGCCTCTCTTGTTGAAACCATATGCCTTGAAGCTCCAAAATCAATGATAAAGGAAGGAGATCTTATAGTGCTTGCAACCAGGGCATGAACTCTCTCCTTGTCTTCAGAACTTGATCCTCCTTCCTTCTTCTTTGCGCATTCAGGAAGAGAGATGTTGTGTTTTTCCAGAGTTGAGTCAACATATCGATCTATTTCTTCATGCAAGAGCTCTCAGGATGAAAGCCCTTACCATTGTATGCGCACTTGCTCATTTCACCTTTACCTTTCTCCCCTTTGATCAGGAGGCTTATTAGCCTTCTTCTTGCCTTTGGAATCCATCCTTCAATCTCCAGCAACCAAAGCTTGATCTTTGGAAGGTTTGATGGTGCCCATCATGAGCAACTTGTTAGTTTTTCAACATTTAAGCTAGCATTATGATAAGATCTTTTTCATTGAGAGAATAACAAGCACAGCAATCACATAAGCACATCACAAGAGACAAGAGACACACAGATTTTAGGAGGGGAAACCATAAATGGAGAAAACCCCTCAAC
>LPNX010303873.1:1075921-1087469 GCA_001517045.1 Pseudotsuga menziesii
CAACTTGCCTTGCTCCTGGGTCAAGGATTCCATGAAATCTGCTAGTGAAGGTATCTGCCAGGTTAGAGCTACCAGCTTTATGGCATGGAAGGTCGAAACAAATATTGAGTAGTCAGGGCCAAGCTTCGAAAGTATGGCCAAAACTAGCTGCTCATCTTTCTTTTCGATACCACACTGTTTCAACTGCAAAACTAGTGCTTTGAACTTGGAGAAGTAGACTTGTAAGGATTCGATGCTGCTTGGGATTAGTGAAATCAGCTTGTTCTCCTGTTGATGTCCCCTCATTTCATTTGTCTTGCCAAATAAAGTTTGAAGCTTCTCCCATACTTCATTTGGTGATGTCAAACCATCAAGATGGAAAAGGTCTATGGAAATGCTGAGACATAAGAGACAATACGCCTCATCTCTCCTATTGTTCCACTTAATCTTCTTTGCTGCTGCATTAAGCTCAGACTCAGCTGCCATGGTCACTCTGTAGAGGCCTTTACTCCTCATCAGAATCTCCATCTATGGCGTCCATTCGAAGTAGTTGAATTGAGTCAAGATGATATGGTGAGATTGATCCATTCTTTAGCAATTGCGCCCTTAAACAAACAGAATGCGCTCCCAATGAGTGATGTCGATCCTGCAAAAGCAATTAGAAGAGGAGAGCAATCGAGCTACCAAGGCTCTGATACCTTGTGGAATTAAGCCCAAGCTTAGATCAATTGAACTCACAAAATTGCTTGTAAAACATGTAGATTCATTCAAAAAGGAGACTGTATATGGTACATAACACAAACTTCTATTGAATTTGTTTACATCAACCAACCTTATGACAAAATAGGTTGTCCAAATATATAATTACATCAGAGATTCAAATGCATAAGGATGCTATTCGAAGCAGCACAAAAGCAAGCTTACCAAAATAGTCAAAATTCCCCATAGGTGCATAAAACACTTTCCTAATCTGTCAAGAAGTTCACAAATGGGCTGAATGAGTTGTATCAGCGGATAAGTGATGGAAAGTGGATAAACTCATGCATTTAGGAGAGAACAAGAAGGACGGTGAGTTGTGTAAAAAACAAGGCAGTTGCCTTAAAACTAGCTTTCACCTTTTGCCTTAAAAGTTGCTGAAAAGCAAGGAAACTTTGGATAAGGCAGGAATGCACACTTACTAAACTGGGCAGTCTGATGGGTTGTCAGAATCTTTCAAAGGCGCTCCTATAGGCAGTTTAGGCAAGTTTGACCATAAGGATGCAAGTGGATGCCAACTAGCTAGTGTAGGACCTAGGAATTTAACAAAAAATGATTAAATATTATATCCTAAGTATGGGAATGGGTTTTGTTTATTCTAACGAGGTCTTCAAGATGGTTGAGCTAGGTTGTTTTGTTAAGGGGCTGACCACCCCTTGATGGAGTCACTATGCATTGACTTTAGGAGCAGTCAGGAGGACCAAAGGATCACATCATCCATTGTGAACCTTTCTTATATGGTGATGATAAAACTTCCAGATATGGTATAGAACACTTGTGGACTACATATATTGAGAGAGAGAGAGAGATAAAATATTGTTTTCCCACCTTGTTGTTGACTTGTGGGTAAAAGGGTTGTCTTCCCACCTTGTTGGTACACCCTTTGGTCTTGTGGGTAAAAGGGTTGTCTTCCCACTTTGTTATGACACCTCTTGTTGACTTGTGGTTACCCCTATCTTTGGTTGGTGTTGTGTTGATCTCTCTTGTTGTACTAGCGCCCCTCTTTAGTGTGGTACCTTTACCCTTGTTATGATTAACTTATGTTTTATAATTGGTAGCCCTCCTATTGTTATGACGTCTTGACCCTTAGTAGCGTAACCCTAAGTTAATGAAGGATTAGAAGGAAGATCCTTCTAGAAGTCTTAGGCTATAAATACAAATCTAATTCTTCATTGTGAGAGTATCTTGAAGTGGCATTTCAGATCTGATTTTTACAACAGCCTTGTGTGTGACGTCTAGGGTTTCTACACTCTCCTTGCTTGGGATTTCGCTTGATTTGGACTTCTTGCAGCTGTTTGCTTCTCCCTCCTCCACACGTGTGAGCCGTACTCTATTTCTAGCTGGTGTTGTACCTTGTTTGAGTGGGCCGTTGCTGTTTGTGGACAGTTAGAGTGAGCCGCTGTTGTTTATGGACTGCTAGCGTAGGGATGCTTCCTATTTGAGGGCTGTTAGAGTGGGCCGTTACTGTCTGAAGGCTGTTAGAGTGGGCCACTGCTATTTGTGGATTGTTTGTGTTGGCTGCCACTTACTTGAATTATTTTGGGTGCTGCTAGGGCAACTGCCACTTGCTTGGATTGTGTTTAGGTATTGCTAGGGCAACTGTCACTTGCCTGGACTGTTTTGTGGGCTGCCACCTTGTTGGACTGTTTTGTTTGTTGCCACCGTGTTGGACTATTTTGTGGGCTGCCACATTGTTGGATTGTTTTGTGGGCTGCCACCTTGTTGGACTGTTTTGTGGGCCGCCACCTTGATTGGACTGTTTATGTGGGCTGCCATCTTGTTTGGACTGTTTGTGTGGAGGCTGCCACTGCTCTTGTGGACTATGTTTAGGGTATCACTACTTGTATATACGCTGCCATTGCTTGTGGAGACTGTTTGAGGGTACCTTATGCCTCTTGGTGGTTGTCGTCCACTGTTGTAGCCTTCTTTTAGGCTGCCATCGAACTGGGTGAGGGTTTTGTGGCTGCCTTTCATTGCTGGACACTTGTTGACTGTCTTGATTGATGTCTTGAAGTTGATCTTTGTTCTAATGTTGTTGTACCTTCTACTGTACCTGTCTAAACCAATTACTCATCACTTGTCTCTCTCTCTTTCTCTCTCCATTACCCTCATTTAAGGGCCAGACTTGTTCCATTTTGTTGACTTGCCTCCGAAAAGCAAAGTCTGATCAGAAAGTAACTCTAAGTATAAGGAAGGTTCACTAACCCTAACTTAATTTATTGGATTTGTTTTTTTTATTTGCAATTGTTAAATGTGTGCTTCAACTTTAACACAGTGATCTTTGGGAGTATTAAAGTTGAAAGAGATGAAAATTATATTTCTATTTGCTAGATTTTTACTATTGCTATACTTTTACTTTAGTATTATTTTATTTTGATCTGCATTAAAGTACAAGTTTGTCAAATTTTTGAAAAACTTTAAAACTTTAACATGGTACCAAAGCTCAGGGTTTGTAGCTAGCTCTGTTTTGCATCCTAACCGAGCCTACATAGATCTTAGGGTATGTAACGAACATAAAATAAGATAATAATTAGGTTAACTAAGTTAGGTTATGAAATGAGGCGTCTCCTCAACATCAAATGCCCAAGCCATATTTAAGGTAGGGCCACCATTGTAACATATCATCTCTTATCTTATCATAATATATACTTGCCTTATGGCTTATTTGATTTACCAAGTCTTTTGGTGAATTCATTGTGTGAGCAAATAATTATTTGGCTCATTTGGTATCAGAGCCAAGTTGCTTGATCCGGCCTTTGGCCATTAATTTTCAAACTTTGTCTGGTTTTTGTGGCTTTTAGCCTCACTCGAGGGTTTCCCTGAAATTTCGCACTCTCTCTGGCTCCATCCAGCCCCATCTCCCTTCATTCTCCCATGCTCTTCCATGTTCATCCCTCTACCCGCGTAGAACTCTCTCCATTTCCTCCATGCAGAATTCTAGTTCCCCTGCAGACTGTGATTACCTCTGCCTCTCCACCTTCCGTCGTACGCTGCTGCCACCTCCTCCCTCTCACGCTGGTGCCACCTCCTCTCTCCAACGCTGGTGCCCTCCTCCCTCTCATGCTCGCCATCTGCCCTCCCTTCCGCGCTCCCATCTTCCCTCCCATGTCCCTGCTCCACTTCCTTTCCCGTGCGCTTCATCATCCCATCCACCTCGCGCTGCCATCTCCCTCACTGCTCCCTTTATCACCTCTTCCATCCGCCATCTGTGACCTCCTCCATCGCTCCTCAGCCTTCATCCCTCACCCTCCACCACCACCCACCAGCTCCGCTCCCACGTGCTCCCAATCAACGTACCATCCCATCCTCTCTGCGTCCCTGCTCTCGCCGCCTGTTGCACGCTGCCGGTTTGCTCCAATCCTGCCGCGCTGATACTCCCTCTCCCTACACCCCCCATTGGCATTTTCTCCCTCGGGTGCAAAGCTCACGCCCCTCACCATCTCTTCCCACACATGCTGCCCTAAACCGCCGCTGATTCCAACCACCACTCCTGTGCTCGCCCCAACAGCCGCCAACCTCGTCGTCGCTTCGCCTCTGCCTCCACCTCCACTTCCACGCACCTTCCTGCACATTTTCGCCCTTCCTCCAATTGAATCTGCTCAACCCCTCAATGCCCAGTCCCTCGCTCCTTCTCCATACCCACCAGTTACCTGCGCGCATACTCCAGAACACCGCATGAACCCTAAACCTGCAAAACAAAACAAAACAATTTTTTTTTTAATAAAATTCAAATATTATATATAATAATAATAATATATTATTATTATATTATAATATTTATTTTTAAAACATTAAAAAAAAACTATATACAAATATTATATAGTTTATATATAAAAAAACAATAATAATATTAATTAAATAATTAATATTTATTATTAAAAAAAAAAAATACAAAAAAAGACAGTATCAAAAAAAGGGGGGAAGATCTTCTATCATCGAAGAAGTGAAAGAAACGAAGGCAAGAAATCAAGACTATATATCGTCGTAGAAGCCAAAATCAAAGGAGGACTCATCAAGAAATCGATAGCCATCTATCATCAAAGAAGTCAGAGACCATGGAAGCTGGTTTGCGATTACAAATAGAGAAATTAGAAGCCAAGTTAAAGCGTTATCGAAGAGACAATGAAGAATTACAAGACACAAATACGAACTTGGAAGTAATAATTAAAATACATGAGAAGCAAAAACAGCTCAAGGAACAAAAAATTTTCGACCAAAAAAATCATATAGAAAAATTGTCTGCCCAAATTGAGAAATTAAAAGATGAAAACGATTTTAATCAGAGATTGAAAAATCAAGATATAAAGAAAGAAATGAACGATTACGAAGCGGAAATAACACGGTTGAACAAAATCGTTAGCGACAAGGATGAAAAACTAACGCAGATACGACATAAATTAGAAAATCAAGAATCAGTGATCGACTAGTATCGACAATAGATAAAAGTTCTTCAACAACAAAATGACGACTCTAAAAAGACTCGTAAGTCGGAGATCGCAAAAAGTAATAAAACACTATCCAACAATTCCGAAGAAATTTTCAGATTAAGGAATCATAACAAAACACTAGTCACAAAAATTAAGAAGTTGAAAAATAGTCGGAAGACAGAACAATCTACGGAAGACATTGAAGGGAAACTTCTAGACAAGCAGGAAGAAAATAATTGCATTAGAAGTCATAACAAAGATCTTAAGGAACAACTTAAGAAGTCTGAAGATGACAAAAAAGCGCAAGTAGAAGTGATTAAGAAGTTTCAAAATGATTACGTGCCGTTGGAAAACAAGTTGGAAAAGATACAGAAGGAAACCTTAAAACCTCAAGGGATGAAAATACAACTTCTAACTTAGATCAATGCTCACAAGACGACATTCGTAAAAGAAAATGACATTGTGAAAATTCCTTATCGACGCCCCAACCATAAAAACCGATATCCTAAAAAGTGGGAACTATCGAAAGCTAATGGTACCAATGTGACCAAAGCTCCTAACGATAAATCAGTATGTAATGCCAACAATCCACAACAAATCAATTTGGGATGGATTTATTCATCCACATATCGGAAGTTATGCTCCACTCTTAGTAGTTCGTATCGACATGTTTCATCAGCTACGGCACTACAAAAAATGAGGCAGAAACATTATGAAGGCTTCGAGGACAAAGCCTTTCTAAGAGAGTGGCAATGTAACGAACATAAAATAAGATAATAATTAGGTTAACTAAGTTAGGTTATGAAATGAGGTGTCTCCTCAACATCAAATGCCCAAGCCATATTTAAGGCAGGGCCACCATTGTAACATATCATCTTTTATCTTATCATAATATATACTTGCCTTATGGCTTATCTGATTTACCAAGTCTTTTAGTGATTTCATTGTGTGAGTGAATAATTATTCGGCTCAGGGTAAGGGTTTGAACATTTGGCCACAAGATGAACAACTTACTAATTAGAGTTTGATTGCCACATACAAGTTTTATTTGGCTGGAAATAAAGAATTTGCTTATGACAACCCTAGTGGTTCTACCAAGAAAAGAGATGATGAATTAGCAGGTTGTGGACTTGATGATTCCTCGAAGAGGTATATTCTCAAAAGGTTTGACTCAGGTATGTTTTATTTTGAGGTGAGTAAGAAGCCTATTTAACTCTTCATGTGTTTACATCTTGACTTGATCTTGAGTAATCAAGGGTTTGTATAATCATGATACCTTCTAGCTTGATTATTACTGTGTAAAGAGCTTTGTGATTCTTTGATCAATATGATCAAAATAAGCAAGTGTAAAGTAGTTAGTTACCTAAGCAACTATATTAGAAATTTTCATATCTAGGGTTATGATCTAACCTAGATTATGCTAATGAATATGTGATACGACATGAGGATGATATGATGATGGTGCCATTGCACACTTTAGAAGTACATGCCCAATATAATGACAAGATCAAGATGCACACTATGACTTCCGCATAAGGGAAAATATAAAGAGGGAGGGCTTTCTATCCCAATTCATTTGATTCTTTGAATTGTCATGGTGAAACATATTTTTATGACATTTTGCATATATGTGTGATTGATATGCTCTTGATGACATCTAGATAGCTGCTTAGTATATGGATGGATGCTAAGACTATGCCATCATGGGGAATTGATATTGCATTTTGGTTATTGCTGACTATTGGTCTGAATTTATCTTGTAGGAAAGATCCACAAGAGGAGGATGATATGACTTGCTCCGAATGATAAGTAATGAAGTCTGCAAATCCTGTTTATGCACATAGTTAGATGCACATTTCAAAGGGAGCTCAGTGACCTGATACAGAGGGAGTAAGAGACCCCATAGAATGTAGGATCAGTTATCCTAGATGTTCATCCTCCCAAGTGTAGGCATAGAGTCAACAAAAGAGAATTTGCCAAGTATTTGTTATTGATAATTTATTCCTTATTAGAGTGGAACAACTGGTAAGTTCAGAGATCAAGAGGGAGCCAACTGTGCTCCTCAATCTTCAGCAGAATGGGATTGCAAGGAGAGATGTGATCTCCCTTGAGAAAGTTGTTTCTCGTCACTTTACAGAGGCCCCCAATGGTATAGACATGGAAGTGAGCCTAGTCCATGAGTTATCCCTTTCAGATGAGCAAGGGGAGGAGGCCAAGGAGTCTTCAGTTGATCTCTTTGAGAAGCCTCAAGGTTGCTTTGGTTTGATATCTCAGATGAGCTACGTCACCGATTCAGAACTTTCATTTATGAGGAGGCTGCTAAACAACAGGTTTGAAAAGATGCTATGAACTCCAGTTAATAATGGAAAATAACGTGTGGAAAGTTGTTCTCAGCTAGCAAGGGTGTTGATTTTTCTGAGCAACATTGAGAGCCCTTCTCATAGGAGAATGGGACCACCTGGTCTGGGACCACGGTGAAGTCTCAACCCAATGTTCAGTGACCATTTTGTTGAATGGTAGATATCTGGTCTGGGAGTCGGGACCATGATATAGACCCAGCTTTGCCTTGGGTAGACTCAACCTTGTGTTGGGTAGGCATCTGGTCTGGGACCACGATGTAGACCAGTCTAGGACTGGTAGACTCAACTTAGTTCTGAGTAGCCATTCTCTTGGAGAATGAAGACACTGTAAGCCCTAGACTTGGTCTAGGCATGTGTAGCACTCTGACCCTTGATCTATGGGCTTGGTGTGCTTCTCCAAGGATTAGCTACCCTTGGTTAAGATACCTTAGTGCCAGATCTAGGTGTCACGCAGAGTGTGAAATAAAAGCATTAATAACTCTCTTGGTTTATGATGATGTACTTTTGAAACAAAAAAGGACCACAGGTAATGACCACAGGGGCACCTGGAAAAAAAGCCAAAGTTAAAAGTCAAAATAAATAAAGACTTTTGTACCACAGGTGGAAGTCAAAAATAAATAAGGACTTTTTGTAGAAGTCAAAGATAAATAAAAAGACCTTTTGATAAATGTGAAAGTGAAATTAGGAAAAGATTAAAAATATTATTATTTTTATTTTTCCTAATCTTGTCCACTTACAGGTGAATGAAGGCTATAAAAGAAGATCAAGTCTTCTCATTATCATATACAAGTTTTGATCTCACAGGTGAAGCTGCTATTTTTACAAAAGGCTCCATTGAATGTTATTTTGCCTTAGCTAGGGCATTCATCTTTTCTTAGCAAACCCTCAGCTAGGGTTTTCACCACTTGGGCAATTTCTTACCAGCCATAGTCAGACCCATTCATCTTCCAGTTCCGGGCAGCTTGAGCAAGATTTGGGCAACCTCATGTCCATCCTGGGCAGCTTTGTTTTTTTTCTCTTTTTGGGAGCCAAGTTTTGGGCAGCCCCTTCTTTTCTCTCGGGTTGTCCTTATTCTCCTTCCGGGCAGCATACTAGGGCTCAACCCTTTTCTTTTTTTCCCACGGGCTCACCCTAGGCACCCCCGAGCAACCTCTTGAAGGCATAGCTGTGAGGGTTTGGCCCACGGCCAACCCTCGAGTAGCCTAAGGCAGGGCCTAACAGGGCTGCTGTGGCCACGGTCAGAGGACGAGCAGTAGCTGGGAGAGGACAGGCAGCAGCCAGGCAGGGAGCAGACCGCGAGCAACAGAAAAAGGACAGCTAGACAGGCAAAACCGGTCAATGGGCAACAGAAGGACAGATTCGTATGACCGTACAATTGTACAATAGAAGGGTACAGACTGTCAGTGACAGTCAGATCTGACTTGGGCAGCCTCTGTCAGTTTCGGGCAGGAGAGAGAAAATCTTAGTTTTTTCTGAAAAGCCCTAAATTGGTAATTTTTGTAATTTTTGGAAACTGTGGGTAAAATTATCAGTCTGATTTTTTACTGATATAATTAATAGATACTGTGGGTAAAATTCAGATCTGGATTTGAGGAACTTTTTGAAGAATTTTCTGAGTCATCTCATTTACGAGATGAGCTATTAATGCTTTTGGGGTTTTTGTCCTTTGAAGGTTTCCCTAGTGAAAAATCTTGTGTCCATTGTGCTGATGTGTTTTTACTGCACTGCTGATTTGTTTAAGTTTATCTGCAAATTTTTAACGTTATATGCTAATGCTAAAATTCAACATGGTATCAGAGCTTAGCATGTGAAAACACAGTAAAGGGACACTACTGCTGTTTTTCACTAGATCTTGGAATAAAATTTGCAGATCTAACATTTGGATAAGTGATAAGATGGCCATCAATGGTTTCAAACCGGAAGAGAAGCTCTATGGTTCAACAAACTTCAATTCTTGGAAGGCCAAGTTGACAACCATTCTAGATGAGAATGACTTGGATGACATTGTTCTTAATGTCACAGAAGAGCCAACTACAAATGCTGGTAGGCTTTCCTACAAGAGGAAGCAAGGTAAGGCTAGAAGAGTTATTTATGATTCTATCAGAGAAGCATTGATGCCTAACATCACATCTTTGAAGATTGCTAAAGCATGCTATGATACGTTGGTAAACCTTTATGAAAAGAAGGCTCCCAGTCAAAAGAGAGTCTTAAAGAAGAGGCTATGAACTTTGAAGTTTAACAAAGATGAAAGTGTTGGTTCCTTCTTCACCAAGATTGCACAGGTAAAAGATCAACTCCTTGCTATTGGTATTATTGTTGATGATGATGACCTTGTGCAAATAGTAGTTGATGGTCTCCCAAGTTCTTGGGAAACTTTCATGGCATCCGTTTGTGGACAAGAAAATCAACCAACCTTTGAAAGGCTTTGGCATGATTGCATACAAGAAGAAGGAAGGAACACTGACAAGGTAATCAAGGAGGATAACCTTGCACTTGGAGCAAAGACTAAGAAATTTAGGAAGCCTTTCCCTCAGCAAAAGAAGGGTAAGAAACCTCAGGGTAAGTTCTCTGACATGTCTAAGATCGAATGTTATACTTGTCACAAGTTTGGGCATTATACTAGAGACTGCAGGCAGAACAAGAAGAAACCCAAGAGAAGGTTTCAAGCATCTGCTGCAGAAGCAGAGGAAGAAGAAGATGAAGAACCAAAGAAGTTCACCACTCAGGTAGAACTTGGAGATGACTCCACTTACAAGATTGACGGAGTTGGCTCAACTTCACTTCAACTTGACTTAGGTACGGTTCTTCATGTTGATGATATTCTTTATGTTTTTGGTTTAAAGAAGAATCTTTTATCTGTTGCTGGTTTAGAAGATAAAGGCCACAGAGTCCTCTTTATGGACAAGAAGGTCTATTTATGGGCAAAAGACACAGATCTAGATTCAGCAGTACAGATTGGGGTTCGAGAGGGAGACCTCTACAAGGCCTCTAGAGTTTCCACTCACGCTTTGGTACATTACACAGTTGATCCCTATGAACTTTGGCATAGAAGGTTTGGACACCTTCACTACACAACTCTCCCAGGATTGCAGAAGATGGTTACAGGTATGCCAGAAGTTTCTCCAAAACATGAAGGAATCTGCAAAGGATGTGCTCTAGGTAAGAACACTAAGAAGTCCTTTCCCAGAAGCAAGAGTAGATCTAAAGGCATTTTGGATTTGATTCATTTTGACATTTGTGGGGCCCATGTCTTCACCCTCCTTGAGTGGGTGTTTATATTATGTCTTGTTTATTGATGACTACTCTTGGAAGTCTTGGATTGACTTCCTTAAAGCCAAGAGTGAGACCTTTGACAGGTTCAAAGAGTTCAAGACACTAATTGAAAATCAGAGTGGCAGGCACATCTGTATCTTGAGATCAGATAACAGAGGTGAGTATGAATCTAATGAGTTTGATGATTTTTGTCAAAAAGCAGGAATCGAGAAAGAGCTGACAGTGCCTTACAACCCCCAGCAGAATGGGGTTGCAGAAACGAAGAATAGAATGATCTGTGAGGCTGCTAAAGCCATGATTACTGATCTAGATCTTCCTTTGTCTTTGTGGGCTGAAGCTACAGGAACTGCAGTATACATTCAGAATAGAAGCCCACATGCTATCTTGGGTGAGAAGACTCTTGAAGAAGTCTTCACCAAGAAGAAACCTGCAGTTGATCACATGAGGATATTCTGTACTCTTGTTTATGTTCATGTGCCAAAAGAGAAGAGGGTTACGCTGTGTTTCATAAAACACTAGAGATTTCACCAGAAGATGCAGTTGCTCCACTTGAGTTTCCCGATTCAGAAATTCAGAGGGAGGAAGAGGAATTTCATGATCAAATTCTAGATGTTCCTGAGAACATTGAAAGTCCACTAGCAGAACTACTTGAAGTGTTGAATTTTCATATGCTTAGCTAAGACATCAGTATATCATTTCATTTTTCATAACAAAAGCATATAAACAGGATCACTGAAAGAAACAGTATCACAA
>LPNX010303873.1:1089110-1184375 GCA_001517045.1 Pseudotsuga menziesii
ATCACCTATATCTTCAGTATGGGAATACTGAAATCATCATCATCTATATCTTCAGTATGGGAATACTGAAACATCATCATCTCTATATTCAGTATAGAATCACCATCATCTGCATCTTATCTTGTATGTAGAAATACCGGATTCCTATGTGTTACGTCGGAACACAGGGTTCTTTGTCATCACAATTATGGTTATCACATAGAATCATTGTAGTATCCATCTTCAGGTCAAAGAGACCTGATATCAGCTTCTGAAGCCATATGGCTTCACAACTTAGTAGAGCAATCTGCTATGTATTTTGCTTCAACCGTGCTATAAGAGAAACACTGGACTGTTTCCTGCTAAACCATGAACTCATAGCAGACCTCAAACAAAAGCATCTACCTGATGTGCTTTTCCTGTCTGAGATACTTCCAGCTCAATCTGCATCTGTGTAGCCATACAATCTATACTCATGGCTACCATCATAGTATAGACCAAAGTCTATAGTCCCTTTCAGATATCTCATCACATGTTTTGCAGCTACTAGGTGAACCCATCTTGGTTGAACAAGATATTGACTTAAGGTGTTCACAACAAAACAAATGTCTGGTGTGGTATTTGTCAAGTACATCAATGACCCAATGATCTGTCTGTAGTGAGTCACATCCACTAACTCTGATGAGTCATCAGCTAACAACTTCAGGTTGGAGTCCATGGGTGTGGCCATGGCTTTGCATTCCAACATATTGAATCTCTTCAATATCTCTACCGCATACTTTTCCTGGTTGAGAAAGATTCCTTCTGAACTTTGCCATACTTCCAGACCTATGAAATAATGCATTAACCCAAGGTCTTTCATCTCAAATTCTTCTGCTAGTTTCTTCTTGCTTTCCATGATCTATTTCTCATTCCGTGTCGAGAATAAGTCATCCACATATAATAACAGGATGACAGGTTCATCTTCTACAACCTTGTAGTAAAGGTTAGGATCGACTTTGCTCTTGGCAAGGCCCATGCTCGTCAGGAAACTATCTATTCTTCCATACCAAGCTCTGGGAGCTTGCTTCAGGCCATAGAGGGCCTTCTTCAACTTGCATATGTGAGTCCATCTGTCTTCAACTTCAAATCCTTGTGACTATTCGATGTAAAACTCTTCCTCAATCATTCCATTAAGGAAGGCTTGTCTTTACTTCATCATGGAAGAAACTACCATGATAGTTCTAAAGGAAGTGTACCTTACTTTCTGGAGTAAGTGTCTCTTCAGAATTAATTCCCTCTTTCTGATAGAAACCTCTAGCCACAAGTCTTTCCTTACTTCTATCATCAACATATTTTATCTTGCAAATCCATTTGGAAGATACCACATTCTTGCTTTCTGGTTTGAGTACTATATCCCAAACATCATTCTAGTATTCTTTCATCATAACATCTTCCATGAGTTCGTCTTGTCAGGTCATCAACATATCCTAGTCTTTTGCATTCAACCTTGAAGGTTGGAACCCACTTTGGTAAAGTCTCGATCCATCACGAAGCTATCCATCATGTCGTACCATGTCGAACTCAGATATCTTCTGTAGTCACTCCCCCTGAAGTGGAGTATCATCTTCCCTCTTCATTTTGTACAGGTGGTTCTATGCTTGATATATATTGGTCAATAGAGTATGTCATGCCATAGTTTATTCTTTCTGAGGCAAATCACGAACCTTGCTTTGTACACTTGTTCTTGTGGATCCATATGGAGGATACTATGTACTTCCCTTTATGTCTCGAAATCATATCGTATACATCATTCCCCATGATCAACTGTTATTCTTTGATCATAGCTTCTTTCATAGCATTCTTTTCTTCATCTTGAGTTATCTCTCGTACCCATGGTGGTCTTCATCCTTCGAGGTGGATCTACCGCTCTCTGAAGCTCTTTCTTTCGTCATGGTGTCTCTGACCCTGGGAGCTTCGGATTTTATTGCAGTGAATCTTGAATTGTCATCACTTGTTCTTCATAACAAGTCTCATTCTTCTTGTAGGAGGTTGTACAAGACCTTCCGTACAATTCAAATGCACCAGCTGCATGGTTAGAACTATTTCGTAAAACATATGCATAACGACAAATTCTTATGCATCATGCAACTGTTTAGCCAATACAACATTCATCCATATCTCACATAAACTTTCTAGATGCCTTCCATCTTTATCATGACATTATTGAGATTGTGCACTAATCCAATATGTCATCAAGGCGGCTTCATTCTAGATAAGTAGCAATGGAGAGCACCATGAGCTACTTACCCATCACATGCATATTAGTAGTATACAGTCATTAATGCAAACAATCTATCATGCATAACACATCAACTAAATCAAATGTATAACAAAACAATATCATGAAGTGACAATTGAATACTTATCTTTTATTTGTTTCGTGGGTAAACTCCATCTTGATCATTCTGCTTCATCATCTTCTTCATTCATGACATCATCATTTCTTATTTAAATGATAAGATGGATAAGAGGTTCTTCAAGAATTGAGTTTTTCACATTCCTCATTGCTTGAGGGATCTTCTTTGAATGGTGAGAGCTTGATCTTCAATTGCTTCCATCTTCTTCTTCTCTTCTTATGAATCGAGTTTCTTCTTCTTCTTGAAGTCAACTGAAAGTAATCACTTCCTTCTGGCATACATTCTTCGCATGAATGAATCCCATGATCCTGGGAGACCATTCAAGGTGGCTATCACCACTTTTGCATTCTCCGCTTCTTCTTCTACTACTTCAAGATGTTTTGCATTCTGGATCTTCACATTCTTCAACTGTTTTCTTAAATCCATCTTCTGATTTATGTTCTTATCTTCAAATAGCTTGATCAAGGAATCAAACATCTTCGGTGTCTTTAGGGACGACACTTGTGGTACAAGTTGATCCGTGATTGGATCAATAATGATCTTCTTGGCCTTGATCAAGTTCTTCTTGTGTAAGGCTTTGAGCCTCATCTCTGTATGGAATTGGGGCCTCTCTACTCATGTAGTTGTCCAATTCATTTTCTTTAGAGAGATCAAATACTTCCATGCTTGGAAGTTGTCAACTTCACCAAGCTTATCAACAAGGTGATGCGATATATCACTTTGAAATGAGAACCTCAAATTCAAATAGCAAAAGATTAGATCTTACCGATTTGAGGTGTTCGTCCTGCTTTCGGAGCTGGCTGATCTAGGGTTTGTCAAAGAAACCTTGATTTTCAAAACTTGGAATCTTTTAGATCTGATTGGATAGAAAGATAGATCTCTTCAAATGGAGCTGTCCAATGTACTCCTTTTCTGAAAACAGTGGAGGAAAGCTCTCGGAATAGGAAGCCCTAGTTTTCCAATTTCTTCTGCAGAAATGCCTATCACTGCTTCTGTTATATCTCCGAAATTACAGCTCCTCTGTGTCTGGAATTTCGCACTGAGGTAACCTCACATGTCCTTGATCCAACACCACAAGTTTTATCAGAATTGGTTTCACCAATTGGGATTTATGATCATTTTCCCAAGGTGACCTGTTTCAGGACTGTTCAGAACAGCGAAGTTGTACAACCTGCCACGTGTCACTGTTTCATCTTCTAGTTCTTAAATTAGGACCACAGAAAGTAAAGTCCGTGCTCTTTCTGGAACATCTTCAGGAATTTAATTTGGACCTATGTAGCCCACGCTATAGCAATTTTCCCCAGGTGTCTTGTTTAGGGATGAATTCTGGAGGAGGCTGGAACCCTAACTTTGACAGATCATATCTCCCAGAATATAGCGAATCTAAGGCTGAATTTTGGACACAGTGTACATCAGGATTTTATCTTCGGCCGTTGCAATTTTCAGCTCCTGAGCCTTAGCCAATCTTGGTATATAGCGAATGTACCAAAATGTAGCAGTTTTAGTATTTAGGGTTTTTCTAGCTCGGGGTCAAACTAGGGTTTGACTTTCCCGGAGTTTCACCCAACCAAAAATCTTGATCCAGGTCTCTAAACTTCGATTTTGATGAGGAGAGCAATCCTATGCCAGGCTCACTCAAAAATTCCTCTTCAGTAAGAAGCCCTAATTTCCCGCACCGAAAACTGAAAATGCTCAGAATCGAATTCCGCTTCGACAGAAAGATGCACCCTTCAATGGAGAGTCAGCCTAGCCTTCTTTTGCTGATTGATTGTGGAGAGAGAACCAAAAAGTAAGAAGCCCTAGCTTCTATAGCTTGTGAAAGCTGTCCTATTCAGGTTTGCTCTGATACCATGTTGAATTTTCATATGCTTAGCTAAGACATCAGTATATCATTTCATTTTTCATAACAAAAGCATATAAACAGGATCACTGAAAGAAACAGTTTCACAAAAACAACACAGATTTATCCTGGGAAAACCCTAAAGGGAAAAACCCAGCAAAAGCTTCCTCAATATAGATGCCCCAAAAAGGTAAAAAGGTAAAACCAACAAGGAGATCAAAAACCTGATCCTCCTCCTTCTCCAGCTACTTCTCTCCTCCACAAGTGCGCTACTCAAGTGAGAGTGTGTGTTACAAATGAGGAGCACTACACCTCTATTTATATTCATCCGTTCACTTAAGTTAACTCATCTGTTATGTAGGCTCGAGTTACACATGTAGGCTCAAGTAACCACACTGGGGTGCTAATGACCCACCTTTACAATTAGAGGGGACTGCCTCATGACTCTTATTAGTTCTTTCGATTAGGAGCATCGGGGTACAAAGTAATACAAGTGGTTCTCCTGGTAGGACCATCGGGGACCACAAAGAAATACATATAGAATATTCTTCGAAGTTACAATATTTCAACATGAAGTTCCTCCTTCCAAAAGGAGACCTGCTTGGTACTGAAAGACGGTACAAGAATCTGAGAAGCATAAAGCTCCTCCAGGGACTTTCAGAGAAAGCATAAGACCATATAAGTACTCCGGTCTTATGAGTCAGCTTATCAGTTCAAAACCTTCATCATACGAAGATGCAACAAGTAAACAGGTATGGGTTGATACCATGATTGAAGAGTATAAGTCAATCATGAAGAATGATGTTTGGGAAGTTGTTCCCAGGCCTGCAGGAAAGTCAGTAATGACTTCCAGATGGATTTATAAGATCAAGCATGTTGCAGATGGCAGTGTGGAGAAGTATAAAGTCAGATTCGTAGCTCGTGGCTTCACTTAGAAAGAAGGCATTGACTATGACGTGACATTCGCTCCTGTTGCTAGGTACACTACTATCAGAACCATCATTTCACTTGCTATAGTTTTCGGATGGAAGTTACATCAGATGGATGTAAAGACAACCTTTCTCAATGGTAAGATTGAGGAAGAAGTGTATATTGAACAACCTGAAGGCTTTGTTGCTCATGGGAAGAAAACCCATGTATGTAAACTAAAGAAAGCCTTGTATGGACTGAAACAGGCTCCGAGAGTTTGGTATGCCAGGATGGATGGATTTCTCCATAGCTTGGGGTTTTCCAAAAGTACAGTTGGTTCTAACTTGTACTTTAAAGTTGTTCATAATCATGTCTTGATACTTGTTCTGTATGTAGATGACTTGTTTCTTATAGGTGACGAACAATTGATAGGAGGGAGCTTACCTCTGAATTCGAGAGGAAAGATCTCGGATTGATGCATTACTTCCTTGGCTTAGAAGTTTGGCAAAAGCTAGGTGAGATCTTTCTGATGCAAGGAAAGTATGCAGTAGATATCTTGCAGAAATTTGGGATGCAGGACTGCAAGTCCATGAGCGTACCAATGACTACCAACTTGACAAAGTTGCAGGATTTAGCTTCTAGTTCACAAAGTGTGGACTCTACTCTATACATACAACTCATTGGTTCCCTGATGTATCTCGTGCATATGAGACCCGACATCTGCTACACAGTGAATGCACTGAGTCAGTTTATGTCAGATCCGAAGCACATACACTTGGTAGTTGCCAAACATGTACTTAGATATGTGCGAGGTACTATCACGTATGGGCTCAGGTATACTTCCAGCAGTGGAGTATTGTTATCTGGATATTTAGATTCAGATTGGGCTGGCAGTGCAGTTGACCGGAAAAGTATCTCTGGTTATTGCTTCAGTATGGGATCAACAATGATCTCTTGGTCCAGCAAGAAGCAGGGTTCAATAGCTTAGAGGACAGCTTAGGAAGAGTATATTGCTCCAAGCGATGCCTGCAAGGAAGCAGATTGGCTTAGAAAGTTGTTATCTGATCTGTTCGAAGGAAAGCTTGACTCGATCATCCATTGTGATAATTAGAGTTGCAAAAAGCTTTCAGAGAACCCGGTGTTTCATGACAGATCGAAACACATTGAAATGATGTATCATTTCATCAGAGACCTAGTATAAAGAGGTGCTCTGAAGTTGCAGTACATTCGTACAGATGAACAGATTGCAGATATCTTGACCAAGCCTCTGACAATATCAAAGTTCATGTACTTTCATGACAAGCTTGGTATGGCAGAGAATGCCTCTCTCGTTGAGAGGGAATGTTGATTTTTTTGAGCAGCATCAAGAGCACTTCCCTTAGGAGAATGGGACCACCTGGTCCAGGACCACGGTTAGACTCAACCCAGTGTTGAGTGACCATTCTGTTGAAAGGTAGATATCTGGTCTGGGACCATGATATAGACCCAGCTTTGCCATGGGTAGACTCAACCTTGTGTTGGGTAGACATCTGGTCTGGGACCACGATGTAGACCAGTCTAGGACTGGTAGACTCAACTTAGTTCTGAGTAGCCATTCTCTTGGAGAATGAAGACACTATAAGCCCTAGACTGGGTCTAGGCATGTGTAGCACTCTGACCCTTGATCTATGGGCTTGGTGTGCTTCTCCAAGAATTAGCTACCCTTGGTTAAGATACCCTAGTACCAGATCTAGGTGTCACACAAAGTGTGAGATAAAAGCATTAATAACTCTCTTGGTTTATGATGATGTACTTTTGAAATAAAAAAAGACCACAGGTAATGACCAGAAGGGCACTTGAAAAAAAAGCCAAAGTCAAAAGTCAAAATAAATAAAGACTTTTGTACCACAGGAAAAGGACCACATGTGGAAGTCAAAAATAAATAAGGACTTTTTGTTAAAGTCAAAGATAAATAAAAAGACCTTGTGGTAAAAGGTGAAAGTGAAATTAGGAAAAGATAAAAAATATTATTATTTTTATCTTTCCTAATCTTGTCCACTTACAGGTGAATGAAGGCTATAAAAGAAGATCAAGTCTTCTCATTATCATATACAAGTTTTGATCTCACAGGTGAAGCTGCTATTTTTACAAAAGGCTTCATTGAATGTTGTTTTGCCTCAGCTAGGGCATTCATCTTTTCTCAACAAACCCTCAGCTAGGGTTTTCACCACTTGGGCAAATTTCTTACCAGCCATAGTCAGATCCATTCATCTTCCAGATCCAGGTAGCCTCATGTCCATCCGGGCAGCTCTGTGTTTTTTCTCTTTTCGAAGCCAAGTTTTGGGTAGCCCCTTCTTTTCTCTCGGGCTATCCTTATTCTCCTTCCGCGCAGCATACTAGGGCTCAACCCTTTTCTTTTTTTTCCCACGGGAGCACCCTAGGCACCCCTGAGCAGCCTCTTGAAGGCATACCAGTGAGGGTTTGGCCCACGACCAACTCTCGGCTAGCTTAAGGCAGGCCCTAACAGGGTTGCCGTGGCCACAGGAAGAGGAAGGAGACCACGGGCAACAACTGGGAGAGGACGGGTAGGGAGCAGACCACAGGCAGTAGAAAAAGGACAGCCGGGCAGCAGAAGGACAGATTCGTACAGCCGTACAACTGTACGACATAAGGGTATAGACTGTCAGTGACAGTAAGATCTGACTTGGGCAGCGTCTGTCAGTTTCGGGCAGGAGAGAGAAAATCTTAGTTTTTTCTGAAAAGCCCTAAATTGGTATTTTTTGTAATTTCTGGAAATTGTGGGTAATTATCAATCTGATTTTTTACTGATATATTTTACAGATACTGTGGGTAAGATTATGATCTCGATTTGAGGAACTTTTTGAAGAATTTTTTGAGTCATCTCATTTACGAGATGAGCTATTAATGCTTTTGGGGTTTTTGTCCTTTGAAGGTTTCCCCAGTGAAAAATCTTGTGTCCATTGTGCTGATGTGTTGAATGTGTTTTTTCTGCACTGCTGATTTATTTAAGTTTATCTGCAAATTTTTAAAGTTATATGCTAATGCTAAAATTCAACAAAGGGAAGTTAGTTATAACTTCCAAGTGGATGTATAAGATCAAGTTCTTTGTTGACATTTAGAGCTATTTGACGCTCTCAGAAAATCCTGTATTCTATGATAGGTTGAAACACATTGAGAGGTGTTGAAAAGTCACCTAGGAAGTGTTTGTCCACCTAGACTTTCCTTGGGGTGGACAAGGACACTTTAAATGGTGACCCCTAGTCATTTGCATTTAATGAATCATGATGTACTTTATGTTTTTAAAGTGACTTCATTAAAAAGGCTAAAGTCTTGTTTTTGCTATGTTCATATTTAAATTAAAGTTGAGTGATTATTTAAAAGGGGTTGCTCTCACTTTATTAAATGACATGAGATGCACCAAATGTCAACCCTTCATCTAATCTAATCTTGACCATTAGATTGAAGAGGAAGTTTCCATGAACAAAAACTTAAAGGGAACTAGGGCAAGGCAAACTCATCTCATTATTCACTTTTCAAAGAGAAATTTTGGAGAGAGGAAGAAGAAGAGCAGAGAGGGTTTGAAGTGATTTTGAACCAGTAGGAGAGAGAAACTGAAGACAAATTTGGGCACAAAAATCAAGAAGAGTTTTGACACAAATTTCGAGAAGATTGAAGAGCAAAAGTGGCACGAATTTTGAGAACTGTAAAGCAAGGTTTTGGCACAGATTTCGAGACATTACATTTTTGCACAGAATTTGAGATTCTGTACAGTGTATGAACTGCACAGTTTTTGAGATTTCGTATAGCAGTACGGTCTGCACGTTTTTCAAGATGACCGTGCAGTATGGTCTGCACAATTTTCCAGAAATTCCGTACAGTACAGATTAGGCACAGATTTCGAGGCAATATGGGTCTGGGCACATTTTTCGAGGCAAGTACATAAATTTAATTTTTGTCTGTACAACATAATTTGGGCATGTTTTTCGAGGTGAAGTTGGCACAAAAATCGAGGGGAAAAACAACATTAAAGGGTTCAGATTTCGGGAAGAAATTTCATTAAGTATTGTTGTTGATTTATGTATTTTACCTGAAGAAATAATAAATCTCTCTCTCAAAAACAGGTTTTCCCTTGGGGGTTTTATCCTAGACCATTGGTAAAAAACATCAGTGTTATTTTCATGTGTGTTTGGCTGATTTAAAATTTCCGAGTTTGAAATTTTTACTTGAAAAGAAAATTTTTGAATTGTTTAATTTGAAAAAGAATTCCATGTGTTTCAGTTTAGTCCAATTTTTTTGTTAAAAATTTGTGCATAGAAGGGTTTGGGCATTAAACTATGCAGAGAAGCAAACAAGCTTGAAATCGGGTTGGGGTTCTCAAAAACTTTCAAGAGGAAGCATCATTATATCAGGGACATGGTGTAGTATGTTCTATCAAGTAGACAGATTACTGATGTGTTGACTAAGCCTCTGTCCACGACAAAGTCTGGGTACTTTTGAGACAAGCTTAGTGTTGTTGAGAATGCCTCTCTTTCTAAGAGGGAGTGTTAAAGATAGTGCAACTGTGAGATCCATTCTCTGAATAGCACCTAGTCAGTTAACTAGGTTTCCTGGTCATTTAACCAGGCAGAGTAAGTCCCTGGCAGGTACCCTAGGGCCTCCAACCCTCCAACATTCTACTAGGGTTCTTGGTCTTGGAGCAAGTAGGTTGATGCCATGGCAAAGTCCCTAGCATGTGACTAGGGCCACTATTTGTCTCTAGGGCATTTTGGTCAGGGACTAGACAATGCTTGGTCATAAGGATCGAGCAGATCCTATAGGATGAGACAGAAACATCTTGGTTTGGGACCAGGTACACTCTTGGTCAAGGATCGGGCAGACTCTTGGTCAAGGACCGAGCAAGTCCTACAAGTGGTTTATCAACATTCAGTCTGGGACTGAAGCTCAGCTTAGGGTTGAGGACCATTCTTCAGGAGAATGGAGGACCTGGTCAGGGACAAGGGGGTTGATCAACATGATCCAGTTTGGGACTGAAGCTCAGCCTAGGGATGAGAGCCATTCTTTAAGAATGGAGGATCTTGGGTAAAAAGGTTGTCTTCCCACCTTGTTGGTACAACTTTGGTCTTGTGGGTAAAAGGGTTGTCTTCCCACTTTGTTGTGATACCTCTTGTTGACTTGTGGTTATCCCTATGTTTGGTTGGTCTTGTGTTGACCTCTCTTGTTGTAGTAGCGCTCCTCTGTACTGTTGAAATAATGTAACTTCAGAGAATATTCGACTTGTACTTTACATTATTATTATTCCTCCTTCAGGAGATGTCACCAATATAAAAGGTCATGTAAAATTCATGAGATTAAACCTATGTTGTAAGTCGGGTCAATAGTACCCATAAAAGAAAAATATAATTATTATTGTGAGTTTACCTACGTAAGTCGGTCCTGTCAGTTGGATAAGTTGGCCCAGTTAGGGTAAAATGTCAATTGGAAGATTAGTATAAATAGGGAGGCTCCCTCCCTCATTGCGCCGAGAGGCGCCTACAGCCTAGTATGGGGGAGATCTTGTAACGTGATGTAATGTTACTAACGTTTGTAACATGTCGGCAAAAAATAATAGTGATAGTGAATATTATGGGAGAGATCTTGTAACGTGATGTAACGTTAGTAACATTTGTAACATGTCGGCAAAAAGTAATAGTGATATTTGTAACATGTCGGCAAAAAATAATAGTGATATTTGTAACATGTCGGCAAAAAATAATAGTGATAGTGAATATTATGGGAGAGATCTTGTTAGGTGATGTAAAGTTTGGAACATGTCGGCAAAAAAAAATAGTGATAGTGAATATTATGGGAGAGATTTTGTATCACAAAATAAAAAATAATATCACTTTCTTAACGTTATTTTTATTAATAAAAAATAAATTTTCTAATAGGCCAAAATAAATGTCGGCCACAAAAACAATCAACAAAATAAATGTCGGCCACAAAAACAATCTAATATGGGGGAGATGTTGTAATCTTCCTACCTAACAAAACAATAAAAAAGTAAAAATTTAATTATCCGTAAAAAAAATATGTGGGTCAAGAAAAAAACACAAAATTGAATTATCCGCAAAAAAAATGTTGGCCTTACACATGGTTTTAAAATCATGTGCAAGGCATTCTAAACAACCCATGGTTTTATTGTACATGGTTTAGGAGGCTTTGCACATGGTTTTTAAACCATGTGCAAGGCCTCCTAAACAACCCCTGGTTTTATTGTACATGGTTTAGGAGGGCCTTGCAAATGGTTTTAAGACCATGTGCAAGGCCTCCTAAACAACCCATGATTGTAGGAGGGCTTGGCATATGGTTTTAAAACCATGTGTGGGGAAATGATGCAATGTTCGTTCCTAACAAAATAAAAAATAATAAAAAATATTATATGTCGGCCTTAAATAATATTAAATATTAATAATAATAAAATTATATGTGGACCTTAAATAAAAAGATGTGTCTTTTGGTTTGAATCAAATCAATGGATACCTAAGAAGNATATCGATAGATTTGATCCATCTCGGTGCTTGATAGAGCCTAGGATTTGGATCTACGCTGGTTTATACACACTTACTCACTCATGTATTACACAAGAGAGAAAGAAGGAAGGACAAAGAAGGAGGAGGACAAGTGTCTTTGGTGTTATGGCTCTTATGCTTAGGGTTTGGTCTCTCTCTCTTATGAGACCTTGTTCTTTGGTCATTGCATTCTGGTAATCTATATTGAGGAAGTTTTGCTGGGTTTTTCCCTTTTGGGTTTCCCAAGGTAAATTGCTGTGTACCTTGTGATTATGTTTCTTTTAGTGATCCTCTTTATGCTGTTATTGTAAAAATGTATTAAATGCTTATCAAGTTAGGACTTAAGCTGTAGCAACATATAAAACTTAACATTTAGTGTGGTACCTTAACTCTTGTTATGATTAACTTGTGTTTTATATTTTCTAACCCTCCTATTGTTATGACGTTTTGACCCTTTGTAGCGTAACCCTAGGTTAATGAGGGATTAGAAGGAAGATCCTTCTAGAAGTCTTTGATAGGTTATAGATACAAATCTAATTCTTCATTGTGAGAGTATCTTGAAGTGACATTTCAGATTTGATTTTATGTGAGACTAATCTACGGTTCTTACAACAGCTTTGTGTGTGACATCTAGGGTTTCTACCCTCTCCTTGCTTCCGAGCTCTCTTGATTTGGACTTCTTGCAGCTATTTGCTTCTCTCTCCTCCACACATGTGAGCTCTACTCTGTTTGTAGTTGGTGCTGTACCTTGTTTGAGTGGGCCGCTGCTGTTTGTGGGCAATTAGAGTGAGCCGTTGCTGTTTATGGACTGCTAGGGTAGGGCCGCTGCATGTTTGGGGGCTATTAGAGTGGGTCTCTACTGTCTAAAGGTTGTTAGAGTGGGCCGCTGCTATTTGTGGATTGTTTGTGGCCGCCACTTACTTGGATTGTTTTGGGTGCTGCTAGGGCAGCCACCACTTGTCTGGATTTTGTTTAGGTGCTGCTAGGGAAGCCGCCATCACTTGGATGGACTTTTTGTGGGCTGCCACCTTGTTAGAATGTTTTGTGGGATGCCACCTTGTTGGACTGTTTTGTGGGCTATCACCTTGGACTGTTATGTGGGCTGCCACCTTGGTTGGACTGTTTTGTGGGCTGCCACCTTGTTGAACTGTTTTGGGGCTGCCACCTTGATTGGACTGTGTGGGTTTCCACCTTGTTGAACTGTTTTGTGGGCTGCCACCTTGTTTGGACTGTTTGTGTGGAGGCTGCCACTGCTCTTGTGGACTATGTTTAGGGTATTGTTGCTTTTATATAGGTTGCCACTGCTTGTGGAGACTGTTTGAGGGTACCTTATGCCTCCCGGTGGCTGTCGTCCACTGCTGTAGCCTTCTTTGAGGCTGCCATCCAACTGGGTGAGGGTTTTATGGCTGCCTTTCATTGCTGGACACTTGTTGACTTTCTTGATTGATGTCTTGAAGTTGATCTTTGTTTTGCTGTTGCTGTATCCTCTACTGTACTTGTCTTAACCTATTCCTCAACACTTGTCTCTCTCTCAGGTATGTCCATTGCCCTTAGGTAAGGGCCATACTTGTTCTATTTTGTTGACTTGCCTCCAAGAGGCAAAGTCTGATCTGAAAGTAACTTTGAGTATAAGGAAGGTTCACTAACCCTAACTTAATTTATTAGATCTGTTTTTTTATTTTTAATTTTTTTTAATTTTCTGCAATTGTTAAATGTGTGCTTCAACTTTAACACAATGATCTTTGGGAGTGTTCAAGTTGAAAGAGATGAAAATTATAATTTCTATTTGCTAGATTTTTACCACTGTTGTACTGTTACTTCAGTATTATTTTATTTTGATCTGCATTAAAGTACAAGTTTGTCAAATTTTTGAAAAACCCTAAAACTTTAACACTTCCTGCATTGCATCTTCCATCTCCCATGTTGCTTCTTCAAGGCTATAATGGGTCCATTGGATCTTTACTTGCCCGATGGCCCTATTTTTTTCATAAAGTCTTTTTGTCTAGAATGCGCACTCATCGTTTTGGAATATCGCCTTCCGGTTCCACCTAGATCACTAGCCAATCAGTTATGTGGTTAGGATCAAACACATTTTTTAATGACACATTAAATACATTATGCACACGTAGAGAAGCAAGTAATGCTAATGCATATGCTACATGCCCTATCTTATCCAAAACTTCAAATGGCTTGTAGAATCAAGCTACAAGCTTTAGACAGATTCCCAATTTTAGGGAACTCTTCTTTGGGCTGACTTTGAGGTAGATGTGATCCCCACTTGAAATTCTCAGGCTGCTCTACTCCTGTCTGCATAACTTTTATGTTTGTCCCGAGCTATCTTTAGATTCTACTTAAACTTGACCATCCGCTCTTCCTTTTCTTTGAGTAACTCTGGCCCAATTATCATCCTGTCTACTGGTTAATCCCAACTGATGGGAGTATTGCATTTTATGCCATTGCCTCAAATGGGCTCATTTTTAAAGATGCATGATACCCATTATTGTAGGAAAACTCCTCCAAATGCAAGTACTCTTCCCACCTGGATGGTTGATCCATCACATACATTTTGAGCTTATCCTCAACGACTTGATTAACCCTTTCAGTTTTCCCATCTGTTTGTAGGTGATATGCTGTACTCATATTAATATTTGTTCAAAGCCTTGAAACAAGTCTTTCCAAAAATTTGAAGTGAATTTGGAATCTCTATTGGTCCAACAACTGCCTTACAATCTGGCAACTTCCTTTAGGTAAATATCTGCTATGTTAGCAACTTTATATGTTGATTTGACAAGTATAAAATGAGCTACCTTAGTTAGCTTGTCCACCACTACCATGATGGGATCATGTTGTTTAAATGTTTTGGTAAACTTGGTGATAAAATCTACATTCACCACATCCCATTTCCATTCTGGAATAGGTAAAGGTTGAAGCAATCCCACCGGATGTCCTTGCTCAACCTTGACTCTCTGACACTCCATACACTTAGCTACATAATCCGCAATGTCTTTTTTCATACATGGCCCAAAATACCGACTCTTTACTGCTGTAAGATTCTTCTGGTATCTTGATTGTGTCTTGCATAAGGAACTTATGCATCTCATCCAAAATTAACTTTTTGATGTCTCTCGAGTTGGGCACTTAAATTATTCTTTTATACTTGAGAATTCCATTATCTTCAATTCCGTAACAATCATACTTTTGAAGCATATTTTCTCGCTGCAATCCTTCCTTTACTTGTTGATAATATTTATCTGCATTTACAGTAGTAATAATTTTGTCTTTCAATCTAATTTACCCTTATTGATGGTTGAGCATGCATTGAATGTATCCTTCAACTGAGTGCATCAACCATTATATGTTTGGTTTCCCCATAAAATAATAAGTCTGAATCCAGGAAGTGTTCTATTTCCAAGCCCATGCAATATCTCGTATTGGGAGGGCTAGGGGGACATATTTTGGTTGGAAATAACCCAAGTTTTTAGGGAAAAGGAACCAGGAAGTTTGGAGGCAAAGGAGGCCCTGCTCTCAACGCCATCGAGCAAAGAGTTTAGCAGGCTGTCCTTACAAGATGATTACTAGAAGGTATGTCTGGTTAAAGGGGGTCCCCACTGCTCACATGGTTCATCCATCACTTCATGCATGTTCTCTTTTTCTTGGTAAATTGCAAATCAAACTCACACATGAACTCCAACCATCTTGCCTGCTTGGTGTTTAAATCTTGTTTCTCAAATAAATACTTTAATCCACTATGATTTTTCCTTAGCTCGAATTTCCTGCTTGTGAGGTAATTTTGCCACATCTTCAGCGTATGCACTATTGCAACAAGCTCCACGTCATGCATGTCATACTTCTTCTCATGCTCCTTGAGCTTCTTGGACTCATAACAGATCACATGCCCTCGTTGCATCAAAACTCCATCGACTCCTTTTTGACAAGCATCTGTACATACTATGAAATCTTCATTGGGGTCGACGATCTTGAGAATTGGTGTGCTGGTTAACAATTTCTTCAGCCACTGAAAAATTTCCTCACATTATGGCGTACATTGGAATTTAATTTCCTTCTTTTGCAATGAGGAAATTGGATGCACCGCCTTTGAAAAACCCTCAATGAATCTCCTATAATACCTGGCCAATTCCATAAAATATCTAACTTTGGACACATTCTTGGGTGTTTGCCAACTCATGATAGCTTTGATCTTTTCTGGATCCATTGCTATCCCTGCATCCGAAATAATATGACCCAATTAATGGATTTGCTTTTGGTAAAATGAACACTTAGCTTGGCATAAAGATGATGTTCCCTCGACACTTCCAGCACTAACTTCAAGTGTTTTGCATGCTCTTTCTTTGTCTTAGAAGAAATAAGAATGTCATTAAGGAAAACAATGACAAACTTATTGAGATACTTCTTGAAAATTCCATTCATAAGACACATAAATGTGGCTGGTGTGTTGGTCAACCCAAATTGCACCACCACAAAATCATAATGATGATATCGAGTCCTAAACGTTGCTTTGCTGATGTCTTCCTCTTTGATTTTTACTTGGTGATAACCAGATCTTAGATCTATCTTGGAGAAGACACTAACTCCCCTTAGTTGGTCAAACAAGTTGTTACGATCAGAGTGCTTGATGCATCCTTTCTAGACATACTAGAGCGAGGCGTTGCTATACCCGATTTAGCACACCTCATTTTTCCCACTCGGACCTATTTTTTGGATAGAAAACCTCTCCTTCTGGTCTCCAGACCAAATGACATCATTCCTTAAAGAAGAAGCCTACATGGTTAAAAAGGAGGGCATTGAGGGGCGAGCATCTGTTGGGTTTAGTTTGGGCATGGAGTCCTCCTTTTGGCTCACCTTGCACTTGGTGGAGCCCATATTCACATTTTTATTGTTATTTTATGTCATTGTGTGGTTTAGTCCCCAAGTTTGTGGGTGTATTAACCTAAAATTTTATATTTCGTCATTATCTTGTAGGCTCAAATTTGTAAATGGTTGAGGGTTGTCTCATATAAATAAGACATCCTCACCTCATTAGTAAATCATGGACAAGGCTTCAATTTATGAAATCTTTTGTCTTTCCTTTGGTTGATGAGATCATTTGAAGCTAGGCACACTTCTCTTGGGATGTCTTTTCTCTCTCGCATAAATGGTGAATAGAAGATTTTTTAGGGTTTTATAGTCACATGGTGAGTGGATGCTAAGAATAATTGTGATAACTCGTGCTCAAGGGTGAGCTAAGGTGCATCTCCTTACTCATTCCTTGATAAATGTTGGTAAGTTTATCTTGTAACCCTAGTTTAACATCATTCTTGAAGTGCTTTGGACTAAGGTAGGGTTTATTTGCAAGCATTTTGTTTACATGCTTGAGGATACCTTCCTATCAAGAAGCTCTCCATAGTTCTATTAAGCCTTAGATTTCTATATTTTCCCTAATTAGGGTTTTGTTAGCGTTGCCGTAGTTGTAAGTAGTGGACTGTTGATGTTCTCATGGTTCCAACAATGGGCAAACATTTTGCAGATATTCTCCTAGATGGGTTTGCGACCTAGGGAGAATGGATCCTTCGTAGTCATTCACTGTGTCTTATGGCTTGAATGCTTTGCCTTGGCTAGTCATCTGTTGCTTGGAGTGGTAGTAGGATAGAGGCCACATTGCATTCTCCATGTGGGAGTGCTCTGTAGCGGGAGTGATCTATTCTTATAGAGTGAGATGACTTGTTTGTGTTACAAGGAGATCTTATCTCTTTGTATATTAAACAAAGTCTAATCTAATGTTGAATTTGACAAGTGGCTCTAAGAAGTGTCCAAGACTTCTTAGAGTATGGTCAAATCAACATTAGAATTTAGAGCTCTAGTGAAGAATGTGATCGCATGTGAAGAGGCATGGAGAACTTTTCTATGTTGAAGAAATATCCATGAAGACAAGACAAACCCTTGAAGAAGTTCCTAAGAGCACTGAAGAAGCTCTAGAAAAAAATAGAGACAAGATGGCAAGTTGGCTTAAAGGCAAATAAAAGTGGAAGATCAAAACTAGCAAGTCGACCCAGTGAAGGAAGACAAGTTGGCCCCATTTGAGGAAATTTCTAGTGAATTGAAGAATATAAATAGAGAGCCTCTCATCTCATTTGAACAGACACTCAACACCTCATCTTCTCTCTCCACATGTGCACATCTCTTGGAAAGCCTAGCAAAAGGAAAGAAGGATTTTTTTGGGATTGTCTTATTCTCTTAGAAGACTCGCTACCCTTGCTAAGTTTTCTTGTGAAGGAGGATGAGCCTCTCCTATACTCAGGTTCATATTCATGATTGTCATTGTTCTTGTATTGGATTAATTTCTTCTGAGAAAAGTTTGCTGGGTTGTCTCCTTGTTTGGGTTTCTAAGGATAACTTTTTGTGTCTCTTGTGCATGGTATTCTTTCAGTGATCCTTGCTTTTATTTGAACTGCAAATGAATAATGCTATATATGTGGGATGAAGTGAATAATGAAATAAAGTTGAAAGGAATGAAAATTATATTGCCAAGTTATAAAACACTAACATGGAAACCATCATAAGAGGAGGAAAGTTAGCCTTATTCTCTCATAGCCCTAGGGTTTGAGACAACAATCTAATACCCTATCCTTAAACTACCCTCTTTTTATCAAAATTTACATGTCTTTTATTTATTTTACGCATAGAAATATTCTTACATTGGGAAAAGCCCTAAAAATCTAAATAAATTCAAAATTCCAAAAAGTAGTTGTGAATTTCTTTTTCTGAGCCACCCCTAAAATTTTGCCCTAGGGTTTTAGCCACAAACCCTAGAGAGTGCCCTCATTAGAGGAAGTGCATTGCATTGGGATATGTGAAACCCTTGTAAATTGTAAATCAAAAGTTGTTTTGTATTTCTAATTGATCCTCCAAGTTCGCCCTAGCCCAATTGTTCTCTTTAGGGCGCACTTTTTGGAGTGAGTGCCTTGGGAGGTGTGACATTGCCTTGAGAAGCATGAAATTGCCTCAATTGGTGTGATTTTGTTTGATAAAGTGAATAAGTCCATATATATATGATTCTAGTGTCTAAGATTCGATATTGTTCGACTCCGACAAGGCATTAATCATAGCTATAAAGGTTTCGTGGAAGGTATTTGTGTCTGGTTGGTGGTTGCAGGTATCTTTCACTTATTAGGGTCTCCCCCTGGGTTTTGGAGTTACCTGAAGTGTTGAGAGGCTAAACTGTGGTGACATTGGGTTTAACTCTCTACCGAGCTTACCTTCACTAGCACTAAGTATACATTTACTTGATTTGTAAAGGGTTGCTAGTTTGAGCTCTGACATAAGTCATCAATTCTGGCAAAGGATATTTATTTTTGACTATGACTTTGTTTTACTGCAAGAAATCAATGCATAATCTCAACGTTCCATCATTCTTCTTTACACATACCACTGGTTCTCTCCAAGGAGACACACTTGGCCTTATGTATCCTTTCTTCAACAACTCTAGTTGCATTTGTTACTCCTTCAACAATGGTGTAATCATCTTGTACAATATTTGGAAACTGGGGTAGCTCATGGTACCAGATCAATAGAGAAATCAATATCTCTTTTAGGTGGAAAACCTAGTATTTCTTCAAACACATCGATGAATTCCTATAATACTGGAAAGTCCTCCAAGTTGGGGCCTTTATTCTTTTTTGACTCTTCCACATGAGATGCATACAACTGACATCCTTTTCTGAAGCACTTCTTCAGATGTAATGCTGATATTTTCCTGATAGAAACCTATAATACTGGAAAGTCCTCCAAGTTGGGGCCTTTATTCTTTTTTGACTCTTCCACATGAGATGCATACAACTGACATCCTTTTCTGAAGCACTTCTTCAGATGTAATGCTGATATTTTCCTGATAGAAATTGGTCTTGGGGTGCCCTTCTTCATCAAGACAATAAAGTGTCTTATTATGGCAATTTAATACCACATGATGTGCATCCAACCAATCCATCCCGATCAACACATTATAAGACCCAAGAGAAATTATGTTCAAATTTGCAAAGGTACTAAGTCCATTTTGTTGACTAAATTGTCATTGATGCCAACAGGTGTGTCGGTGTCTTGGTACCCCTTGAGGAGCCCCTCTAGGTGAGAAGTATGTCAGTGTCAAAGGAGACCTTTTGACCTTATCCAAGCCCAAGTTTGAAGCTCTTAGAGCCCTTGGGACAATGCCAAAAGCCCTATACACCCTTTAGAGTGTTTAAGTTCCCCTAAGTTGTTTCTATGGCTCCCCAGTTGTTTCTTTGGATTCCCCAGTACCACAACCTATGCCCTAGTGCCCTAGAAAGTGTCCTTGGTGGGTTGAAGAAGTGTAGAACCTCAAAGAGTCCAAATGACCCATTCAGTGGTCATTTGTGTTTTAATGAGATCATGTTACCCTAAGAGAAGTCGAGGCACCCCCACACTTAATGGTTTAATGATCCTTGAAGGAATGGCAAAAGTAATACCCTTGAGATGGTCAAAATGATCAAGAAAGTCCTTGAACCCACACCTTGATGGTCATGGGGTTCTTGGTGGCTAATAGAACACACCCATACATATGTTAACATTAAAACCCTAAAACTTGTAACAAGTGTGTAACAAGTGTTAAGATCACTAAATAAAAGAAAAAAAAATATTAAATAATGCTTAAGGTCATTGAGTGCTAAAACATAATAAAAATGTTAATCCAAGTGAAGAGAAGTTGGCTAGCTTATCCTCCAACGTTGACAACCTTTAACCCTTCATGAAGTCGGCCCCATTGAGTGATGATATGTTAAAACATTTTTAAATTTAATAAAACCTTTTAATCTACCTAGAAGTCAGCCCTAACTTCCTCCTCCTTAACGTCAAGCTTGTATATATATAAACATTAGTTGCCATAACTCTAACCACAAAAACAAAACGCAAGAGTTGTAGTGTGGACTGAGATACACAACAGCAACAAGGGATCCGAACCTTCCACAAAGATTTTTTGGGGAATAAATAGTCCGATTTTTGAAAGAAAGTAATTTTCTTGGGCACTCAACAAGGTTTGGATAGTGATCTGAGGGAACTCGTGAGTGATTGAGGCAGCCCTACACCCGAAATTTCCATAGAGATATATCTTTTTCGGGGTTAAAACAGTGTATTGTTTTGTGTTATTGCTGGTGATAGTCTGCTGACCTTGTTTTACCAATTCACACCTTCAACGGTCGCGAGTTCCTTTCTCTTGATTTATTGCTGTTCACTGCTACCTCTTCAAGCTACAACCCGAGTTTTGAAGTATTTGCAACATACAGTCCGAGTTTGATACGTTGTGAACAGTCCAAGTTTCAACAATGTTTGGTTGATGTTTTCACTGATGCTTATAGTTTGAGTTTAAGGTCATCTACATAACCTAAATTCGTCCACAGTCCCGAATTCAAGCACACACAAGTCTGAGGTTGGTGTTACACAACTCAAGTATGAGGTAAGATCAATGAACACCCTGTGATGATGCTCTCCTATGTATTATGATGTACACTCTGTGATGCATGCAGTCCTATACTCTATGATCTATGATGCATGCATGATGCACTCCTACACTCTATTATGATGATGTGATGATACATATTATGACATGATACACTATGATGAACATGCATGCTATATGACTTGATACACTCTATGATGATAATGTTTGAGTGAACAATAAATACGGTGGTATATAAACAAGTAATATACAGTGGCATATTTATGTGTGAAGTAAATCCATTGTGATTTATATGATGCTGATGATGCATACTAGACTATGATGAACGCTCTTTGATGCACACTCTCCTATACAAATGATGCACATACATGCTATGGTGTAATGATGCTCTCCTATTCACTATGATGTACACCTGATGATACATACACAATGATGATGTATATTTGACGAGGATTCATACCCTATGACGATAATGCATATCCTACGATGATGCATGCATACCTTATGATCAGTGAAAGCAGAGTAGAACTACTTGATGAGTGACTGGGTATGATGAGGTGTACAAGGATGTACATGAGTAGTGTATGTTAGTGATTAGAGAGCAAAGATTTACACTGTTGGGAGCGAGGAGTGGGAGCGAAAAGCGAAATTTTCAAAAGATTCCAATTTGAGAGCGTTTCGGGAGCGTTTTTTATATAATATATATTTTTATATATTTTGATGCATATATATTAAAAAAAACATGTATTATACCAAATTAGCTATAAAAAACATAGATATAACCATTAATACACATGTCACATATAACATCAATCTTCTAGGAGCTATGACTTGTAGCATTGTCATCAAATGATCAATCATCAACAACATCAATCGTCAAATTTCAACATATAATATCTGCCATAAAGAAACTCTACCAGTCTAACATATAACATCAACCATGAATGATGAAATGAAACAAAGCATCATAATATCATATTCAATACCAAAGAGTTGTAAGATCATAAGATGATAAGAATCAAGATGCAGTCAACAATTTAAAGTTCAAACTTCAAACTTCAAAGTAGGCCATAATGTTTACAAAATAGGCCAGCCGCCATAATAAACATGAAATACAAAGTATTATGATACTATCTACTAATCTACTAAGTTTTCCTCCTGCCATGAGAAGCTTCCAATTTTTTTTCTCGCGGTCTAGGTGGAATAGGAGCTGGTGGAAGTGATCGTGGAACACGAGAAGAAGATGAATGGACCCCACAGATTGTCGGGCATTGTGAAGCTAAAGGCAAAACTCCTGCATCTGTAAACCTACTAAGGGTTGGGGGTGGCATCTCTGATGTATGAATCGGATGAGGATCACCCTCATGATCACCCAATAGTTCATCCTCCAAGCGCTCTAATGCAATGGCTTCATCCTCCACATTAGCCTCCTTTGGATTGTTGCCCCAAGTCAAAAAAGTTCTATCATTCTTGGTCGCTTCACAATAATGGGACAACAACCTCAAGTTGTAGTGCACATAAACCAAACTTTCGGCCCGTTCTGTATTCAAACTATTTCTCTTGACGTTGTGGATGAAGCTGTAGGTGCTCCAACACCTCTCTGCAGAAGAACTATTGACAACCTGTGAAAGCACCCTCACCGCCAATTTATGCAAATATGTGGCACCACTACCATACATGTTCCAGCAATGGATAGGATCCAACCTCTCTCGATCTTTGGTTGCATGCAAGGTACCAAAGAATCCATGTTCACTGATGTATTGGCTCAATTCACTCCGTACTTGAGCACACTCCTCATCAGGGACCAACTTTTCTAATGCAAGCATATACCCATTTTGCACCTCTGGATCTGTGTGGTCTTTTACTAACTCCACCACCAGGTGTAGGTTGGGCCAACCACGATGGAGAATAATATTTTGGGGTAAGGACATATGCAAGGGCATGGAGTGGAACATTCAAATTATCCCACCTTTTGACCACATGTTTATGAATATGGTCATACAAGATTGCATCTCTTTGCTCAACAATGTCTTTGATATGACCAAGCATGCTATCCATTTGCTCATACACCTCCCCAATCATCGGCTGATCTGTATATGCAAAACGAATCTATTATAAACGGGCTTGATGAACTGTAGAACATATTTAACATGTGTCCAGAAATGACCATCAAGAATGGTGTCCTCCACATCCTGAAAGTCATGTCTATCAGATGCGCTTGCAACTCTATTTTTACAATCCCTGCCATGAATCACTTGAGACCATACTAGCCAATGCCTCTCTTACCTTCAAAAGCCTCCTGAAGGTGAGGTAGTAGCTACCAAATCTACTCTTCGCAATCTTCAATAGCTCCAACCTAGAGTGATTGCGAAAAATGTGGTGTGCCATGCTATGATTGGTGATAAATTTTATCATTTTCTTACCTCTCTTGTACAAGGCACCAATCCATCGGTAACTAGGGTCCTTCATCTTAACAATATCATGCATCAAAAGGTTCAATGTGTGAACCAAACACCCTGACCAAAATATGTTGGGATACTTATCCTCAATGATTGCTCCTGCTGCCTTGCAATTAGCAGCATTATCTGTGATGACTTGAATGACATTGTATGGCCCAATCGTTTGAATGGTGTCAAGTAAAGGTTGTGCAATATTGATACCAGTCTTGTAGCGATCTGAGTAGACGTGAGCTGAAAGGAAGACCACACCACTAGCAGACACACCAAGAATATTTATCAATGGCTTGCCTTTAACATTTGTCCACCCATCCGATACAATGGATACCCCATATAACGACCAATCATTTGTAAACTTTCCAAGAATTGATTTTGGCTCTTTCCCTGTCAAGTCCCACGGTTCTAGCTTTTTGTCATACCCAAGGCTCCTATATCCTTTAGGGGGCACCATTGATGGCTTGTACCATTTTATGCCAATAGGGTGAGCGAAGGACATTGAATGGCACACATGCATAGAGAAACCTGTAAACTTTTGAATCCACATCATCTCTGCAACCAAGGTCAAGGAAATCTGATAATGTTTTTCGCATAGGGGAGAATCCACTAGCAGGGGTGGATGATGATCTAGATCCACCACTAAACATTCTCTGTGGAGATTCAGATTCGACCCTTGATCTCTTGGAATTGTTTGAGCGGCCTCTTGTTCCATCCTGTATTTGTTTCCTTCTTTACTTGGCACTTTGTCACATGTTTTGACTCTAGTAGCCTTACCTTGATCACATGGCATAATCCCACACAAATGCTTTCTCACACGGGTATATGAACCTGTGCAAGTTTTATTACAATGGAGGCATGTAACTTTGTGGTTCCACCCCCTCTCCCTCCCCCAAGCCTTGTCACATACTTCCACAAAGGTGTTGTGTCTTTTTTGGCCCCTCATCACTCTTAATCTCCTCCTCCTCCTCCTCTCCCTCTTCCTCCTCCTTTCCATGGTATGTGTAGCTCCCTATCTCTTCATCCTCATCATTGCCACGACCAAATCTACTTCCCACCACCACCATCATGAGAAGAATCGGAACCAACCACAAAAACCACATACCCATCATGCTTGTTGATTCAATATGAGAATCACTTCTTGCCTACAATAGAATGATGGAGAAGAAGAAATTGGAAAGGGTAGGAAAAAAACACATACAAGATTTAAAATTTTAACATAGTGAAATATTTTTTTCAAAAACAAACAAAGATTGGGTTTTTAGAGCCTACCTCTTTAGCTCTTCAAGGATGGTTGAATGTCTCTATGGAATCTTTCAATCTTCCTTCCAAGCTCTCACAAATAGAAACTTTCAATCTTCCTTCCAAGCTCTCACAAATAGAAGCTTTCAATCTTCCCTCCAATATCCCTTCCAAGCTCCTACAAATTTGCTCTCAAACAACTAGCAAAGCCACTCAAAGCCCTAGCAAGAAAAATGAAAACAAGCAAATGAGGAATAGAATGAGTCCAAATAGAGGCCAATAGTGTTTATAAACACTAATTAAACCCTAGGCAACCGTCAAAAAACATATTTTTTTCCAAAAAAAAATGAGAATTTTTTTCCCATCACGCAGAATCGGTCAGGGAGCGATTTCGGGAGCGTTTTTTTTGCTTCGGAATCGATCCGAGAGCTCTAAGGAATCACTTCGGGAGTGTCGATTCCTAATCAATTCCCTCAGCGATTCCTAAATGTTAGGGAGCGTTTTTGTGTGACGGAATCATGATTCCGAAAATCGCTCCCGGGAGGAATTGATGAGGAATCTCGATTCCGGGTGTGATTCCTCCCAGAGTGCGAATTGGGAGCGATTCATCAGGGGGAGGAGCGATTCCCCACAGCTTAGGCAAAGATTATCAGCAGCAGGTTCAGTGGTTGGTTTGACAGGTCCATAGGCGCAGTTGTATTTTTCTTCAAGGTGGTAGGGTGGTGCTAGGGCTCACTATCTTGTGAGTTAAGCTGTTGTAGCAACTTGTCAGCTGTAGCTGACGAAGCCTAAGGGGTTGTAGCCCCTTCTAGTTGTAGCTGGTAAAGTTGTATTAAATTTGTTTACCCCAGTGGTTGCTGGGTCAAATTTATTTTTAAAAAGTCTTCTGTGGTTTTACCCCCAGGACTTAGGTTTCCACGTCAAAATATTGTGTATTGTGCATCTTGTTATTTTCATGTACATTGATGATATGCTATGATTGGTGATTAGCAACTTGCTTTTGATTAAAATTTTTTTAATTGTGCAAATACTGATTCACCCCCCTCTCAGTGTTTCAACACATTCATGTTCAATGGATAGTCCTTTACTAACTCATTGATCTTCCTCTTTGCTTCGGTAGTCAACTGAACGATCCAAGATTAACCATGCTTGCTTCTCTTTAAATGAAATCTTTCAACCATATCAGGAGAAATATAACTATGACTTGCTCCAGAATCAATTAGGATGGCAACAGGTTGATTGACAATCTTACCTTCAACCTCAATCATGTTCGATGAGAAATCGACATGCCAATTGTCCAATGCTGCATAAATTCTTAGATTATTCCTAGCTACATCCTCCATTGTATTAACTTCCTGAATATTGTGCACTGCTCTCATTCGTTCTCTCCTTTGAGTACACTCCTTGTACTAATGATTTCCTTCACATCCCCAACAGTTAACAAGTTTCTTACTCTTGGAAACTCTGTTCTTTAGAACCCATCCTGAGCAAATTCCCTCTGCTGAAGTGGCTGCAGATTCCTAAAGGAAGGTGGCTTGAATCCTTTCTTTGTTCCTTCTTATTTCTCTTCTTATCTTTCCAAGACTTTTGAATATCTGTCCTTTTCCTGTTCTGATCATATAGCTGTTTGGTTTTTTTGATTGTCTCTTCAAGAGTCTTGGGCTCATCATACTGAATTTTGTCTTTAGGAAAGGAAGGCAATCCACTCAAGAACTTTTAGATTTTTACCTTCTCTTCCTTAATGAACCCCATATACCTTAGCAACTTCAAAAATTTCTCTCATATTCCTCCATACTCATAGCACCCAATCTGAGCTCAAACAACTCCTCCATTTTTCTTTTATAGTAATGTTATGATAAGTATTTGTGGTGAAAGTACTTTTGGAATTGTTTCCTAGAAAATCTCCTTTCACGGATATGCTTCACCTCCACTAAATGATCCCACCATATGGAAGCTTTCCCCTACAAGTTATAAATGGCAATTTTGGCCTCCATATTTAAAGAATAATTATGCAATCGAAGATACTTCCTCATCCCCAATAACCATGCTTCAACACCTTCCCCCTTCTTGCTCTCACCATCAAAAGTAGGAGGCTTGATCTTCCGTAGCTCCCCTTGTAGCACTTCTTCCACATACTCTCTTTTATGATGCCCAACTTGAGACATTTTTGGGCTGCTGCTAAAATCCTCAATCATATATGACCTCCTGGCTACTTGAGGTGATGAACAATGATGTGCATGACCCCTAGTAACACCTTTATAATGTCTAACTTCTTCATGGGATCTCTTCTTTGCACTTCTCTTGTCTTCTTTCTCATGACATGAAACTACTCCAACCTGCCTTTGTCTCTGCAACATGTTTGAACTTTGCACGAGTTGAGTATCCAAATGATTTTGCTACCCCTGAGTCTTCAAGATTCTTTCATTATCAACCTTGTATCTCTACACCTCCTTTATCAGACTTTTTATTATTTCCATAAGTTCCGGAGGTTCGGTGTCATGTCTGTGACCATTAGAGTCCGTCTCTTCTTTTCCTGCATTATCATTTTGTCCTCTATCTTCCTCATTGCTGAAAAGAAGCTCTTCATCTTCAATTCTCCTCCTCGTGATCTCTTTAACCTACCTTGTACTTGGTGCAATTACTATATCTGCAATGTATTTGTAATGTCCCCTTCCAACTAAACCACCCTGAGAACACCCGCTAACCTATGTGATTCCTGTGGGTTCGAGCGGGTACTGACAGTTAGGGAATCAACTGAAGACCGATGCCATCTACAGAAAATCTAGGGCATCAATATTATATCACTATTGGGTCGAAGAGGGCCACCGAAGCCAAAGGCCACCGACATGCATGACATCTAAGCATTATTTAATGATGCATGCACCCGATTAAGTCTCCATGTGCATGCATGCAAGTCAACTGCAAATTAGAAGTTAAAGTGACCTAATTAGGCCAAAAGTTAGGTTTTTCGCAGTTGAAAGTTATAAAAGAAAGATAAAGTGAATGGAGACTTTACTTTTGGATTATTATTATTTTGGAGCTCTTGAGAAGCAGCACAGCGTGCGGCCATAGCAGTTGGGGTTGGTGATGACGTCTTCAGCTAATGGGATTTCGACAGTGAGACATCTGCCCTAGTCTCCTTCAGGATAAACCATCCAGGTTTGTCACCATATCTATTGCATTCATCATTATTCAGTATTCCAGTATAAGTCCGAAGGTTATTGCAGATTCATCCATACAGCTAGGGGCATTTAGTTGGGAAAACCCTAATCATTCACTAGGACTCTGGATCACTATATTTCTTCCGCATGCGACCTCCATCCTCACTGATAGGATCACTCTACTGCATTGGGTGATTATCAGCTATCAGATTGTCCATCCGGGGCAACTAGCAGCAGTTTACAGGGTTGTGGGGGCGTGAGCAGCAGACTGGGAGATCAATTCGCTAGGGCGTCTGGGAGGTCAAAACCCTTGCATGCTCCGGCCATCCTCTCCGGCACTGGCATACCTTCCTTCCGACTTATTTCCAGCTGAAACTGACCATCCCTTCAGCAAAAACATCACACTTATTTGATTCAACCATCCGGGGGCATTGCAGCAGAAACAAGGTTATTTCTTCACCAGCTCAGCTCATCTTGCATGCGTATTCTCTCTGGAGCACATTCAGCTTGCTTATCAGTGGTAAGTGTTCATTCTATCTTGCAAACCCTAACCCTAATTTCAGCTATAAAATAGGGAAATTTTGCATGGCAGTTTGCATGCCCGGCTATTTCAGTAAAATTGCATAGAAATAGAAAATATCAGGATTTGGGATATTACAGTATGCAGATCATCAAGAGCTATTAGATGCATTTAAACTCCCAAAATTTACCAAAAATCCTCATATTTTAAAATTTCGAAAAAATTCATTTATTTGATAGGTTTTGTCAAATAAGAGCCACAGGCCCTTTTCTAATCAATTATTTGAAAAATTTGAGACCCTTTTCTTTTATCTGATCATGCCATTGTATACTCTGGATCATTAGCCTTCCTTTGACTATCCCTGGATTTGATTCTACCTTCTGCGTTGAAAGTTATGTCTTTTAGAAATTCCTCATTTTCTTCCCAAAAATTTCTTGTACCTACTGCTGAGCTTCATCGGCATCGAACTTGCCCCATTATGAAACTCTCAATACAACACATCCAATACACTATCGAAATTGGCGCATCAACGTTCCCCTCGAGATGCATTGTGGCATTCCCCGAAATGGGACCCTAGTACAACACTCCCGATACACTATCGGAACTAGACCAACGATGTTTCTCACAAAATCCATCGCGACATTTCCCGAAATGGGACCCTGATACAACACTCTTGATACACTATAGGAAGTCGCCCATTAATGTTCCCCTCAAGATCCATCGCAACATTCCTTGAAATGGGACCTTGATACAACACTCTTGATACACTATCAAAACTAGCCCATCGACGTTCCCTTGAACTGTTAGACACAATGTTCACACTGAGAGAGGGGGGGGTGAATCTGTGTGTGCAGTCTTTATTACTTTTTCAATTTTAACAATCAACAACTAATTCATCAATGCATTATTCTACCATTTGCATAATCATTTCATAAACATCTATCACTTCATCATTTATAAATAATAAGCATCTGAATCATGAAGTCATAACAAGAACCATAGCACAAGAGAACACAACACCATATGATTTTGTAATCTTTTGTATTTGTTTTGGAACGACTACAACCGTGAGGTAAAATCAGCACCTAATGATACAAAGAGCACCTACTCTTCATCCAGGACCCTGCTTGGTTTTCTTAGACCCTGCTAAGAAGGGTTTGAGGTATCCTAACCTCAAAAGCAAGACAAGCTTGCTTTTTACAATTAAAGCTCACTGTCACATCATCTCATCAATCACATCAACATACTGTCTTAGTCCTATCATTAGCTGTTCATCATCACTCTGTCCATATCTACAGGCACATCATTCTGACCATAACCACGAATACATCATTCTGTCCATCAATTTGCTGCCAGCATCATACAGTCATCCTTTCTTACTGCTGTACATACACATCATATCAATTTGTTCATCACAAGCACTACTGCCCTATCAGCATATCATTTAGTCCATCAATTCTTGCACATCATAAATACTTCTTGCATATTCATTACTGTTTGTGTAACTGGAACTAGGGCATCATCCAAGCCTTATCATCATTAGCAAGTATCATCTCATATAAAGCATAGCAGAGCATGCATTATTCATTCAATACTGTATTCACTTCATTTGTATGTGTAACTTAGGACATCGTAATCACCAATAACATACCTTTACTGTAAGACCATCATTCATCATGTAGTATTGCGTAGCATAGGGTATGCATCATAGTGTCACTCTTGTACACATTCACAAACACTTCTTGCATACCACTAAGCACAATACTTCAAGAACTGTTCATCATTGCAATTCACATTTGTATATCCTTGTGTATAAAAACTTTACCATGTATAACATTGTTTTACTGATCTTACCTTTGCTTAGCAACTTACCACAGGTGTATCACAATCAATAATTCATTTTGTCATCTCTGCTCAATGTATTGTTCATACCATGTCACTGTAAAACCTAGGCTGAGTGACAGTGACCTTAATCAACGTGCATCTTCAAAGCTTGAATTGTTCAACTTTCATCAAATTAGGAAACTGTGTGTAATATGGAGAGTCCTTCAAGTTCCTTGGCATATGTAACCCATGGCCAAATTTTCCCCATCCACTAACTGCAACACCTTGGCAAGGGGTTCAACAATTTTCACAACCTTTGTTGTTTTTCTCCAAAATGCAGTCTGAAAAACTTTCTTTTTGGTGCCTTTTCCATCTTGTTTGCGAGTCCACTAAGATGCATTCCTTTCAGCACTTGAAAAAATCTTTTGTAAGTTTTTTGCTTGGGAAAGAGGAGATTGCAACATGAGGAAGTGAGTTGCAAATCTTGTGATAGTAGGCCAAACAAGTTCATTGGCCCTATTGTTTTTCCTCATTAGGTTCAATACCCATGAGTGGTTGTAGATGTATTTTGTTATGCTCATAGCATGCTCTACAATACTCTTGATCCAATCCTATTTGCCTATATCCTCAAGCATAAGGTCTATGCAATGTGCAACACATGGGGTCCAAAATATGGTTGTACATTTTCTCTCTAACATCTTACCAACAAGAACATAGCTAGAGGCATTATCTTTGATGATTTGTACAACATTTTCCAACCCCCTCCTCCACAACAATCTCTTCCAAAAGCAGAAATAACAAGTTTGCATTTTTCACCTTCTTAGATGCATCAACTAATTTCAAAAACAGGGTTACCTATGGACTAGAGACAAGGAAATTTATTATAGTACAATTCCTTCCATTAGTCTATCCATCTGACATGATGGTACTTCTTGTTTTGACCGTTGACTCTTTAAATCCCTTCAAGCATTCATCTATGGACAAGACTTATTTGTGCAAAAGAGATCTCCTCAGGTCATGCATAATATGACCTTTGAAATCCCTATTGGCAACAATAATGGAATCTCATATATGTCGGTAATAAGGTGAGTGGACAACATTGAAGGAGACATTTGCATCATACCACCATTTAGCTATTTATTCATAAGCAACTTATTTGTATTGCTTCTTTTAATAGTTATCTAAGGTAGGTTGAGTTTGACTCGGTTGAGAGGTACTAATAGAGGTGGCAGAAGGTGTAGGAAAATAACTTTGAATGGTCTTCTTCTTCTTTTTAGGTTGGTTATCGTGAGTGGGACGAACATAACAAAAGGGGTCCCTAACATTGGAAGAAGGGATAAAGGAAGACTGTTCAAAATTAAAGCTCATATTTGAATTGGATCCCTTCATCATGGGAAGTTGCTTTTTTCTCCCTATTTCAGCCTGTTTAGCCTTCTCTTCAAAATTTTCAAATCGTTATTGCAATTCCAATCTTATTGAACCAATCTTTTCATTTGGTGCACTGCAGGGGGCGATTTGGCTCCTATACCAGCCAAGCGTTTCTTCCACCTATGAATACCCTCCCTTTGATCCATTTCTTGTAAATTTGCAATACATCCTATTATAAACAACATCAACATGGATCCATGTAGGGCCTTTCACTATTGGAACCATGGTAAATGTAAAGTTCAACAAATTTGCAAAATTCAAATGCAAAATGTGCCAACCCTATTTTAACTTTTTTTTGCGACAAAGCTTAGCGGGGATAGATTGCTATTAACATACCTGGACAATGGAAAACAATTTAATGGGCATAATAAAATGGATAGCAAATTCTCCAAGCTCTAAGATGGGTTGTAGCCTCCTCACTAAGATGCCAACTCTACTGCAAACAACCCAAGACAACTGCTCAACAAGCTCCAAAAATTCCAAATGCTCATAGTCCGCAATGTTGCTCCAAAATCTTCAAATGCTTATTGAAGATAGTGTGAGGTAAATACAAGGTGGAGGTGTACCTTTATAGCATTGAGTTAGGGTTTAGAGGGGTTTAGGTTTCTAGGTTAATTAAAAAAAAATGAATTTAGGGGTCACGTGTGCAACTTATCCGATCCCACATTAATTCGACCGAGTCTGTAGGGACTTTGCCAAGTTGACCGGTTTGGTATCGAATTGGTTGAGTGAGAGATTGACTTGGTCAATTTGGTACCAAACTGATCACCCGAATTGGTTTAATGGTAGAGTCAATACGACCATCGATTAATTGGTTTCATGGTAGGTTTAATGGTAGAGTCTAATAAAGTGTATTTTTAGATTATAATGATTTAGACTAATCTCGGCTATAAATCTCACTGCGAGATTAAGGTTTTGGTAGATTAGGGTTTCAACTCAAGGATAAAGGCAAGTTAAGGCAGAGTGTTAAGACACATTCATTTCACTCAAATCCAATTTTTGTTGGGAGGTGATTTTATTCATTTGTGGAGTACAGTTAGATCGTCTGAGAGGAGTGAAAGCTAGGCAACAATAAAAAAGTAGCAAGTAAATCTATACTTTGGATTCTATACAGTCATTCGGATTCAGTACAAACAAATTTGTATAGTTTTATGGAACATGTCTGTACAATAGACAGTTTTCTCATATTTTGGTGGATGGATTTATCTCTGTAAGTGTGCATGTTTTTTTCATTTTGGGTGCATTGTACATTTGTTAGTTTGATAGTTGTGGAGGTTTCCTTGTAAGCTTTGAATTTTTAATGAAAAAATCAGTGTTCCACGGGGACTCGCCCCCCAGGGTCGGGGACGCGTCCCCCTCGCTCCCTGCGCCCCGGGGGCTCGGGGGCTTCTGGGGAAACGTTTCCCAGCGTCCCCAAAATTAGGAAACTCTCGGAAACGCACAAGGGGGCGCGTCCCCTGTTTTGTAGCGCGCTCCGGTGAAGGGGGGCTCCTAGATGCCCCCCCGCCCCCCCGCCCCCTCCTGAAACTGGGGGGCTTCCAGACGCCCCCTCCTGAAACTGGGGGGCTCCCAGACTTTCCCCCCCCTCTTTTAGTAGTTTACATGGGATGAATCATTGAACTTTTATTGTTGGGATTTAATAATTTATAATATTATTTTTTATTAGGACTTGGACACCCCCCCGCCCCCTCGCCCCCCCCAAATTTCGCTAAAATTTGGGGGTGGTCTCCACACGTCCCCAATGTGCGTTTCCCCGCTCCCGCGCCCCCGCGTCCTGGAAACTTGGGGGAACATTGGAAAAAATGATTTGAAGGTGTAATTATTTGTGTATTTTGTTTATTTGTGATGACTGTTACGTGAAGAATTTAATTTTTGCAATTAAATGACAACCTTGTTTAATTGAGAACATAAGGATAGTAGTTTCCTAGGGTTTGGAAAATTCACATGGCATCAAAGCTTCTTTGGTTGAGAGGATTTGAAGAGTTTACAATAGTAGATTAACTGCAATAAACAACTACCATAACCAATTGTCGAGAACCACGACCAACAATTAGAAATTTGTGTGCAAATCAGAGATGGCATCAACGAACCTCATGTTCAAGAACAAATTAGAAGGTGCATCGAATTTCCTATCATGGAAAGAGGGTAACTCTTCTATTAGAGGAGAATGATCTTTGGGATATTGTTAAGGATGTAGTAACTACGTTGTTAGATCCACAGGGTTTGTTAGTTCACAAATAGAAAGAAGTGAAAGCCAAGCGGATGATCATGGATTTCATAAAGGATGATTTGATCCCTCATATCTTCGAGAAGACGATGACAAAGGAGATGCTCAATACTTTGGTTAGCCTTTACCAAAGCAAGATCATAAACAAGAAGATGATATTGCATAATAGGCTCAGATTTGTAGAGATGACCAAATTAAATACTATCACCAATTACTTGATGAGGGTCAAACAGATTCATGATCAACTTGCAGTAGTTGGAAAGAAGGTTGAAGACGAAGAGCTATTGAACCAAGCATTGAATGGATTCCTGTTTCAATGGGAAACATTTGTTGAGGGTGTTTGTGCTTGGGACAATCTTTCCTCATGGGAAAGACTATGGGATGACTATATCTAAGGGGAGACTCAGATGGATTCAAAATCCAAAAAGTAGGGAGGTGAAAATTACTATACCCTATTTGGTCAAACAAGGAAGGGTAGAGATAAAGGACCCAAGAAGGGTAAGGTAAAGAGTGGGTATTTAGCTGCACAATCGGGAAAGAAGGACTTGAGTAAAATCAAGTGATTCATTTGTCATAAGCACAACCATTACACATCATAGTGTTTGGAGAAAAAGAGTAACGGAAAGCATTGATGGTATCAAGAAGCAACCTCACCTGAAACTCAAATGAATGAGTTTGCCTCTGAGTTCAAGAAGGATTTCTTGATGGTATCTTGCCTTTCTTGTAGCACAATTTCAAATCAAAGAACACTTGGTATGTGGACAATGGAGCATCTAGCCATATAGCATTGACTCGAGAGCTAATTTCAAGTCGAAAAGAACATGTCTGAGGAGTCTAGGTCGAGCTTGGTGGCAATGCGAAGCATTCATTAGTAGGAATTAGTACCATTCCTTTCCAACTCAAGTCAACTAACTCTAGACTTTGATGATGTGTTGTTTGTTCTAGGTGTTAGGAATAATTTGCTCTTGGTTTTGGTCTTGGAAGACAAGGGTTTTGTAGTATAGTTCAAGAACCAACAAGTCTTTATAAGATCGAAGGATTCTAGCCCAGGATCAACTCAAGTGATGGGGGTTAGGAAAGGCAGTTTATAGGGTGAGCTTGTTTGAACCCTGGTGCATAACATAGATACCTTGTGCGAGTTATAGCACAAGAGGATGGGGTACCTACATCACCGACACAGTGCATTGCCTATTATGAGGGAGATAGTCATAAGTCTTCCAGAGTTCAACATTGAGCAACAGGGTGCATGCTTGTCAAGCATGTCAAGACTGCTTTTCCAAGTAGGGAGCATAGGTTTAAAGGAATTCTAGACCTAGTGCATTTAGATTTGTGTGGACCGATGTTAGTAGCATCAATCACAGGAAGCATGTACTATTTTTCCTTCATTGATGACTTCTCTGGCAAAACTTGGATCTACTTTCTAAAGACCAAGGATGAGGTCATTAGCAAGTTTTAGGAGTTCAAAGCTCTATTGGAGAACCAAACAAAGAAGAAGATCAAAGTTTTGACATCAAATAATGGGGGTGAGCAATCCTCCAATGATTTTGATGATTTCTATAAGGATGAAGGAATCAATAGGCATTCATTGTTTCGTATAACCACAACATAACAGGGTTGTAGAGCGGAAGAATTGAACCATCATAGGGTCTGCTAAGGCCATGATACATGACTAGGATTTGCCAATGTTTCTATGGCCAGAAGCATGCAACAGAACAATCTACATTTAGAACAGATTTTCTCACAGGATTTTGGAAGACAAGACATGAGAAGAGGCATTCATTGGTGTGAAGCCAAAGGTGAGCCATTTTCACATCTTTGGTTGTCTAGTTTATATCCATATACTAGTCGAGAAGATGACCAAATTGGAGCCTTGTAGCAGGAAGGGTTTGTTTGTTGGTTATAGTGACTCTTCAAAGGCGTTTGTTTGTTGGTTATAGTGAGTCTTCAAAGGCCTACAAGATCCATATTCTAGGGGAGAGAAAGACAGGTGTAAACATAAATGTAAAGTTTGAGGAATGATTCATCTAAGAAGTCTCATGAGGAATAATTTGCATCCAGGAGGTCTAATGAGCCTATTCCAGTGAAAGGTTGAGGAGCAAGAAGCTCCGAAGGTTGACTTAGGGTCACTAATGACTTTCAGTTCGTATTTAGAGGAGTCACCAACTCCTACCTATTATGTTGGGAGACTTCGATGGTTCACTCAAACATTGAGGGATGCTCAGGAGCATGTTGATGCTCCTAGGAGCACATTCAGGGAGAGCAAACCTCCAAAGACGTTTCCAAACTACATTGCGTTAATGAGCAACATCATAGATTCTGAGCCTTTCAATTTTTAGGAGGCAACCAATCAGCAGGTTAGGAGGGATGCCATGTTGGAGGAGTACACCTCCATCACGAAGAATGATGTATGGGACATTGTGCCTAGATCGAAGGGGATATCATTAGTGACTTCTAGGAGGCTCTACAAGATCAAGCATGCGACAAATGGAAACATAGAAAAGTACAAAGCAAGGTTTGTGGTGATAGGGTTCTCCTCGAAAGAGGGAGTGGACTACGAGGAGACTTTTTCTCCAGTCACTAGGTACACTTCCATTAGAGCAGTGACGTCTTTAGTTTCCATTATGGGATGGAGGATACACCAGATGGGTGTAATTATAACTTTCCTCAATGGAATAATTGAGGTAGAAGTGTACATAGAGTAGCTCAAGGCTTTGAGATGCGTGGGAAGGAGTCCCATGTTTGCAAGCTAAAAAAGGCCTTGTATGGACTCAAGCAAGCACCAAGAGTGTGGTATTCCAGGATTGATGGATACCTATTGAGTATAGGCTTCACTAGAAGTGAAGTAGATCTTAACTTATATTTCGTATTTCTTGAGGCTAATTTGCTTATTTGGGTGTTGTATGTATATGAACTATTTCTTATAGGTACACAAAAGCTCATTGCAGGGTGCAAGGTAGATATGGCAGTTGAGTTCAAGACGAAGGACATTAGCATGATGTATTACTTCTTGGGTTGGAGGTTTGGCAAAGACCAGGGAATATTTTCCATGGGTAGGGTAGGAATGTAGTCGAGACCCTGAAGAGATTTTGGAGGGAGGATTTTAAACCTATGGTCACACCTATGATCACTAATCTAAAGAAGGTAACAACTTCAAGTTTATATTTGGTGGATCCCACATTCTATAGGCAACTGATAGGCTTCTTGATGTATCTGATCATCACTAGTTCATATATATGTTTTGCAATGAACACCTTGAGTTACTTCATGGTGGAACCGAGGCAGGAGCATTGGGTAGCACCAAAACATGTGCACAAGTACTTGATAGGCATAGTGGAGTATGGGCTGAGATATCTTGGAGATTGTGAGGTGAAGTTGGAGGGATATACAAAATCAGACTGGATAGGTAGTGCATCATAAAGGAAGAACACCTTAGGGTGTTGCTTTAGTTTGGGATCAATGATGATATCTTGGTTCACTAGGAAGTAGACTTTTTTGGCATTGAACTCATCAAAGGCATAGTATTTGGCAACCAATATTGCTAGTTGTGAAGCCATTTTGGCTTCACAAATTGCTTGCAAGATTATTTGACTAAGTGTTGGATCTCATGATGATTCACTTTGATAATCAAAGTTGTATCAAACTTTATGAGAATCCAACGTTTAATGACTTCCAAGCACATTGAGATCAAATATAACTTTATTCAAGACAAGATTGGAAAGGGAGTTGTAAAGCTCCAGTATGTAACCATAGATCAACATGTTGATATTTTGAGCAAGCCCTTAGCAAAAGTGAAGTTTGGAGCATTTAGAGTCAAACTTGGATTAGTACAAAATTCCTTCCTCGCTAAGGGATTGAGTGTGGAAGATTGTAGCTCAGACAAGGACTTCTGCATAGGTTTAGTGTCAAATGTGCCAAAAGTAGTTGGAGTCAAATTGTAATATCCCAAATCCCGATATTTTGTAATTCTAAGCAAATACGTTGATACAACCGGGCATGCAAACTGCCATGCAAAAATCCCTATTTTATAGCAAAAATTAGGATATTTTTATTAAGAAAATACAAAGCTTTTACAGAGGATATTTTTATTAAGAAAATACAGAGCTTTTACAATATCAGAAAATCGATTTATGCCCTAGATGGAAAAATCGAAACACCCAAAAAATCACTAAGAAAAACCCGTGAGATGGCACGGTTCCCAAGGAAACTTGGTGCTGTACGACTATACGGTGTTGATGTTGCTGCTGTATAGTGTACCTCCGCCAAAGTCTCCTGTCTCTCTCCTCTGCAAGTTAGGGCTGTCTTCCTGAGTTAGTGCTCCTCCGTCTTCTTCATCAAAATTCTCTCTTTCACACTTCTTCTTTTGTCTGTGTCAGAATGCAATTGTGTCCTCTCCACCAATTGACCTTTCTTTTATAACTTTAGGTAAAGCGAAAACCCTAATTTCACTTTCACTTTATCTAGTGTTTCACTAATGTTAATTTAGATTACTTTAATGTATTTTTCAAAGTAAACTTAGGAAAAGTAAATTAAATACAAAGAAATCTGCTTGATAAAACAAAGGATCCCATCGATCCAATGTTAAAAAAGGGCATCTACTCGATTCCTTGCTCGTGTGGTGAAATATACATCGGGGAAACCAGGCATGCAATAAAAATTAGAATTAAAGAGCATTGTGATGACATAAGGCATGAAAGAGTAAAGAAGTCAGCAATCGCCGAACATTCTTCGGAAACCAATCACCACATCTGCATAGAGGATGCAAAAGTCATTGCAATCGAAGACAATTACAACAAAAGACGCATTCGAGAGGCAATAGAAATAGAGAAACATCATAAAAACTTCAACAGAGATGACGGGCTGATATTGAGCGAAACTTGGAAACTTGTGATACACAAACTAAGCAAAAATAATAAGCCGACTTGATGAATAACAAATAAAATATTTTTTGCCTTAGTTCACTATTTATAAAATGAACATAGCATCACATTCTAGTGAGATATCCTTTCTCCTGAAGATGGACTCAGCTACAAAGTCCGAAACGTACGTCGAGATTGATAATACAGACAACACAGGTTTCATCTTCAAAATAAATACAACTGGTTTCCTAATTGAAGTCTTCTGCATGCAAGAACACATGCATGCAGGAAGACCTTCATTGTTGCTGCTAGTTTAACAACTAGGCCAACAACAGGGCTTGAAGGTGTTACAAACTTGCAAAACATACTCGATATGAGCTCATCATTTCATTTATGGTAATAGAACTTGGGTGGGGAGGATAACACTTCCCTCAACCACGTTCTATCACCATAGGAGTATTTTGGATGCGTTTAACTCTTTCTTTAGTGTAGATAATGAAGGTGGTGACATGTGTGTTTATAGTTTAGTAATAACATAGATTTGTTCTCTGCTGTCACATTGGCTAAAACATGAGAAAAAGCATGGTTCATTATTCAAATTATATGTCTAAACATTGTGAACCTTGTTTGGGTTAGTGTTTTATAGCTTGTTTGTGAAGTCGGTTAAACATATATATTAGAATAGAGTGCAGAACTGAGTTTCTATACATTGTATTATTGGAGTTTGCTGCTTCCTTGATACAGACAAAATCGGTATTGAATTCTGGAAGGGGTTGGATTGATTTTTGTAGACCAATTCTAATGCATACATTAGGAGAATTTTGAGGTCTAAAATGAGCCTCCTAAGAGATAAAATAAAATATTACGAGTTAGATAGTTTGTGGGGAATGTATATTTTTGTGTTACCCGATCCGTCGGGGGATAAGTCAAGGATACGCGGATCTGGGGTTCCGATCCGGACCCACAAAGATCCTCGACGGAATCGTGAGTGGGCCGGATCCTGGATCAACGAAACCGTATTTCCTATTTAGGAAACAGATCCCGCCGAAAAAATAGATGTGCGGCTGCTTTAATAACCGGATCCGCCACTTGGAAGGCCCCACTCCTATGTCCTCGGTTTTTAGGGTTGCACGTTGTTTTCGGAGGTTGTTCGCCCCATTTGCACCTTACTCCACTTCGCGACAGGAAACCCAGCGGCGACAAGCAACTGGAAAGCGGGGACTACTAACTCGAAAGGAATGGCAATGATAGTCTATAGAGCAGCAGCCTTCGGCCCGTAGTGGCAGCGATAGAGCAGTCGACCTCCACTCGTAGTGGCAGCGATAGAGTAGTAGACTTGGCACAAGCATAAACGTGGACCACCACAGCGATTTGGGACCTGGATGAGCACAACACGACCATGAGACTACCAGTGACCAATAGAACGCAAGACCGCAAAGTCAGACATATTAGTTTCATAGTTATTCAAACTGATAATTAAAATTAAAATTATTAATTAATTTAAAACTTAATAAACATAATTTAGTTTTTTATTAAATTAAACATAGATAGTAGTGGGGGAAGTCTATGAAAACATGTTATTAAATATTTATTAATGTTTAAAAGTTCATAATATTTAAAATTTAAAATATATTTATTTAATATTATCTGTTGATAAATTAAAATAATTAAATTATTATTTATTAAATAATGTTTAGATTATTTATAACTTATAAGTTAAGATTATTTTCTAAGATAATTTATGTTTAATAAATTAAATATTTAGATGCTTAAATATAAAATATATGTTAAAACTTAAAACTATTAATTATTTATATATTTAAAAAGTTAAAACTTAAAAATTAAATATATGTTCTTAAAACTATTAATTTATGTTGCTAAAACTATTAATTAATAATTTATGTTGGGCTTTGCCAAATTGAAATCAAAGAGAAATCTCGAATGGGCTTTAAATTAGTTGTAATTGAAACATATGATAAAAAAACAGTCCTTTCTTTGATTTAAAATTAATCAATTAATTATTAAAATCACTCTGTTAGTAAATTTAAGAATTAAAAATCTAAAAATTGAACTCACAACCACAGTGACAGTCACAGTCATGTGACAGTCACGATCCTCTATCATTAGTAACTTTATGCCACTTGGCTTGTTTATAAATACACAGTTCTCTTTATAATAATTTACAAGACAATCTTCAAAATCCTTGTGGGCATTTCGCATTCTGAATAATTTTAAATTTATAAATAATATTACAAATTTACAATACACAGTCCTCTTTTTTATTTTTAACTTTTTTTAATTTTTGATTATATACAGTGTTGTAAACATGGCATCACACAACAAAGTCAAGGGGTAAATGCACCTACATATACCATTCTCAATAAAGATCCAAGGTCTCCGTTGTGGCAATATGTAGAAATTATTGGCAAAAATCTTGGGGGCAGTTCATATAAATCGAAATGCAGTGAATGCAATGGCATCCGAAATGGATCATACCCTAGGGTGAAGGGCCATCTCAGTGGGCAAACTAACACAGGGGTGCTGATATGCACTAGTCCAAATGGTCCAAATGGCCAACCTGGATCAGGTTTGAGTCCTGCAAAACTTGCATTCTATGCATCTTTGCAAGATGCTGCTGATATGAGACATGCCAATAAAGGAAAACTCCCTCTGCAAAATACTACAACTAGGCCCCCCTTGCCATCTAGACTTGTTGCCACAAGTAATTAAAGGCCTACTTTGGGAACTATTGAAACAACATTCAATAACCAGGGCAGAGAAGTAGTTGATGAGTATGTAGCTTGTTGCATTTATGCAAATGGGCTAGCATTCAATTTGATGCGCTCCCCGTATTGGCAACAAATGATTAAAGCGGTCAATGAAGCACCGAAAGGGTACAAGTCCCCCAGGTATGAAAAGGTCTGCACCACATTGCTTACATTAGAAAGACAAACTGTGGATAGACAGTTGCAGTCAATCCGAGATACATGGGCAGAAATAGGTGTGTCAATAGTTTTTGATGGATGGAGAGATCAAAGAAACCACCCTTTAATCTCCAATATTCTTATTGATGCAATAGAAAGTGTGGGGCCACAAAATGTTGTCCAAGTCATCACGGACAACACACAAGTATGTAGAGCTGCAGGGTTGATTGTAGAGGGTTGATATGATCACATCTTTTGGACTCTGTGTGCAGTGCATTCGTTGAACCTTATGCTTGCCAAGATTGGCGAGATTGAATGGATCAATGAAATATATGTAGCATCGAAGGAGATCCAAATGTTTATAACCAATCATTCAATGTCCCAAGCCATATATAGGGGTTTTGCAAAGTTGGAACTATTGAAGGTACTCCATTTTTAATTAGTGTTATTTGACAATTTGTATTATGAATTATGAATTTTAATCATATATGATTTATCGTTTCTAATTGGAGATTTGACTTTTCAAAACTTATGTAGGTTGCTGAAACTCATTTTTCCTTCCACACTCTAGTCATAAAGAGGCTTGTGGAAGTCAGCCAAGCATTACAGGCAATGGTCATTGACTCTCTTTGGGAGTCATGGAGGACTTCCACTTTTGATAGGGGGCAAAAAATCAAGTCTATCATTCTTGATGATGCATGGTGGGACAAGGTCTAGTACCTTCTGCGGTTTATAGAACCAATCTTGACCATGATCAGGACATTTGACATAGATATGCCTTGCTGGGGGGAAGTCTATGAAAACATAGATAGTATGCTAGAGAGAATAAGAGAAATTATCAAGGCAAGTGAAAGTGACCCTTTTGAAGTATTTTACAATGAAATAAAGGACATAATTACCAAAAGGTGGAACAAAATGTCCACACCTCTACACCTTTTAGCATATGCCCTCTACCCCAAGTATTATCATTGCAAAATTTTGTCTCTACTTGGTAGGAAAAACCCAAACAAGGGTTCTGAAGTGGTACAAGGACATAAGACAACTTTGAGGAAGATATATAGAGATGTGGGCATTGCAATGGAAGTACGTGAGGAGTTTGGAGGATTTGTACAATCCACTAGTAACTTTTCAGATCCAGTAGCCATGAATGATCGAGGGCATCTTGATCCTATTACTTGGTAGGGCTTCCATGGCGGGGATAGCATTCATCTCTTGACCTTGGCCACTAGGTTGTTATCGCAGGTTGCCAGTTCCTCATCAGTTGAGAGGAATTGGAGTACACATGGCTTCATCCATTCAGTGAAGCGAAATAGATTGAGAGCAACAAAGGCTGAGGTCCTTCTGTATGTTCATTCCAACCTCTACCTTCTATCACATGCTTATTCAGAGTATAAGAAAGGTCTGAGTAGGATGTGGGATGTGGAGCCCGATATTTCTGATTTAAACATGACATTGAATGCCATGACTCACCTCAACATACTTGAGGAGATTACACCACCAAATTCAGCCTTCTTCTACAGCTTACAACATTTCCGACCCCCCATCGTTTTTTCACGATGTAGAGATCCAATATGCAGATGAAGATATAGATTCATTTCATGATATGTAGTTAGATATCATCAGTGTTCCACGGGGATGCTCCTCCCAGGGTCGAGGGCTCGCCCACTGCGCTTCCCACACCCCAAGGGCTGGGAGGCTCCACGGGAAACGTTTCCCAGTGCCCCCCCTCTGCGAAACTTGGGGAAACGCAGGTCTAGGAGTTTCCTGGATTGGGGGGCTCCCACACGCCCCCTCCCGAAAATGGGGGGTATCCACAGGCCCCCACCTGCCTCGATTTTTAAAAAAGTTTTTACTTAAAAAAATGGTTCATCTTAAATTTTAAGCTTTTACACTAAATGGTCATACTAAATGGTGATGGGATGAGGAGTTGATATGTTTATATGTTGGGGTTCATACTTTTATTATTTTTCTATTTTTTTTAATAATTTTAGAGATCGACCCCTTTATGTTAGGGACCCGGACGACCCCTCGCCCCCTTGTCCCCCAAAACACTCCAAAATTTTGGGGTGTCTCTACACGTCCCCAATGTGCGTTTTCCCACTCCCATGCTCCCGCGTCCCGAAAACTTGGTGAAACACTGGATATCATATACTTTACATTATCATATTAGTAGAGTGATCATTGATCACTCATTTTTGTAACTATTATGAATTATCCTTTTCAATTTTCTATGAAGCAAGATGTATCATTTTGGTTTTCATTGTTTTAGTGAGGCTTCTAGTGATGTGATTCATGAGTGGTTTTAATTATAAACTTTGAATAGGTTTTTAAAATTTTTTAAAATATTATTATATTTTTTTGTACTTGACGTATCCTAGCTTTTCAAAAATCTGGTGGATCCGGATCCGTATCCGTATCCTGGTAACTTAGGTATATTTACTACTCATCTTTTGCACTGCAATCTATGTAGCTATGGTTCACTACAATCTTTGTAACTATGGTTGAGTTAAATTGAAAAGATGTTTACAAATAAAATTAATAAAAAATCCCATTTGATATGATTATAAATATGAGTACTTTTAATGCATAAATGTGCTAAAGTAAATTACTAATAAAAGAAAAGAAAATATTTTAGTTTTGAATTATAATAAAATAAAGTCAAATATTTTAGTTTTGAATTATATATTTATATGAATAAATTAAAAATAATAATTATTTCTATGTATAAATGTATGAAATAATTCAATTCTATATTCATTAAATTCAAATCTAACTTATATTTATTAAATAAATTTTAATCGTATGTTCATAATTGTAAGTTAAAATTTAATTAAATAAATATTAAGTAAATTACATATCATTAGTTTATTTAGTTGCAGACCATAAATATTTGTTTAATTTAATTAAATTAAAAAACAGAGTTTAAAATTTAAACTTATATAAATATTTATATAGCATAATAAGTATATTATTTAAAATTTGTTATAATGCATAAATATTCGGTATGGTTCACTACCATCTATGTAAGTATGGTTGAGTTAAATTGAAAAGATGTATACAAATAAGATTAATAAAAAATCTTATTTAATAGGATTAGAAATATAAGTACTTTTAATATATAAATGTACTAAAATAAATTACAAATAAATAAAATAAAATCAAAATATTTTAGTTTTGAATTATATATTTATTATGAATAACATGAAAATAATAATTATTTCTATATATAAATTTATGAAATAATTTTAATCTATATTCATTAAATTCAAATCTAACTTATATTTATTAAATAAATTTTAATCTTATGTTCATAATTGTAAGTTAAAATTTAATTAAATAAATATAAAGTAAATTGCATATCATTAGTTTATTTAATTATAGACCATAAATATTTGTTTAATTTAATTTAATTAAAAAACACAATTTAAAATTTAAAATTTAAACTTATATAAATATTTATATACTTATATACCATAATAAATATATTATTTAAAATTTTAAAATTTGTTATAATGCATAAATATTTAAATTTAATATATTATAAAGCGGTACACCATATTATTATATTATAACCACAACTTTATTATAGTAGGACATTATAATATAAAATTTGATATTATAAAGTAAGTTTTAACACATGGTATAACTTTAATATTATGAAACATTTTTTTTTAAGTCACGAGTTTAACTTTTGAATTCTTTGAGGCTAGGTCTTCGGTAAAGAAGGTACCATTGTTTATCACTTTTACCAAATAATGAAGAAGCATTGACGAGTTTTTTAATCAATTTCCAATTAAAAATATTATGTAATAAATTAATATTATAAGATAAATTTTAACACATAAATGATAATATTATGTAATAAGCTTAAACACCTCAATGATAATATTATGTAATAAGCTTAAACACCTCAAGGAATGGTGAACTGATAACATGTAAAGTTTACGAATTTTCGTATAGTTTATATAATTTAGCTATGATATATGTGAAGAACTTTTAAACACGTAAGAAGTTATAACACGTTTCTTATATAAAGGGAGATATATAAACTTACCTACACATATGCATATCTAAAGTTACTAGTATATACGTGTGAATTCAAGTTTTATTTTGTATTAATAATATATATTTTATATCTAGACATTTATTATATAAGTAAGAAAGTACTTTATTTTAGAAGTATTAAGTATATAAATATTATATTCAAAAGTAATTTATGTTACTTATTTTATTATGAGTATGGTTAATTATGTGTTTGCAATTAAATATCTATTATTTAGAATTTGACAAGTAAGTATTTTTAATTTAAACAATGCCACTTCAACCAAAAAGAATGATGTTATTCTCTAAAATGTGATTGGTTTTTTTAAAGTTGAATTTGATAGTAATTTTTTGTTTTAAAACTTATTTTAGAATTTAAACCTTAAAATTCCCCTAATAAAACTTATTGCTGCTCTATATTCTAATAATTTTGATCATATTAATTTAAGTTAATGTTTAATTGCTTCAGAATCTAAAGGGTGTTGAGATATAATTAGCATAGATCTATTTTAAAAAGATCTATTAAGTATCTCGAGAGATCAAATATTTAGAGGTATAAACTTTTTTTTATAGTTGAATTGTTGAAGAAGTACGTAATGCAATGTTTATGAGTTTAATTATCTAATTTGATATTTAATTTATTTTTAAATATTTAAAATTTAATTTAAATCGATAAGTTATTTTTTTATAATTTTTTATTAGTTTTTATAAAAAATATTTATCAATTTTAAGAGGAGCACAGAAAAAATTATACATCACCCTTGATGGACTTTAAATTCTCATTAAAATCATTTAAAAATAGGACACTTTGATGCATTAGTTCAATTTTCTTGTAAATATCTCCATATAGAATATCTCTTTGGGTTTCACATTAAATTGGGGGGTTTCTTTAACTCTAATAGAGTAACTACGTTATTGTCTTGACTTCAAGTTAATGTCCAATTGCCTTGGAACTGAAAGGGTGTTGGGATGCAATTACCCATTTTTGTTTTGTTTACTTTATCCTGCGAAATGTGCTGACAGTTGTCTCCATAGATAACATCTTACACAATTACTCTTTTGTCTGTATTTGTTATATTTTAATTTGTTTCTTTAAACTATTGACAGGTTTCAGATTGGTTGGAGGTGAAAAAGCCATTTGAGATGAATGAAAGAGATTATGCAATTCGGCTGGATTTGATTGCTAAGGTACTTGGCATCTCTAAAGCTGAGAAGTATCTTGCAAGTATACCATTAGACATGAGAGGAGTCCGAGTGTACCGAAGTCTCTTAGCAAACTGTTCATTTGCAAGAAATGTCAAGAAAACAGAAGAAATTTTTAACAAAATGAAGGATGAAGGTTTTTTGCTTACTGCGTTTGATTATAACAAGTTGCTGTGGATTTACAGTCGTCTTGACATGAAGAAAATTCTATTTGTAGTAAAAATGATGAAAGATCAAGGTATAAAACCTAGTACATCCACATACAGGATTCTCATAGATGTGAAAGGTCGGATAGGTGACATTGGTGGAATGGAGGAGGTTGTTAAGAACATGAAATCTGAGCACATAGAGCCAGACAGTGAATCTTTAGCATTGATTGCTAGACATTATATCACTGCCGGACTTGCCGAAAAAGCAGAGGTGGTCCTTAAGGATTTGCAAAATAATAGCCTCAAAGATAAGCAGAGTGTTTTGAAAATGCTTCTTCCTCTGTATGCAGATCTAGGTAAAGCTGCTGAAGTGGAAAGTATTTGGAAAGATCTCGAATCTTCTCCTAATCTTCAGTTAGATGGATATGCTGCTGGGGTTGTGGCATGGGGAAAGTTGGGTAAAGTTGAAAAAGCAGAAATCACATTTGAGACATTGCTCACTTCTGGAAGGAAGGTATCGGAAAAGCACTATAATGTCCTTCTTGATGTGTATGCAGACCATCATTTACTGCTTAAAGGAAAGGAATTGGTAAAGCGAATGTCTGACAATGGGTGCAAAATTGGACCAACTACCTGGGATGCACTTGTTAGACTTTTTGTAAATGCAGGTGAGCTGGAAAAGGCAGATTCTATTCTGTTTAAAGCTTGTAATCAGAACCAGTTGAAGCCGATGTACCGGACATTGGTCACGATCTTAGAAAAATATGCAGAAAAAGGCGATATTGCCAATTCTGAGAATATTTTTGATAGAATGAGACAAGCTGGCTACCCTGCCAGGGCGGGAGCGTTTGAGTTCCTTTTGCAAGCTTATGCTAAGGCACGTTCACCTGCCTATGGATTTAGAGAAAGAATGAAGGCAGATAAAATTTTCCCCTATGGAAGGTTGAATAATCTTCTGCAACAGGTGGATGCATTCAAGAAGGATACACAGCAAGAGATACTTGATTGAGTCTCTGCTGGCCAGTGGCAACTTCCAAATATGTATTACAAATACTCAAATATTATTTTGCTATAAAAGATTATTTTTGCTTTGGCATAGACTATATTTTTCATTTGCAAGTCAATGTGCTTTGACTTTGTATTAGTTAAATTTCATATTAATTGTTTTAATAAATTTTTGCAATGTTTATAAACTAGCAATTATTTTATGAGAGAAAAAATGAACACCAAGAAGAAAAGACCACAAGGAAGAAAAAACAGTTTTCCCAAATTAGTAGGCGAAGGATTTAAATCTTTCAACAAAGTAACTTTGAATTTGTAGGTCACTTCAGCATATGTACCCTTAAGCACTAACTGATCATTTATTCAAGAATGAAACCAAAATCAATTTTTTTATCTTTTAACACTCAAATGAGACCAAGGCATTCAAACTCCAGTCTAACAAAGACAACAATAGCATGATTCTGATTTGTATTCTCCTCTTCCCGAAGTGGCAAACATCAAACGGATTAACATTTGAAAATACACTAAACTTTACACACTTTAGCATATTCTGCTGTGTTACCGGATCCACCACCCCAGTGTGTAGGATCCGTGGATCCACGGATTCGATATGTATCCAGATCGGATCCACCTCAGATCCACCTCAGATCCACCATGGAAACGTATCCCCTGTAGAAGGAAACGTATCCTGTGAAAAATAAAAAAAATCCTGAAATTTTTAGGTGGATCCTGTGAGAAATCAAACAATTCCTGAAATTTTCAAATGGATCCTGCAACTTTCAATGCTTCTATGACCCATTGATCCCCCCAAAATATTATTTTTTAATGAAAAACTTAAAAACCCTAACCACCTAATGACTAAAAGCGTAAACCCCATTCCTACTCAAGGTCTGATCTATCCTTATGTCAAGATATGCTCTTGAACTCTAATATATCAATATCAAGGTCTGCTCTCAAGGTTTTTATTTGATATATCTTTATGGTCAAGGTCTGCTGTCAAAGTATGATCTATCTTTATGTACTATGTTGTTGCTCACTTCACCTACATTGTTCTGTATTCTTGCCATAGCGTTCAAGAAAACCACTTTATTCCCTGCTGATAGGGACATGTGGATGTGGCTCACAAAAACACTATTATGACTTGCTTCAAGTTCATGTTGAAATGGTTTTAAAATTATCAATATCACAGCTTATCAAATTATCAGTTATGGTACATGAACTCTCTATTTTGGCAATAACTTATAGTCTTACTCTTGTGTTTCCTAAATAGTTTTGTTTCTTCATTCTATTTTTTTTATTTATTATAATTTTCTTTTTATATTTGTTTGTACTTGTCATTTCCCCGCCGTATCCGGATCCTGGGTTTTAAAAAATCTAGCAAATCCGTATCTGGATTCGTATTTGTATCTGTATCCTGGTAACTTAGATATTCTATCATCAATAGAATTAACACACTGTGAACTTTATTCAACATGAAAGGCTACTTAGTATCTAAAGTTTTCTTAATCATAGTGGAAAAAATCTCTGATTTTTCGGTGATGTCCGAAAAAATCGCGATTTTTTCACGCTGCTAATATTTCTGCCCAAAAAAATCGCGATTTTTCAAAAAATTGGACATCGGGAAAAATCGGGAAAAAAATCGGTAAAAATCAGGAAAAATCAGGAGAGATAGGGAAAAATCAAGAGAGATAGGCAAATAGGAGAAAAAATCGGTAAGCAAATTTTGACCCTATTAAAGTACAGAAATTGCATTTTTTAATGCTTGCCACGGTTTGCTGATTTTTTCGCCGATATTGCCGAGAAGATGTTTTTTGGATCTTTGCCAATTTTTTGCCAATGCCGATTTTTTCCACTATGTTCTTAATTTTCTTCTTTAAACTTTGAAGTAACATTAGTTCCTGAATCTTTTGCAACTTTGAAGTTGTGGTCCAAGTCTTTATCATGATTTTTTCATTTGCTTTCACAACCCGGGTGATAGTATCCTTTATGCTCGTGAAGGAACAATTTGGCATAATATCCTTTATGCTCGTGAAGGAACAATTTGGCACATCAAACCTTATAAATTATAGGAAATAAAGGAACGTGAAGGAACAATTTGGCACATCAAACCTTATAAATTATAGGAGATAGAGGAACATAAACAGACATGTTAGATGCAAAAATACAAAAATAGTGGCTCAAGAAACCAAAGCAAATGTAGACTGAATAGGCAAAGGAGACTTCCCAAAGCTTCATTTTCAATTTCTTGTTTTTGAAGTTCTATTTGAGCACTTTGCACAGCAGATTGCATGAAGCAAACAGAATCAAGAACAAAATCTCAGAGAAATTAACAGATTCTTCCCGTGCTCTCTGTGTTGTACTCATTGATAGGGGAAAGGCCTCCCTGCAATTCTTCAGATTTTGTCAGCAGCTGAGATCTATTATTGATAACCTCCTGTCGTTCGTCATGGTCATCCTGTTATTCAGGCAGCATTACCATCACAAGTTGCTTCTTAGACTCATAATCAAGAAGAAACCCATAGTCAAGTAGCCAAAAATGGTCGTCATGCCACTGTAAGAATGTTTAAAGCTGGTCGACGCAATTGCAGATTCAATAGCAATTATTCCATTCCATCGTCATACAACTAGCAATGGCATGCAAGCCTTTCAGAAGAACAAGGAATGGAGCCCAGCTGAAGGGATGATCATCAACTGATGATGTACCTGGATCAACCACGACATCTTCAACAGCTTCAAGGCAACTTTCAATCTCAAGCAGTAGCTTCTTCAAAACTGTTCGAAGCCATTTGTGGTATCCAATCTCTTTCTTTAAGGGAACCAAACAATTGGTAATAAATTCCTGTTTATGACATAAATCTGGTTGAAAATCAATACTTTTGTCTTCTTCGTGAACTCCATTTGATGGCACATTAGCTTCAACTTTGCAAGCTTCCATGGCTTTGCAGAGAGGTATAACAAAAGTTGTCAAATCGTGCCCCCCTTTGACATGATGTATGTCTACTGCCTTATCCTTAAGAGCACATGCCCTCGTTGTCCATCTTAAATTTGATGACAATCTGATGGACAGCTCACTCACAAAGGGAGAAAATTCTTGAACAATAGTCGATGCCTTTGCATCACTAAAATATGGACTTTCATGGGCAAAACCCATCGACTATTGTTCAAAGAATTTTCTCCCTTTGTGAGTGAGCTGTCCATCAGATTGTCATCAAATTTAAGATGGACAACGAGGGCATGTGCTCTTAAGGATAAGGCAGTAGTCATACATCATGTCAAAGAGGGGCACGATTTGACAACTTTTGTTATACCTTACTATGGCGAACTGTGTATAAGTTATGATTAGGAGCACCCTTAGCAAGCAACTTACAAAACTCCAAAAGAATGGGAGCACAGTAACAGGGAATATTATTTGGTAAATATTCCTTGTTAGCTGAAGTAAAAGTTTAATAGCTTCTTCTGCACGCTTGTGATCACTTTGCAATGCAGAAACCTGATCCTACAAGTTGAAAGACCTGCATATGTTCTGAAGCAGTCATCTTCAAAAACTCTTTTACTTGGGAACATACTTTATCCTTTTATGTTTTTTGTGTTCCATTTCTGGCACAAAGAAACCTAATGGTAGCTACTAAATCACTTACAAGTTGCCATAAATGTCAAAGTGCTCTGCTTTCATGCGACCAACCAACTGAAGTTTTGCATCATTGGTAACATTATAGACTGCCAAATTCTGCTCCCTTTGCAGTTGCTTTCCACAGTATATGAGACACTGCTCCTTTTGCAGTGTATTAATCTCTCCAGATCCTAGGGCAAGGCTAGTCTTAACCAATGGCTTGACCTAAAAAATTAGTGGAAAATGTAAGTTCAAAGTAGGAATAGCACAGGCAACAAAGTACATACCAAATTTTGAGTAAATTATACTTTAAAATGTGTCATATTTCAAGTACTTGATAGAAAACATAAAAGAATATGAAATTATCAATGAGTGTCCGAAGTTTTATATTTCAAAACATAGAATCTTTCTTGATTCATTTACTTCATAACCATTCTCAACTTCCAGCCAAATTTCAAATCCAAGTGACTGCAAATAAAATTCCATTCTTATGCTCTTGAAGGAATAATTGGATCCATCAAATAGTGGTGCCCTAGTTATTGAAATACCTTCTTGGCTGTCCATGACTACTATAAGGATCTACCTTCCAGTTTTCAAACTATTCATGCAGGAACCTTGCTCTGATACTGATTGATACAATATGCAACACTACTCTGAGAGGAGGGGTGAATCACTATTGTCCTAGATCCAGAACAATTTTTTCATTTACAACTTTAAACAATCACTATAAAAACAATCATATTAACAGTAATCAATATCAATGGACGGTGCAAATAAATTTAAAGTGGAAACCCAATTGGGAGAAAACCACTTGTAAATATTTACTATTACAAACATAAATTTGCTTACAACTTTATGATGGACACCAATTCCTTGTGCAAGCACCAACTTACAATTTGCAGGCGCCAACTTGTCAGATGATGAAGGCATCAACCTTCTATGTAAGCACCAACTCAGAAGCACCAACTCACAAATCAGGCACCAACATGTTAGGATGAGGACATCAATCTTTTGTAAGAATCAACTTACAATTCAAGCACGGACCTATTATGACGAGGACACAAAAACTCTCCAATCTGTTCTCAATCAATTACAATACTGACTTTGATTTTGTGCTAAAACAATCGTTAAAGCTGCCCCAAAATTAAACTCGAATTAACCTTGAAGTCTATGTCAAGATAGCCCTTGAATATGTGCTTAATTTTTTTTAAAATTTTTCAAAGATAGACTCTGAACTCTACCACAGATATACTGAGAAATATGTTCAAGATGCTCCTTAAATACCTACAGAGTATGCTACCTTTTAGGATCTGTCCTTGCTTGTCTTCATTCTTCCTAACTTCACTGCTTACCCTTGTATCTTTGTTGCTATTTTGGAGTCCGAACCACTCTTTCTCACACACATTCAACTCAAACAATGAGAGCACACTTTGTGTCTTATTTACATGCATTGGTGTATCCAATATGGGGTTGACTTGTAGATATTCTAACCTTTCGTTTTTTAGAATTTGTTTACATGAAGGAGGGTCGACTTACTTGCTTGTCTTCATTCTTCCTAACTTCACTGCTTACCCTCGTATCTTTGTTGCTATTTTGGAGTCCGAACCACTCTTTCTCACACACATTCAACTCAAACAATGAGAGCACACTTTGTGTCTTATTTATATGCATTGGTGTATCCAATATGGGGTTGACTTGTAGATATTCTAACCTTTCGTTTTTTAGAATTTGTTTACATGAAGGAGGGTCGACTTACTTGTTGTATTACTTGGAAATCATACAAATATTTTTTTTCCCTCCAACGCAACAACTCAACCCCACAATGTCAAAATCAATCTTTATGTGGGCATTTTATGTCCACTTTGCTTAACTGGGATTTATGGACATTTGAACATATCTTGCGGGCATTTCCCATGTCCCGTGGGAATATCCCAATGTACTGTGGGAACTTTACCTAAGCTTGTGGGAATTTTTCATGACCTTTGGGAATTTCTTCAATGCCCACTACTTTTTTTGCTACCTGTGGGAATTTCATATGGTTTTGCGAGCATTTCTTCAAGGATTGTGGGCATTTCTTGTGGAATGTGGGTATTTCTCCAAATCATGTGGGAATTTATTTAATTATTTGTTGGCATTATAGTGCTATGCGTGCATTTTGATCTATGCCTGGCATATTTGTCTTGACAACTGCAGGCATAATTCTTTGACTGCTGTAGGCATAAACTTAGATTTGTGTGGGCATTTCTCTAAAACATGTTGTGGAAATTTTATGGGAGTTGCGTGCATATTTTATCAACCATCCGCGTGCATATAATTTTGACTGCTGTAGGCATAAACTTAGATTTGTGTGGGCATTTCTCTAAAACATGTTGTGGAAATTTTATAGGAGTTGCGTGCGTATTTTATCAACCATCAGCGTGCATATTTTAACACATGTTACGAGAACTTTATCAACCGTATGCATATTAACATCATCAACCAACCATCTCTATGCCATATACCTAGGACTTTGACATCAATGACAACACTTTTTAATAATGACAACACTTTTCAATAGTGTTAGGGGCATTGATTTATTGTTGAGTATTAGTGCACATAGAGGTTATCACGTGCTGGATACACCTTTTATAATTTTGATGGTTATACAAGATATTAAAACATTTAGCATCATAACATCATAACCATAGGAAGGAGGATCACTGAAAAAAAGAAAAACACAATCACACAAAATAACACAAATATTTATCCTGGGAAACCCCCATGGGGAAGAAAACTCAAAAAAAAATTCCTCGATATATAATTCAACCAAGTACAGTGTAATACCCCAAGAACATGATTAGAATATGTCTCTCCCCATAACACTGCTCTCTCTCTCTCTCTCTCTCTCTCTCTCTTGCACAACTACTTGAGTGAGAAGTGAGTAGAAACCAGCATAGATCCATCTAAAAGGGGATCTACCAAGCACCGAGAGGGATCAAATCTCTCAAAAGGGAAAACCCTTTTTTAGAGTGGATATGTAATCTAATTTTTATAATTTAGTTTATCTAATTTATGTTGTTTTATATATATGCAATTCTAAGTAATTTAAATTTAATTTAAGCCGACAAGTTATTTTTAATAATATTTTATTATTTTTTATAAAAGACACGTGTCAACTCTAAGATCAGCACGGAAGGAGTTACACATCTCTCCCCTATTGGGCTGTAGAATGCACCTCTTCGGTGCAATAAGGGAGGGAACCTCCCTATTTATATTCTTTACTTGTGTGACTTTTTGGTCCAACATGGCTGACTTATGGACCTTACTGGTTCGACCTCTCCTAGGGAGACTTAAAAATACATTTTATATAATACTTTTTGTGGGTAATATTGCCCCGACTTACAATGAAGGTTTTACCTCCTGAATTTTACATGAACAATTACATCAAGGTTATCTTCGAATGGAGGAATAACATCTCCGAAGGAGGACTACAATAAAAGTACAATAAAATATCTTCCAAAGTATATTTATTTCAACACTCCCTCTTAAGAAGGAAGGTATTCTACATCATTAGCAACAACAACAACAACTGTATAACTGACTGGTGAATCTATATGTCATAGTAAGTTTTGAAACAACAACAACATCATGTGTTTGGGCAACATAAACATGGAACGTCTTCATCGACATTAGCATGGAACATCATCATGGAAGATCGTCATGGAGCATCGTCATGGAACATCATCATGGAATCATCATGGAACATCATCATCACTGAGCATCATCATCATGGAACATAATCACAGAGCATCATCATCATGGAACATAATCACAGATCATCATCATCACAGAACATTATCGTCGTGGATCATCATCATCACAGAGCATCATCACCGTGGATCATCATCATCATGGAGCATCACCATCATGGAACATCATCATCATCATTATCGCAAAACATCGTCATCATCATCACAGAACATCACCGTCATGGAACATCATCATCATCATTATCGCAAAAAATCGTCATCATCATCAGTATGTGAATATTGGAACAACCTCTTTGTTTGGAACATCATCAATATGTGAATACTGAAACATCATAATTATATGGTCACTTGGACATTTTAATCATCTGGAACATCATCAGTATGTGAATATTGGAACATCATCATCATCTGGAACAATAACAATATCATCAACACAAATGCTGGATCATCATCTGCATCATCAACACATAAATGCTGGATCATCATCTGCATCATCAACATAGGGATGCTGGAACAAAATCACGTGCACCATCATAATCAATATGTAAATACTAGAACAACATCATAATCAATATGTAAATACTAGAACAACATCACCTATAGCATCATCAACATGTAAATACTGAAACAACATCACCTTCAACATCATCAGTATATAAATATTGGAACAACATCATCATCATGATCATCAACATGTGATTGCTATAACATCATCATCATCATCGACAACATAGAAATGTTGGGACATCATCATCATTATCATCAACACAGAATGTCAGGATATCATCATCATCATCAACAACACATAGTGTTGGGGCATCATCATCATCATCATCAACATAAAATGTTGTAGCAACATCATTGTCATCATCAGCACAAAGTGTTGGGACAACATCATTATCATCAACATCATCATCATCATTAGCACAGAGTGCTAGGACAACATCATCATCATCATCAACATGAAATGTTGTAGAAACATCATCATCATCAACATAAAATGTTGTAGCAACATCATCAACACAGAGTGCTGAGACAACATCATCATCATAAACATAGAATGCTAGGTCATCTGAAGCAACACCATGATGGGAACTCTGGTAGACCCAACTAACCTTGTACGACTTACTAATCCTTTCGTACCAAACAAGCCTATCCAGACATACTGATCTACTTGGGGACCAAACAATCCTTGTATGGTTTACTAACCCTTTTGGGCCAAAGAAGCCTATCTAGACATACTAATCCCCCTAGTATCAAATAGGCATTGTCAACACTGATATACCAATCCCAATGGGATCAACCAGGCCTTATCAGGCTGACATACCAATCCTAGATTGAGTTGCCACACCACTGTAATAGGAAACCACATCATCATCATCACTTCCTCTTTTGAGTGAGGTCCTTTTAGACTACACCAAGATTGTCTAGAAAGTATTCAAACTTTACACGAGACAAAGGATTTCTCAACAACTTGTTCTTTATCACTTGTCCTTCTTCATTATTCTCTTGTAGGTGACTACACATGATCTTTCCTACAAGTCAAATTTAGTTGCACGATTAGAAACATTTCATAATATTCAAAACATGTTCATATTGAAAAGTTCTTATGCATAAATATATAGACAACTATCTTTGCCAACACAATAATCATCCATATCCCGTATACATACAATAACTTTCTATATGCCTTCCATCTCTAACAAGACATTATTAAGAGTGTGCACTACTCCCGATATGTCATCAAAGAGGTTTCATTCTAGATAAGTAGAGATGGAATGTTGTACAACACCATAGACCACTTACCCTTCACATGTATGTTAGTAGTATACTGTTCATCAATGCAAACACTCTAATATGAATAATACATTTCCTCAATCTACGAACATAACTATGTACACAACTGAATAATATCATTTAAGTAACTAAATATACATGAAATGACAATTCAAATACTTATCTTTGTTTGTTTGGTAGACTCCCTCTTGATATCTGTCTCTTTGTAGGAATTGTTGGAGTCTCTGACAACATGCTCTACTTCATCGTCTGACTCTAAGGATATGGGCTTATATTGCTCATGATCGGAAATGTCGAGCAAGTCTTCTACACCACATATCACATAGGATTGTGTACTTGTGTTGAATCTGCGTGTTCCTACAAATGCATCCCTAATAATCCAATGCTGAATTGGATAAGAGCGACCTTCATCTTCATCGGTATAATTCTTTTGGATCAAAGTACATATTCCTCAAGACTTCTTTCAGGGTGGCTTTGATGCCATGTTATATTTTTGATGGTTATACAAGATCTTAAAACATTTAGCATCATAACATCATAACCATATGCAGAAGGATTACTGAAATAAAGCCAAGCACAAGCACACAAAATAACACAAATATTTATCTTGGGAAATTCTCGTGGGGGAAAGAACCCAACAAAAAATCCTCGATATAGAATTTAACCAAGTGTAGTGTAAGACCCCAAGAACAAGATTAGAAGCTTCCTCTCCCAAGAATACTCTCTCTCTCTCTCTCTCTCTCTCTCTCTCGCACAACTGCTTGAGTGAGAAGTGTTTACAAATGAGGGAGGGCACATCCCTATTTATATTTTTCAGTTGTGTGACCTTTTGGTCTAACATGGACGACTTCTGGACCTTACTAGGTCAACTTCTCCTAGGGAGACTCAAAAATACATTTTATATAATACTTTTGTGGGTACTATTGCCTTGACTTACAACAAAGGTTTTACCTCATGACTTTTACATGACCAATTACACCAAGAACATCTTCGAACCGAGGAATAACATATCCGAAGGAGGAATACAATAAAAGTACAATAGAATATCTTCCGAAGTTACAATTCTTTCAACAACACCTATTGCATTTGCACATTGACATTGTTATAAGAATGTGTGTTTTGTGTATTTAATTCACGATGCGTACTTATTGTTTTAATATTTGATAAAAGAGTGTTTAATAAATATGCACACATCGTAAGTGAATATTTACTATATATATATTTAATTAAGTCATGTAAGTTTATTAATATAAATAAACAGTGCATGTGCATATACCTAATAACTTGGATAATTTTAAGAAAATCACAATATTATTAAAGACTTACATGCACAAGTTATAAGTAGAGTGATGGGAAGAGTTGCGAGACTTAAAGATGAACAAGAATATTTTGGGGTTAAGCATTCCTATCTTGACAGTGTTATAAGAATGTGTGTTTTGTGTATTTAATTCACGATGCGTACTTATTGTTTTAATATTTGATAAAAGAGTGTTTAATAAATATGCACACATCGTAAGTGAATATTTACTATATATATATTTAATTAAGTTATGTAAGTTTATTAATATAAATAAACAGTGCATGTGCATATACCTAATAACTTGGATAATTTTAAGAAAATCACAATATTATTAAAGACTTACATGCACAAGTTATAAGTAGAGTGATGGGAAGAGTTGCGAGACTTAAAGATGAACAAGAATATTTTGGGGTTAAGCATTCCTATCTTAATTTCAGGCTGTGTTCAAATGTTAGTTTGTGAGTGATTGAGAGATAATAAAGATCGATGGATGAGCTCTTTCGAGATTGGATAAATATTTAAAAATGTATATTGATTAATCAAATCTTAGTGAGAAAGTGGTATAGTATTAGTATTATAGACTTGATAATCATTTGTAATTGGGATTGGAAACTTCTAAATTGGTATGTCTTATTGACTACAATGCATATTAATATTAAAGTGATTAATAATAAAGTGAAAGTGTGCATAGAACAACATGGATGCATTTCCAATTTTTAATTGGGATTGGGAACTTCTAAATTGGTATGTCTTATTTACTACAATGGATCTTCTTGACAAATGCAAGAATATTTTTCTATTATATTCCCCCCTTATCCCTCACCTCATAGTAGAAATTAAATTTGTATTGTAAGTAGCATATAATTGAACTGAGATCTCACTCTACAAATGAGTGTAAGGATATGCAGTTACTTGCCATGATTTTTAGTACAGTAGATGGGAAATAAAGAAATACTTCCATGGAGACGATTATACCTCGAAGACATAGAAGGCATGAAATCTAGATAGTGCCCTTGATGGAAGGTAGATAACAACAATTGGCTCGAGGGTAGATTGTTTTTGCATAGAATACATTGAGTCTGATTTCTTGAGACTCCCAAAAGAACATGTTAACACAAAAAATTGCTCACTTAGATCTATATGGTTGACACCACATACATACATCATTTCCCTATCATTTTCCCTTACCTTTGACCTTCACAAATATGGGTTACCTTCATTCTCTTAAAAAAGGCCAAAAAACCCATAAAATGGCTTAAAAACCCATAAAAGAGCTAAAAAGCTCACAAAAGGGCTCAAAACCCCAAAAAGAGATAAAAACACCATTAGAGGAAATTTCAACTCAAAATGGCCCTTTTAACTTTAACTCAAATTCCATGTCATCATGTGTTAGCCAATGAAATTGCTTTAAATTTGAAATACCGTATAGGTCTTAAACACTTTTTTAATATAAATTTGGGGATATGTATCATAAAAAAAACTACTTTTTTTTGTTTGTATTTTTGACATATCTCCCCATTATTTTACTCAAATTTCGATTGGGAGAGCTCGTTGGATGCGGAATTAAATTCTGCATCCAACGTGTACCCACTTGGCATACTTTTGATGGACCCCGCTACCCGAAAAATAAGAAATACCTGAAAAAATGTGATGATGACATCATCATCACATTTTTTCAGGTATTTCTTGTTTTTGGGGTAGAAGGGTCCATCAAAAGTATGTCGAGTGGGTACTTGTTGGATGCGAAATTTAATTCCGCATCCAACAAGCTCTCCCGATCAAAATTTGAGTAAAAACACGGGGAGATATGTCGAAAATACAAACAAAAAAATAGTTTTTTCTTTTCTTCCTCCAAAATTAATAAATATTATTTTATAATTTTAACTATTATTTAATTAATTTTTTTTAGGAGGCCCATTTTGGGGTGAAATTTCCTCTAATTTGAAAAAAGGGGCTTAAAACCCTAAATAGGGTCCAAAACCCTAAAAGAGAGAAAATGACAAGAAAAACTCTAAAATAGTGTGGAGGTCTCCATCACAAGATTCACTTATTCCTTCTTCCAATTTTCTATTTGTGAGTACGGTGAGAATCCATCATTCTCATAGTACTCACCTCCTTTTCTCTAATCATTCCATAGCCCCACCATCTCCCATACTGTGCGTAGAGGCATCCTCCGTACTATCAAGCCTGTGGAGAAGCGGCCCATTTCCAAATTTTGGCCACAGTGGCCCATTTCAAATAAATTGAGAAGGTATAATTGTCATATTGTTTGTTTATTTAGTTAATCGTAGTTGCTTAGATGTTTTGTGTTACTAATATTCTTGTTTGTTGTAGCACTTCCATCACGAACTCTACCCTTTTGTCCCATAGACGAATTGAGGTGCTTTGGCACATAGTAAGGTTGAAAACCCTGCTACAGTTTTGGCGACCATACCGCGTTGATCCCCTTGGATCCCTTGTTTTGTAGGTGTCCTCATCCACATCCATCTATGATCGGACCCTTACGGGGCCGAAACAAACCTGTACGACACCAGTGCCTACCCCTGTCGCCCTCTATTGACCTGATTTTTTAATTTTCTCCAATTCCGATCGGAGTCGCGCCTTTTGGGCCAAACCCGCGACCCAATCGCGCCTTTTGCGCTGAAACCCACGACCCAGGTCACGACTTCACCCTCGTAAAGTTTGACTTGCCTCCCAGGGAAATGTCGCTCCTGTTTTTCAGTCAGAAGTGGCCTCGTCGCCTCTGTTTCTATATTTGCATTTTAAAAAGTTGGAAATTAACCCAGTTATTTCCCCCCTCCTCCTCTACTCGGTCATCACCCTCCGGGGTCTTCTAAGATACGACGAGGGGTTAAGTAAGTTTAGTAATAGGCGTCCACTTGATTATTGTTCTTTTCAATTAAAAACAAGTGACTTTGGAGGCTATAGGGAGTGGAGATCGTTGGGTGTCTCACGACGTTCGTGTCCTCCTTTTTGAGCACCAGGAACTTGGGGTTTGACCTGTGGATCTACGGGTGGACTTGTTTCCACTTTGTTGAGAGCTCAACAATCCCTCTTTGATTTGAAGGATACCAAGTTGGGGTAGTCACACTACTGGTTTGTCTAGGCTTACACGTTGTTTTGATTTGCTTTTATTTTTCAATCCATTATTATGTGTCCATTTCACATTTGAAAGTAAAAGTAACAATTTCATACACAAGTGCACACGATCACACCAAATAATCAACCAAACTCGGTTCATGACCCTGAGCGAAACCTTAAAAGTAACCAAATTTACTTACAAAAAATTGGTTTGGAAAATAAGTCTCATTCGCAACAACTGTGCGAAGTACTTGGGATCTACCCTAAAACTCATTATGAGGAGTAACAAAGGAACACCAAAGTAGCTGGCCAACGAGAGGAATTTCTAAGAGAAATGGGAAACGACCCCCACTAGATTGACTAGATACACCCTTGTGAGGAAAAATCTAAAGCGCTGTCTTTAGGAAGTCTTGGTGGCCGAGTGACTACCTGTGAACCAATAGGAATCCGATTGAAAATGGGGTCCAAAATTCAATACCAATTACTACAATAAAGCCACCATTGCTTCACCACTCTTTTCCTTTCGACTTAGGGGACACTCCCCTAAGTTTGGTTCTTTAGAACGCTACCATCGAGGCTCTCTTTGACAACCCTCCTCACCTTCAAAAGGACACACTGCCTCTGATTCAGATTTAGATTCCTACCAATCCGATCCCAATTTGTTTACTGCCCCGTCTAGCCCCATGGTTGTAATACATCATGATCCATTCCAAGGAGGGATAGTCAGTGGAGGACTGACATCCTCAACACCCATTGTTGTCGTTATTCCTGCCAGTGGTCCCAACACCATTGTGCATGCTGCTGTAGGTGTGCTACCCACTAGTAGCGGCCCCGCACCAGCTGCCACAGTTCTTACTGTGCCACCTTTTATACCCGGGGGAAGTGGGCCTTCCACAAACATTCTCAATTTCCATGTTATGGGAATTCAACCCCAAATACCCCCAACAATGCATGGACTCCATTCTCCTGCAAACTCAGGCGCCATTGCCGGCCCATCCCGAACCAACCTTGGATCGAGCCTACCATTCATGGCTCGTCTTAATTTACCATATTTGGCCAGCTTAACAAATGACCCGATTAGTCATCAACCTCACTGGCCTCCCATGCCGACCAAACTCCTGTCAGACATCCCAAAGTTTGAGGGAAATGCGGGGGAAGAACCCCAAAACCACATCATGTCGTTCCATTTATGGTGTTCCTCAAACAACATTGTGGATTACTCCATCCAACTGAGGTTATTCCAACGCACACTTATAGGTGCTACGACAAAATGGTATATCGAACTGCCCCAAGCCTCTTACCCTAATTTCACTTCATTAGCCTTCATTTTCCTCCAGTAATTCCAACTCCCTGTCTGATGTGATGAGGGCGCGAAAATCCTATTATCCTACCGACAGAATACCGCCACTCAAATCACAGACCACATCCATGAGTGGCGACGACGATGCAGCCTATGCAAGATCCAACTGGATGAAACCCTTGCGTCTGCTCCATTGTTGTCTCCACCCAACTTCACTAAGGATTTCATTCTCTTCGGCATTTGAAAATGCCATCGTTGGAGTTTTGGTCCAAGAAGATGATGCTCTTCAAGAGCATGTGATCTATTATGTTAGTCAGAAGCTTTTCGGTCCCCCTTTACGTTATTCACATGAAGAGAATATGGCCCTCGCCATCTTCTTTTCTGTTCAAAAGCTACGCCATTACATCCTTTTGAGCTGCACTCGAGTCGTGGCCGATTCCAACCCCATGAGGTATCTCTTGAGCCGCCTCCTTATTTAAGGTCGTGCTGCCTATTGGATTGTCCTTCTCAAGGAGTACAATTTGGAATTTGTTGCCCCTAAAAGCACCAAAGCTCTGGTGTTAACTGCCTTAATGACAAACCTCCCTCCATCATCTAATTCATCACCTATTATAGTCAACCTTCCAGATGAATTTCTATTTGTCATATCCATGGAAGACCCCTAGTATGGGGGCATCCTCTTGTGCCTGCGCACTCAGAAATTCGAGGCTCATTTAAGCCGCAAAGATCATCGACGCATTCGAAACCAAGTTTCTCGCTATCTCCTCATAGGGGATTTCTTGTACAATTGGGGCATCGATACCATATTGCAGCATTGCTTCACCCATGATGTCTTGTACAGTTGGGGCATCGATACCATATTGCGGCATTGCCTCACCCATGATGAGGATGAAAAAGTACTTAATGACTATCATAGTGGAGCCTGCGGTGGCCACCTCTCAAGTTTAGATACCACCCAAAAGATTCTCTGTGCCAGTTATTTCTGGCCGACCATTTTCGTTGATTGCATCGAGGCGGTCAAACCGTGCCACATTTGTTAAATCTTTGCTCCAAAGGCAAGGAATCCCCCTGCACCTTTACATCCTATAGTCACAGTCAGTCCCTTTTGCAAATGGGTGATCGACTTCATTACATGTAATCCTACCTTGGTTGGTGGCCATACCTACATCATTGTGGCTGTCGATTATTTTACCAAATGGGCCGAGGCCATGCCTACATTAAACTGTAAGGACGACACTACATCATGTTATCGCTCGATTCAGTGTCCCCCAACAAATCGTCTCAGACCATGGTAAGCACTTTGAAGACGCTATTCGGGCCGAGCTGTCAACCATATTGAACAAGTTGAGGCCGTCAATAAAAACCATCAAAACCATGCTCCAGAGGATGGTTGGTAACCATAAAACCAATTGGCATCACATGCTCTTCTCAGCACTCTGGGCCTTCCGGACATCAACCAAAACTACCATGGGATTCACCCCTTTCCACTTAGTCCACAGTGTCGAATCGGTACTTGCCATCGAGTGCCAGATTTCGTCGCTCTGCCTTGCCATAGAGCTCCTTCCTGTCACATCACCCCTAGACGAATGCCTTCTCCTACTTGAGCAGAACAATGAGGACCGTCACACTTCCCTCCAAGCAATTGAAGTAGCTAAAACTCGATCGAAGTCACAGTTTGACTCCCATGTCCACCCTTGCACCTTCAACGAAGGCGATTTGGTCTTCATCTATGACCAAGCCAATGATAAGCTGGGAAAAGGAAAGTTAGACTCAATGTGGTACGAACCATATGCCTTCCACCACTTCTTCGACAAGGGGGAATATATTCTTTCCGAATCCAATGGCCACCTCTTGAAGAATCCCTGCAACGGGCTCTACCTCAATAGGTTCTATGCATGAGGTCTCTAGCATGCATCACTTGTAGCATACTTTTTCTTTTTCTTTGTTTTACACCATTATTTGACATGAGTTTTACACTTTGTTTCCTTGATTGCTCCAGAAGGATCCTACCTCACATCGCTATGTTGGATTCACTGATGGAGCAAGTATATGGTTCCCTAATCTCGCCTCGGCTGTGTGGGTTATCTATTCCCCGTCACATGAGTTGATCCACATTACCAGAATGTGTGTTGGCATTGCTACCAACAACCAGGCTAAGTATGATGATGTCAATGGTCTCTTGGCTGCTTCCCTCCAGTTGGGCATTCGACACCTTGATGTATTCTTAGACTCCCAACTGCTTGTCTCCCAGTTAAACAGTTGCTATCGGGTACGCGATCCTTGCCTCTTTAGAAACTTCCTATGCACTAAAAAATTGGGTAGAAGTTTTGAATCCATTTCATTGACACATGTTCCCAGAAACCTCAATAGTGTGTCATATCAAATGGATAATGACGTTCTAGAGTGGCACATTCATCATCATATATAGGAAACACAAAAAACTGCATCATGCATCATCATATAAACATGCATATGAATGTAATATACATCATCTAGGCATTTTCATCATAAAAAAGACTCAGATAAAAACTATAAAAAGTGAATCCATGTGAATCAAATATATATATATATATNTCCTAGTGCACCACCACACTAGGGGAAGCTCCACTAGCTACAAATCAAAATCAGAATCCTCCTCTTGGTCGTCTGACTTTGTCTCTCTCTTTGTCTCATCCTCCCCATTGGATTTGTCCTCCATCAGCGCGTCTCCCTGGGCCGCTGCTCGAATGTACTCTGCCATGACTGCGATCCTCCTCATCAAGGGGATCCACTCAGGAGGCGTGTGGTAACAAGCAACAATGAGATCATTGTCCAAATGCTGCCAACCATCATCAGTAACACCATCAAGAAGACGCTCAATATCACGACGGAGCGATTGCAAGGTACTGTAGTGCCCAAGAGTAGGTGGATCCACCCCTTCCACCCTCCCCCTTCGTCGGTCGTAACCCATGGGCGGTCGTGATCCAAAATTTGCACATACACACGGTAGATCATCAATATCTGTCGTAAGCATAACGTGGATACCACTAAGCTAGTGTACTATATATGAATTTAATCACACAAAACATCATGTATACGTACTGTCTGGTCCCCAGGCCTGTCCTAGAGGTCGAGGCATCTTTGGATCTCCCTTGTAGTCCATGCCTGTGTATGGGTAGTCCTCAATGAGGACTGACAGCTGCCTCCATTGTGCGAGCATCTCCCGAGTAAAGAAACGACCCACTAAGTCACCTCCCTCACGGACCAACATATCACTCCATCGATGCATATGCGGCTCCTTAGGCCCACCATCCCGCACTGCCAAGTGTGGTCGAAGGATCGACAACCTATCAAAGAAGGAGCACACAAATGAGGGGAAACATAAATCCCCTCCTGCAGTCCTAGCATGGTTCAATGCACGCCGAACCACAGTCAGATACATCTGGGCCCACCCATAGTAGGTGCCCTCCATCACACGCTCCACAATATGGAGTTGTCCCCCAGAAATCTTGTGGGTCCTAGATGACCCCAAGATCTGCAGTACCATTGCTGCAACCACCTGAGTTGAAAGACTCTCAATATCGCACAACAATATGTATGATCCACGCACAACAAGAGAGGCATAGCAGTGCCTATCATAGATATCATCCAAAGTCTCCTCGTGTAAAAGCTTCGACGTCATGTCACCGATCATTCCCAGCATCGGGAGCCTAGTCAAAAAGTACACATCCTGCAGCGTAATCTCAAGATGCTGCCCCTAGATAATGAAGCACTTTGCCCCAATATCCCAAAATCCCACCAAAGTGTCTAGTAGCAGTTGCAAGGTTCGCATCAGGGGAACTTGAAAGTACTTGAGCAATCCACTCCGGGCTAGCAAATCCTGCACACCCACACTCCTCATGGCCTGCCTCCGCAATTCCTTAACATCCCGCTCCCTCCACACAGTTCGAGCCATACTGCACAACAACCAAATTCCTATCAGGCACGATTCCATAGAAAAAATCATCCAGGGATGAAGTCACGCCTGTTTAGCCAAACTAAGCGACCCAAGTCGTGACTTTTAGCTGAACAGGTGCGAACCAGTCGCACCTTTTGGCCGAAGGGGTGTGATCCAAGTCACACCTTTCTCTTCGATAGGTGCAACTGGGTTGCGACTGTTTGGCCGTTAGGTGCGACCCAGGTCGTGACTTTTTCCTCGAAAATCGCAACCCAAACCTAGTGAACCCTTTCAGTTCTATAGGGGCACTTGGGTGAGCTATAAACCAAAACAAGCTAGTGAAAAGGATAGGTTTGATGACTACTCTTACCCGCAAGTTACGAATCAGAAAACCACCGGTCAAAATGAAAGAAATCAACAAAAGAGATCTGGGGTCTTCCATTCCAACTCAGCACTGAATAGTAATAATGACACATGTCATATGGTCCCCCCTATTTATAGGACTCATTAGGTTTGATTTTATTTCACGCACCACAGAGTCATACAGAGTCTGTTTGAGATGCTGTTCACGCCACCAGGTTCATCTTTCCACCCTCTAACTGTTGACGAGATCCTTGTCTCATGTTTTCCCAAGAATTTCCAGGCCATTCTCGAAAGCCACCTCGGTTTATTTGCCATCACATGAATCTCCCCTTATACACATTCATGATCCACTCCCTCCATTCACACTGCATAGTCAACCATTTTTTCACCACCATTCATTGTCCCGCAAGGTGGCCCCATTAGTGTTCTACATGTTATGATAATCATCCATGTTGACCACATCACCTCTTTCCATATTCTAAACACTTCCCCCTTGCTTGATTGATCGTTATGGAGTTTCTGTTAAGCTCTTTTCTGACTCTTGAAAGAATGAAAAGATCGCCGAGCACGCTGAATGCTTCCTTTCAAGCTCGTTAAAGTATTTGAAAGGGCCTCTATGTGACCTCATTTACCTCCTTTTTTTAATTATGTAGACTATCATAAGAAAAGGACCACCTCGGCACACTCAAGCCAGGAAATTTTCCTTTTGCATCCTTTTATGCATTCTCGAGCATTGGGACCAAACTCTATGAAAAAGTTCATCATGGGTTGTCTTTAATCTCTTTTCCAACCTTCTCATTAAGAAAACATTACTGAGCAAACTTGGTTTCATTCATGCTCGTAAACGTATTTGAATGACCGTCCCGTTAATGTAATTTTAACTTTTTTCGGTCTGATGGGACTACAAGCGATACAGAAGTCTTCCTACCCCAAAGGTTGGGAGAGCTCTACTGCGCATAATTTTATCCCTTTTCAAACTCAGGAGACTACATACAAAAAACGGACCACACTGGAGTCTTCTTCTTGTTTTCAGACTCTCTAAAAGTGAAGACACCATCGAGCATTTACTTTCTTGGGCTCGCTAAAAATCCACGAGATCGTGTCACAACAGTGTCTTTCAATGCCACCCTATATTACAGTTTGGCAGCTTTCCCCCATTGGGTCTCCTTTGTTCAGAGTATTCCGCGATGAGTCTTCCTTGGATCCCTTGAGTATTCATATCCCGATTACCTTCCTTAGTATTTCCCATTTGCAGTTACATTCCTGGTATTACAACTATGATCCCTATCCCATGAGTTAGTTTCATTTGCTGCCAGGTCAGCCCTGCCTTCATACTCTGAACAAAGGAAGTTTGAGTCCCCCGTACGCCCTTTCCCCCGTTCCCCAATTAGTGTGTCAGTCCCTAGATTCTCCCACATCTTTGGTTATCCCCCTCGTGCTTCTAGTCAAGGACACATCATTACCTTGATTAGTTGCAGGTCTCCCTCTGTCGACGACAACAAATCTATTCCATAGGACAGACCTAGAGGTCCCTGTATCCTGGTTTAATCCAGCCCATTGCTGAGTTCCTTTAAACACTTGAGAGGAGTCATTAGTGCCTCTTGAGATGGTTGTGTCTCACGTGCTCGACTTCAACTACATCATCGCACCATTGAGATTCGTACAAGGTATTGGTCTGTGCATTATTTGATTGAAGACCCCAACTGTCACCTGAATCTAGCACATTGGTAAGTCTATTATGGGACCCATACAAGTTTATTTCCCTTGTGATTTTTGAGTTGCGTTGGAAACAATGTTTATAAGCCCCACAACAATGCTTCTATATAGCTCATGTATTGATGCAGCATATGGTACCATAGAGATTCTGACCCCTCGTCATGGAATCCCTCCAGTTATATACGCTTCCAGATTCAACAGAGCATCAGTCATGAAGATATTGTATTCCAAGAGAATTCTATTGTTCCTATGTATCAGTTCTTCAGATCAGCAAAACATTCATCCTCTCATTGAGGACATCATTATGTAATATCAGTTGTATATGTATTGATCGACTCCCAAAATTTTGAGCCTTGATCCCATTATTTATTCTTTTGACATTGTTACAAGCATGGGTATGCCCACCTCTTCCATATACATGTCACACATTCTTTGTATCTCACCCATTGTTGGGAACCAATATTAATACAAAACCAAAAACCATTGTGGTTCGCACGAGGAAGCACCGCTTCTTCAAAAGTCTCTCCACTCTCCCCATGATCCTATGCTGTATGCCGACCATATGATGAGCCCCTACCCTCACACATCAGGGGGCAATCTGTCAACGCAAAAAAATGCTCACTTAGCTCTATATGGTTGAAACCACATGCATACATCATTTCCCTACCATTTTTCCTTACCTTTGACCTCCACAACTATGGTTTACCTTCATTCTCTCTTAAAAAAAGGCCAAAAAACCCATAAAAGGACAAAACACTCACAAAAGTGATTAAAAACCCATAAAAGAGCTCAAAAGCTCACAAAAGGGCTAAAACCCCAAAAAGAGATAAAAAACACAAAAAGGGCTTAAAACCCTAAATAAGGTTTAAAACCCTAAATAGGGTCCAAAACCCTAAAAGAGAGAAAATGACAAGAAAAAACTATAAAATACTGTGGAGGTCTCCATCACAAGATTCACTTATTGCTTCTTCCAATTTTCTCTTTGTGAGTACGGTGAGAAGCCATCATTCTCATAGTACTCACCTCCTTTTGCTAATCATTCCATAGCCCCACCATCTCCCATACTGTGCGTAGAGGCATCCTCGGTACTATCCAGCCTGTGGAGAGGCGACCCATTTCCAAATTTTTTCAACGGTGGCCCATTTCAAAGAAATCGAGAAGGTATAATTGTCATATTGTTTGTTTATTTAGTTAGTCGTAGTTGCTTAGATATTTTGTGTTACTAATATTCTTGTTTGTTGTAGCTCTTCCATCACGAACTCTACCCTTCTATCCCATAGACAGAAGGGAGGTGCTTTGGAACGTAGCAAGGGTGAAAACCCTGCTATAGAACAATTAAACTGAAAAACACATATTGTAGAAAGTCTAACCAGTCTTGAACAAATGAAGTAATAGTTCCAATATCCCAATAGCTATATGCTAAACGCATAAATTTCACATGCAATCTAGAGATCAGTTGCAAATTATAGTGCACATTTTGATTTGAGAATCTAATATATTAGAAGTTATTCTTAGAAAACAATCCTAAAGTGGAGGGTGCTACACCCATGACGCCCCAAGGGTTTTACCTACTTAACTTTGATAAAGGATAAAAAATACATCAACAAGCGTCTCAATATCATGACACATTGAACAACTTCATCAGATGGGTAATATGTTAATTAACATAGCCAAACATAACTATGGAAAATGTTATCCAACCAATTGCACCAAGTGATGTACTTATTTACGCAAATTAAATTTATCAAGATTCTTTATTGATGACAACATTTAACCAGAGAGGAGTCATATCATAATCCAAATTTACTAACATATCAATATTTCTAGTCTGTATGAGCTTATAGTACTAAATAACAAATTTAAAAGAGGTAGAAGGTCTCACATTTATAGTACTATCAACATGAGTCCATGGTGAAAATTTCTTGTGCACATCATAATCTTGAACCTGCATAATCAAGATGGTGAGTTGACCTTATTCCTAACTTTTGCAGTTTCTTTAAACAACGAAATGTAATGAATGAGAGGCAATGAGATGGTTCTGTCACTTAAATCAATTTGGATTGTTTTAAAGGCCACCAATTTCCACGCCACATATAGAGGACTCTACACCTATTGGATTTGTTTTCATGACATGGTCATCCCTGCTGATTTTATGTTATATTGATAGAAAGTGGTAGAGCACTAACTTCCCTGGGTGCAGTAGCTACCTCTATGGCATTTTGATTTTGTGTTTCACCTCCCATGGATCAATATGCTTAGATATCACCTGGAACCCTTATTTAGAGGTCTTTTCAAATTGCATAATTTATTGCATTGTAAATTGCTAAAGTACTGAACATTTAAGTTTTTTTTTAAATCCATTAGATTCTCAACATTTAAAAAAAAGTTTGAAGGCGATACATCAAAAAACTAGTCAGAATTTATTATGAAGGTAGTGCAAATAAATGACATGCCAAAACAAATTCCATATTCAAGGCACATTTCCTTTAAAGTTAGTATTTCTTGCATTATTGACATCTTTGTGGATACAATGTGATGCTAAAGAATGGTATGAAAAACCACATTGTGATGCCATAACACAATGACCTTTTTGAAGTTGAATCAACAACATAAGTAGAAAATCTATCATTGCATAAGATTATATTATAAGACAAGTGAAGTTGCAACAAATAAAAGTCTCACAATGGAAAGTGAAACATAGATATTAAAATATACAATTTACTTAACAATTGCATAGTTGGTACATGGACAAGTTGAAAGAGTTTGAAAATTAAACTTTGCATGGAAATCAAACATGGCATGAGTGCAACAAGAGGCACTTTCTACATTCCAAGCGGGTGAGATGTGTCACTTATGTAACACTGGCATAACACATGCATAACACATTAAATCACATTTATATAAACATATAGTCTGATTTTAATTTCAAATTCCACTGAATTCAATAATTAAATAATTTTGAACTCCACATATTTATATATTTGATATCTAAGAGAACAATTTCAATATGGTAATTTCAATGAGGTCAATCATATTTTGATATAAATATGATCACATGGCAACTTCTAGCAGATGGATTTAATGAATTTTCTTGCTTCCTTAAATGCATCATACAATAACAAAGACAACAACAACTTTTTATTTAAAAGTTGTATTTTGGGTTGTGAAAGGAAGAGTTTGTAAAACCAAAAAAAGTATGCATTGATTTGTTACTAACAATATCAAATTTGTATTGGTCTAGTCAGATCAAATGGTTTTGAAAATTTTAGATTATTCTGTATTCTACGGAAAAAAAAGCTAAGTAAATAATATAAATTTGATATGGTTGTAAGTTGTTTAAAAATTAGGATAATTTTTGAACTATAAAGTAATATCATTAATGTTTTGATTCATAAAATTGATTGACATTGAATTTTCTACAAAATATAATATTTAAAATTAAACTAAAAATGAAAAATCTGGACCATTTAAGTATATTTTATCAAAAAATGTTTCCCATTTTATAGAAAAGTGTTTCTGTTCAATCCCATGGATAATGGCCTCTGTTTACTTCAACCATCATTATCATGACCTTAGGCTCAAAAAATAATTTCAGAATTATCCAAATTACAAACCAGCCTAAATAAAATAACCTAAGTAGGTGAAAAACGTGGTATCTATCCGGAGATGGATTTCTTTATTATAATAAAATAAATCTTTCGCTTTATGCAAATTCTTTAAAATAAAGGCATTAAAATCGGTTTTTTTAGAGATAGATTTTTTCATTATAATAAAATAAATCTTTCACTTTATGCAAATTCTCTTTTTAAAGGCAGTAAAATCTTGATCGAAATGTTAGGTCCTTTAAAAATTTATAATTTAAAATTTCCTTCCAATATTGGGAAATATAATTTTCTTTTTAAAGATTAAAATTTTGATCAAAACTTTAAGTTCTTTAAAAATTTATAATTTTGAATTTCCTTCCAATATTGGAAATATTATTTTTTTAAATATTCATTGTGTATTATAAAAATGTTAAATGTTAAATATATATATTTTTAAATGTTCAAAGTTTATTGTAAGAGTGTTAATTTTTTATCAAATATTATTAATTCTAGATGAAGGAAAAGTATGTGAAAACATAAACAAAGTTGGTTTTTAATATTTTTATCAATTGGATTTAACTTTATATATATAAAATTTAAAACTTTAGATTGTTTCGTACTCGAATTAAAATAAAAAGAAAAAATATAATTTTGATATGGTTGTAAGTTGTTTAAAAATTAAGATAATTTTTGAAGTATTAAGTAATATCATGAGTGTTTTGATTCATTAAATTATGATTGGAATTAATATTTTTACAGAATTTATTATTGGAGCGCCCTATATATTGGACAGGCTCCCCTCCCAAGGGAAAGTCTGTCCAGTATATAGCCAAAGCCATTTATTATTTAAAATTAAAATATCTGAACCATTTTCTATGAAAATTATCCTATTATCTTAACAATGACCATTTTTATCTCCTTGGTATATTTTATGAAAAAAGTGTTTCCTTTCGATGCCATGGCTAATGGCTACCTAATGACCTTAAAGTCAAAAAATAATTTCAGAATGATCCATAATTATTACAAACTAGCCTAAATGCAATACTCTAAATAGAGTGAAACACATGATATCCATCGAGAGATATATTTCATCATAATAATATTTTTTTTTAGCTTTATGGAAAGGCGTTAAAATCTTGATCGAAACATGAAGTCATTTAAAATTTTATAATTTTAATTTTCGAAAATATAAATTTTTTTAGTGTTCATGGTGTACTATAAAAATGTTAAATTTTAAAAAGATATATATTTTTAAATGTTACATGCTTGTTATAAAAGTATTAAATGTTAAATTTTAAAAAAATATATATTTTTAAATGTTCCATGTTGGTTATAAAAGTATTAATTTTTTTTTAAAATTATTAATTTTAGATGAATCAAAAGTATATAAAAACATAATCAAAGTTTGTATTTGTTTTTTTTATCAATTAATATATAATAAATTAATGTAGATCTATCTTAATGGATTTATAAGCGTTGAGATATATAAAATCCCTTAAGGTGCAAACCTATCTTGAAATTTAGGACTCTAAAAAAGGTTTGCACCTCGAGAGATTTGATCCCTCTCGGTGCTTGATAGAGCCATTAAGATGGACCTACGTTGGTATATTTTTTTTCGATGGTATGTTGAGTTGAAACATATTATAGGAGGTGTAGATGATAGAAACAATTGACACATAAAAAATGCTATAAAAATAGTAAGTAAGAAAATGTTTACACATGCATACTATAATCCCCACAAGGGAGATGAAATATACTGAGCGTAGGAGTGTAAGATTGTTTAGAAAACAATACATCGAAATAGAATAGGAGCGTGTGTAGAAACCAAAAATTAAGCATATAGTACATGCCAATCATATATGAAGATGGATGTATAGCTGTAGCAACACCAATTAGGGGAAACAAATGGAGTAAGTTTTTCATGTCTGTAATATCCTGAAGGTAAGTCCTGGACACCTGTAATTTCAGTTATTTGCTTCATGGTGGTACTAGGTTCCTGGACCATGAACCATGGTTATTATGATTATTGTTGAAATTATGTTATTATTCTAGTATAATAGTAATAGTTATTATAATTAATAATGACACAACATGACAAATACGTTGCTGGGGGGTCTTGGAATTTCATGTGAGAAGGGTTTGGGGTTAGGAGTTGCATCTCCCCCTAACATTACTCTAGCATTCCTAATTTTATTAATTTTGGACCATGGGGGTCCTAAAACCCGTAATTAATGTCTTTCATGCAGATGCATGTAGTAATTGTGCCCTCACTAGTGAGAATATTCCTTATCTGGTTGTTAATGGGGCGCACTATCACTTCACTCATGTCTTATTCACTTGATTGATTATCTGGAGTCAATCATGCACCTAATTATTGTAACTCCACTCTAATTAGGGTGTTTATTCAGTTAAATTGAGTTACAGTCGGTTAATTTAAGTTAATGTTGAGTTAATGTCGGTGAATTTGAGTCAATTTGAGTTTAACTAAGTTACAATCAGTTAATCTGAGTTAGGTTGAATTTAACCGAGTTATATTTAGTTAATTTGAGTTAGTTTGAGTTTAATTGAGTTACAATTAGTAATTTGAGTTAGTTGGATAATTGAAGTTTGAGTTCAGTTAATTAATGTATTTTTTTCTGGGTTAAAGTCAGTATTCATTAGTTAAAAAGATGAATTTGAGTTGTATTTAGTGGATGAGAGTGATCTTGGTCGAATTTAAGTCAATCCTTGCAAATTTGAGTTGTCTCTAGTGAATGGGAGTAAATTATGGGTGAATGCGAGTCACCCTCATGTAGCAGGAGTAATTTATGGGCAATTAAGAGTCACTTAAGGGATTTTGGTGATAATTTTGAGGAATTCAAATTATCAAGTTATGGGAAGTGTCTCTGTTAGTGTTTTAGAGTCAGTATCAGTTAATTCAAGTGGCTTAGTGAATACTTGAATGAGTCAATGAGTGTTTGTTGGGGAGCCCCAATGATTTGGGAGTCCTTCCTCGATGATCTAGAGTCATAATCTTGGAGGAATTTTGAATTAGGAAAAAGTGATTCGAATTGCTTAGGAGGTTGGTCATTCATTTTTTGTGTAGGTCTAGGAACATAGAAAAGTAGGGCTCTGGTTGGGTAACAAATGCCAAAAAAATATTTGTCCATCACACTTGAACATTTTTTTGCAATGAATTTTATTGCAGATATAGGAGGATCTGGTGAACCAGTCTATTGGTCTTGGATACCAATTCTTCATGTGTTTGGATGCCCTAGTAGGGATCCAAAGGGTGTTTGTGGTAGTATTACCCATGTGATGCGAATTCCCTGATAGGGATTCAACTTGTGGTTTCATGAGAGTTGTTTCTCGTTTGTTTCAAATGCTCTAGTGGAGATTCGAGTCAATGTTTGAACTTGGAGGTTGGAAGTGTTTTTTTGTGAGATTATCTAGCAGGAGAGGAGGATAGTTCTGTGTGGAAATATCATCCTAGTTGTGCTAAAACCCAAGGGAGAGGGGGGAATTACAGACAGGTGTCTAGGAACAACTGCTCTCTAGTTTTGAATTCTATAGTAGAGATTTGAGTTGAGAATTGATCTAGGAGGTCGAAAGTGTTATTTTTTGCGATTATCCAACATGAGAGGAGGACAATTTTATGGAAATATCATCCTATTTGTACTAAATCCTGAGGGAGAGGGGGACAATCCCGAATGGGTGTCTAGGACCAACTGCTCTCTAATTTTGAATTCTCTAGTAGAGATTCAAGTTGAGAATTGATCTAGGAGGTCATAAGTGGTGTTATGGGAGAGGGGGATAATCCCAAGACCGGCTTTCCTTTTTGGGAGAGGGGGACAATCTCAATAAAGGAAGCACATCATCCATTAGTGTCTATCCTAGAAGATACCTTCTGGTGTGAGATTTCAAAACCCCAATTCAATGGGAAAACATACGCTAAGTAGAGATCAATGGATAGGAGGAAACTTATCATGTTGCATCTAGTTGCATAGATCAAGATACAGACTCATAACCTTCGAATTTATGATGTATGAATATTATTATGTATTATGAAGTTTGCTTGTGCACATTTAATGCAAAATTAAATGCTAGATTTATCATATACTAACTGTGTTGTTGGATTGACATCTTCCGAGAAGGTATGCGTTTCCTTGAGCTAGTATTTTGAATATTGATTTGTATATGTAGGATGATTTAGGAAACCTGATAATGGGAATCCATATGGATGTATATGGATGTCACTTATCAGAATTTACCAATGGATTTGTATCTGGTTTATCAATAAATAAATGATTAAACTTTATCTTGTTTATGAGCTAGATTTTAGTGCAAATATTATTGGTCAAATTGAGATGTTTTGTAGCATGTTTGGTTAAGTTTTATCAGTTATTTTGGGACTGATATTCACTGTCATGTGGCTATACATGGAAACCCCATATCAGGTATTTTATTTGGGCTTTCATATTGTAGTTACTCTTAAAACTATGACATGAAACTAGATTATAATTTCTAGTCGAGTTTAAGATGTACTGATTAAACTAACTAACCTAGAAATTTTAAATTAAATACCAAATGACCAAACCCTTTTGAATAAACATATATGCTATGCTAATATCATAATTCATCCCTCTTTATCTTGAATAGAGTCCATGCACCCTTCCTTATCCGTGACCTCTTGGGTGTATTACAAGTGGTATCAGAGCTCTAGGTTACAACACTAGTGCTGTTTGGACCTTCCCATGAGTTGTGAATTTTATTTTATTTATTTGATAGGTAATTTAATGATTGGATATGTAATATGGAAAAAATGATAGAGTCCTAATAAACGTTAATTGATTACTACACAGAAGTGCCACACTAGGACAACCACAGCGTGAACCCTAAACTAGGTTCCAGTACTTACTATTAACTCCAAAATCTCAAGTCGTATGAGGTGTTAACTAGTCCATGCATGATATTAAAACAAAGTACTATCTAAATATTAGATATGTACCCTATGATATGAATGCTCATGTGATCTCATGCATTAGATATTTTGTGATCCTTGCATTCCTTGAATTATTTGTTTAAATTAAGAAAACAACAAGGTTGAAGGGAATATATTTGTATTGATATGCAGTTCTAAAAATATTGAAATTAAATCATTATTTAATAATGAATCCATGTACATTCTTTTTTGTCAAAAATGTCATAACAAATCTCTACAAAATCACCAATTAGTTCAATATGAATTAAAGGTTAAGTTCTATAATAATTAAACCCAAAAAGTGTTAAGTAAATTAAATATTGAATTTAATTCAAAGAAAAAAGGGAATTTAACTAAAAGCCTTAGTTTAGTAATATTTAACTTAACTACAAGTTTAAATCTTAGTAACATATTGAATTTAACTAAAGGTTGCATTTTAGTTAAACATTTTTTTGTAAGCAGTAGTAGAGATTCATATTCATAATAATAGAAAGGAAATGTACAGAGCATCAAAAACTTGCTATGGGGGCCTTAATTTAAGAGGACACCCACCCGTTATGTAAAAAAACTAGATTTGGAGTTTTCTGAAAAAATGAGAGTCTGCTCTTTCTAAAGCTATACACTTTGACTGACATATAACAAATTATAAAGCGACTGTAGACAGACATGAAAATTACACATTTAAAAAAAAAAGAGAACTAGAAAAACTGTGAGTTGCATAGGGAACCCGAGATGACAATGGAGCATCTTGGGTGTCGCATCTCCCACAAAGAAGTTCGACGTATCCTCTAAGATCGTGTAGGGTCCATAATGATCCACTTGATTTCATCGGACTGTAGGTTGTATCTCCTGTATCGGCTGAGCATCAATGACATCAGTTGGAGCCTTGCGGCCATGCTTTACAGGCATAGCGATTCTCGTATTCTCTCTCTACTCCTACAACATACCAGTGGAATTTCCCGTATCCGTATAGGTCTCACCTCCCTTTCCATGCTGGTCCTTGTCTCCATCACCTTCCTCGTTTCTTGCACTAGGAAATACCAAACAATTCCTCCAGTTAAAATTTGATTCCAGGGTGCTGAGATGCGCACCACTTGTTAGAAAACAAGATCGTAGAGAAATAAAAAATATACAGTTAAATCATTAAACAAGATGCAAAACACATTAAAAACATTACAGAGAGACACAAATATAACGTGGTTCACCCAAAAAATGGGCTATGTCCACAAATAAATTGTCAGTCCTTTTATTACAGTCCAAAAAGATGAAGGGATACAAGCTGTAAAAAACCATTGCACTTCCTCTTCACGCTCTCACAGTCTCTCTCACACAATCACAGAGATTGTTTATAATGCAATAATACCATACACAGTCGTGTTACAATGCTTTCTTTTATAGGGGAAAAATACCATGGGAAAATACTATGGTTAACCCAATACAATGGGTCCACAAAACTGTTGGCCTACAAACATCCCAAATTTTTTTCTCAGGGTCTGTGTTAGGAACCCATGTCAATCCCTCTCTTTACTATGTTAGTATATTGTTGTTGGACGCATATGCTTTGTAAGTCGTCCCATAGTAATTGTTGATCCATAGTTTGTGTTATTGTTGTGAGGCGCATATGCTTTGTAAGCCGCCTGTAGTATTTGTTGATCCATAGTTTATATTGGCCCATGGTTTTGACCCATAGTATTGGCGCCTATTTTTGGTATATAAGTGTGTGTTGAGGCCAAGGAAGGCACCGTGAAGTTATTTTGTATTGAGCTTGCTCAAAGGAGGTTGCCCCCTCGAAGTGGCTTGCGATTAATATAAAAGTGATTCTGAGTTTTGCTGCTATATCATGTGTTTTGATTACTTGTTTGCTGTAGGTTCCTCACATCTGGTATCAGAGCACTTTCCTTGGCACATGTGGGAAATTTTTTTTTTTTGGGTGGCGACTTTCAGATCAATTTCTAAAAATTTCTGCACAAAATCAGAAGAAACAAATTGCATATCTGAATTCCTCTTTCAAAAATACGCAGTTTCAAAAAACAAATCATCTCATTTGGAGTTCTAAAAGTGGAGATATCGCGGATTTAAAATCTGCAATTTTTCAGACTTTCGGTGACGGCCGCGAAAATTGCGGCGCGAAAATCTTCTGACCGAGTGCCTAGATTTCTATTCCGATTTCATGAGTAGAAGCAGAGTGGTTGTTCCAATTCTGGAAACATGCTATAATAGCAATTCTGAGCAATATAGATCTGGTTTTTGAACATTGGGTGGAATTTCTGCCCATTTTTTTTTTTTTTTCTGTTGCAGGTTCGGATCTGGGAATAATCCCTCTCCGCTTAACTGTGGGAAGTACTTGGGCATAAGCCCTAAAACTCATTGTGAGGAGTACCACAGGAACCCCAAAGTAGCTGGCCCATTGAGAGGACCTGCTAGCAAAAAGGGCAATGACCCCTACCTGATTGACTAGTTCCCACCCGTGAGGTAAACCAAGAGCTGTCGTTTGTGGCCAAGCGGTTATCAGTTTTACCTGAGCCGTGGAGTGAGGGGTACCGCCCCAATACGCAAGCTGTCAGACAGCATTGGTGGCCGAGTGAATCCCTTGAAACGATAGGAAGCCGCACATACCTGGGGTCCATATCTATTTTCAGTTGCACAATTGCCGATATCTTCTGTCCAGAACTGTTGCCGGTCAGTTTCGCGCCGTTGCAGATCCACCTGTTGCCGATCACTTCCGTGCCGTTGCAGATCCCTTCCCAAAAAATCTCTTGCTTATGGTTGTCACCCGCACAGGAGCAAAAATCATGGAGGAAGCACTTGCAGCCATCCAAGCCAAACTCCAGGAACTGGATGAAAAATTTCTCGGTCTCCATCTTGAGCATTCAGCTATGAACACCAGAGGACAGTCTGAGTCTTCATCAACCAATGGGTTCTCTTCTTCCCGCAATTTTCGCGGTCCGAAGCTAGATTTTCCGCGCTTCAATGGTACTGATCCAACTGGATGGATCTATCGTGCAGAACAATATTTCAGCCTTCATAATACTTTTGATGTCCACCAAGTTCCACTTGCCTCCTTTCATTTGGAACAGGAAGCTCTTCAATGGTATTGTTGGTACATCAGGGCTCATGAAGAGCCAAAATGGCCTGCTTTTTGCCAGCTCCTTTTGCACCGCTTTGGTCCGAGTGCTTTTGATGACTTCACAGGAGCTCTCACTAAACTTCGCCAAACTGGCATTGTGAAAGAGTATCAAATTGAATTTGAGAAACTAGCTAATCACACTGAAGGATTACCTGATGACTTCTACCGGAGTTGTTTTATCAGTGGTCTAAAGGATGCAATTCGCTCTGAGGTCAAAATGTTCAATCCCAACACAATGATGGAAGCCCTGGGGTTGGCTAAGTTGGAAAAAGACAAGATGGCAGCCCAACAGCGCTCCAAATCCTCTTTTGTTCCCTTTCGCAATATGGGTTCTCAACGACCTCCCATTCCGCCAGCTCCTCGCTCACCTCCAATCAAGCATTTGTCTGAAACAGAGATGCAGGCACGCAGAGAAAAAGGGATTTGTTATAATTGTGATGAGAAATTCAGTCGGGGCCATCGATGTGTTCAACAAAAGATCTATCTCTTGGATGTGGATTCTCCACCTGCCTCTGAAATTGGTGAAGAAGTTGTCGATGTAATGGATGCTCCGGTTGGCACTCAGGAGCCGCCTACTGACCCTCCATCTCAGGACGACAAGCCCGAGATATCCCTCCATGCTTTAGCTAGAGTCGCTGCCCCCCAAACAATGCAGGTACGCGGTTACTTCAAGAAGCTTCCTCTTACAATACTCATTGATTCTGGTAGCACTCATAATTTCATTGACCCTCGGATCGCCAAACAAGCTGATTGTTTTATCCATCCTTGCTCCAACTTTGAAGTCATGGTTTCCAATGGGGGCACCTTACCTTGCAAAGGGAAGTGTCGTAATGTGTGTATCTCTATGGGAGATTATAGGCTCCGCTTTGACATGTTTTCCTTGACCTTAGGCGGATGTGATGTGGTTTTGGGCACTCAATGGCTGCGCACACTTGGCCCCATATTATGGGATTTTGCTGAAATTTGGATGCAGTTCTCCCCCGATGGACACAAACACACATTGAAGGGATTACAACCAGGGTCTCTCAGCATCATCAGTTCACATCGCCTGGAAAAACTCCTTAAGAAGAGTTACCATGGTGTCATTGCTCAGCTCCATTCCCTTCAAATGCAACCTTCAGCGGCCCCCACTACTCCTTTGGATCTCCAACAAATTCTAGATCGCTATACAGGTGTTTTTGCTGAACCAGTGGGACTTCCATCTTCACGACCAGAGGACCATTGTATTCAGCTCCTCCCTAGTAGCATTCCTCCCAACATCAGGCCCTATTTGCGGAAATTCATTCTAGTATTTTTTGATGATATCCTCATCTACAGTAAAACATGGGATGAACATCTCCAACATCTGGCTCTTGTAATGCAACTTTTCTCTGATCATCATCTCCATGCCAAAAAGTCTAAATGTGTTTTTGGCCAAAAAAAAGTTGAGTATCTCGGGCACATTATCTCAGCACAAGGGGTTCGTGTGGAGATACTCCAGAGCCTTCGTGGTTTTTTGGGGTTGACTGGCTACTACCGCAAGTTTGTCAAGGATTATGGGAAGCTTGCAGCTCCATTAACTGCGCTATTGAAAAATGATGCTTTTACATGGACACATGTTCCTGAGCGTGCATTTGACAAGCTGAAACAAGCTATGTGTACTACACCCGTTCTAGCTATGCCTGCTTTTTCCAAGCCCTTCACTATTGAGAGTGATGCTTGCGGCAATGGACTTGGTTCTATTCTCCTTCAAGATGAACACCCCATTGCGTTCACCCACGAAGCCCTTTCCGGTAAGAATTTAGCTGCCTCTACATATGAGAAGGAAATGATGGTCATTTTGCATGCAGTACAAAAGTGGCGACCCTACCTCTCAGGGACTCATTTCTGCATCCAGACTGATCACCAGAGTCTGAAATATTTCCTAGAATAGCATGTATCCTCCCCAGCACAATAGAAATGGGTTAGAAACCTCATGGGTTATGACTATGATATCACTTATAAGAAGGGTAAGGACAATCTTGTGACGGCTGCCCTTTCTCGCACATTTGATGACCAAGGTTCTCTTTCCGCTATTTCTATGCCTGTTCCAAATTGGTTGCAATCGGTTCAGCAGGGTTATGTCAAGGACTCTTCATTATCTCACATCATCCAATGCTTGCACAACAACCCTTCTACTGTTCCACATCACTCTTGGGATGGTGCTTCACTGCGATACAAGGGTCGTCTGGTGCTTCCCCAGAACACAGCTCTTCAACAATCTATATTCTATGAACTCCATGGTTCTCCGTCAGCGGAGCACTCTGGTTTTCTCAAAACGTATGAACGGGCACGGCGCAAATTCTTTTGGCAGGGCATGAAAAGGACAATTCAACAGATGGTGGTTGAAGGTGATACCTGCCAGCGCAATAAGGGTGAAACAACACCCCTTCCGGGATTGCTCAAGCCCTTGCCCATACCTCCCCGGATCTGGATAGATATTTCTATGGATTTCATTAACGGGCTCCCTACATCTGGAGGGAAGACTATGATTTTGGTTGTGGTTCATTGCCTCTCCAAATATCGTCATTTTTGTGCTCTCAGCCATCCATATACAGCCTCTTCCGTTGCTCAAATTTTCCTGGACCAGATCTTTCGTCTTCATGGAATTCCTTCTTCCATTGTCTCGGATCGTGGTGCGACTTTCACCAGTCATTTTTGGACAGAACTCTTTCACCACATTGGCACCAAAATGAAGATGCGTTCAGGTTATCACCCCCAAACGGATGGTCAGACTGAAATTATCAATAAATGCTTGGAACCTTATCTTCGTTGCTTCTCCTCTGAGCAACAACATCAGTGGGAAAAGTGGCTCCCTCTCGCTGAATGGTGGTACAATACCTCTTACCGCACTGCCTCTAAAATGACTCCATATGAAGCAGTTTATGTTCAGGCACCACTAGTTCTTCTTCCTTACACCCACAGCAGTTCTCCAGTTCAGGCAGTTGACGCGGTCCTTCGCATTTTGCGCGCAACCCTTCACATGGCAGGAAATCGCATGAAGCAACAAGCTGATTAGCACCGTTCTGAGCGCACTTTTGAAGCCGGTGATATGGTTTTTCTTCGTCTCCAGCCTTACAAGCAATCCTCACTCAAACTCAAAGGGCTTCATCAGCTCGCTCCAAAGTTCTATGGGCCATATAGGATTCTTCAGAAGATTGGGTCTGTTGCTTCTAAATTGGAACTTCCGCCTTCTTCCCGCATTCATCCAGTATTTCATGTCTCTTGTCTGAAGCAAGTTCTTGGCACCAACATCAAAGGCCAAACTATTTTACCAGAACTGGATAATGCAGGATCCATCTTTTTGGAGCCGGAGGCTGTCCTCAATAAGTGCACTCGTCAGCTTCGCTCTCACTCTATCACAGAGGTCTTAATTCAATGTCACAGAATGCAGCCCGAGGATGCTACGTGGGAACCACTCCTCCAGATACAGCGACAATTTCCACATCTAAAGCTTTGAGGACAAAGCTTTTTCTAAGGGGGAGGGGATGTTAGGAACCCATGTCAATCCCTCTCTTTACTATGTTAGTATATTGTTGTTGGACGCATATGCTTTGTAAGTCGTCCCATAGTAATTGTTGATCCATAGTTTGTGTTATTGTTGTGAGGCGCATATGCTTTGTAAGCCGCCTGTAGTATTTGTTGATCCATAGTTTATATTGGCCCATGGTTTTGACCCATAGTATTGGCGCCCATAGTTTATATTGGCCCATGGTTTTGACCCATAGTATTGGCGCCTATTTTTGGTATATAAGTGTGTGTTGAGGCCAAGGAAGGCACCGTGAAGTTATTTTGTATTGAGCTTGCTCAAAGGAGGTTGCCCCCTCGAAGTGGCTTGCGATTAATATAAAAGTGATTATGAGTTCTGCTGCTATATCGTGTGTTTTGATTACTTGTTTGCTGCAGGTTCCTCACAGTCTGCCCCCTCGAACCCCATTTTTTGGGGTGCTGCCCCGAACCCCAAGGCAGGGGGAACAAGTGTACGATACACCTGGGGTACAAACACGATTGAATAATATTTCTCGATCTGGAAGATCAAGCTCCACAACTAAGGCCACTCAGGTTGAGCATGGTGCACATGCTCTACATCAAATCTCTGCCACCATTCCATTTGGAATTCATGTCCTCTATTAACAACCCCAACATGTTTTTCATCATCTAATAGTGATTTATTCTACCACCGCTTCTTCCGGAGGCTAAATGCTAAGAGAACACCTTGGATTCATATTCCCACTCATCTATCATACATATAACATGCATGGAAACCTATGTTATAAAACCATATATATCTCCAAGGTGCTCCTTACGACCACCTCCTCCACAACCTATACTGCCTCTACGAGGAGTGTCACATTTCTTGGGAATTTTCTCCTCCAACTCTGCTGGTAGGCGCACAGAGGAATGAACACGAAGGAGAAGCAGGAAGAAAAGAACGCATGGAGAATGGAGGTTAGTAGGCCTCATGGTTTGAAATGCAGGCTTCATGGAGCTCCGCATCAACACACACAAGACTTAATTCGTTTTTGTTACGACATAGACTGGACATGACATTCAAACTACTTGCGGGGTTGGAAAGTAGTTCACCACACCCAACATTTAATTCAACCATGCTACCATCATACTTGTTTACCGCGCCATAGCCACGTGTTCTGAGTTCCATATTGACCACATGGAGGCCTCGCTTGTCACCCACATCCGGGGCATTTTAGTTAAAAATTGAATTAAGTTAAAGTTTTAATTTAGTTATATATTGAATTTAGCTTAAATATTTTGTTTCGTTAAATATTAAAGTGAAGATATGGGATTAGTGCTAGTAAGGAGGGACAATTTCATCGATTATTTTATAAAAGTATATATTTTAGGAATTGAATTAATCTAAGGGTCATCAATAGGTGTTTAGTGGATTGGTTGGGATAAGGCCTAGCTAATATGTTATTAGGTGGGTTATTTTCAAAATATTATATATTGAAGGACATATTAGGAGTCGATGGCAAGGTATATATATATAATGAAATAATTTAGAATTCCCTTGTTTTTTTTCCTCGGATATGAATTCCCTTGTTAATAAGACAAGGAAAACTATTATTTTTGAGTTACATGGATAAGCATAGTATCTCCTCTAATCAGTGATATATATAAAGAATGGGTTCTGAAAAGTTTGTGAATATTTTATCAACTTATGTAATTGTCCAGAATGCTTGGCTAAAGGGTTATGTGATATGACTATTATATATATGATTTGTGTTATTGGTTGTACATACATTAGTGTATATATAGGGCCTTGGAGGATGCTGCCTCTTTTTGTGAAAATTGCATGTATTTTAATGATTTAGATTGATAGTTTGGAAAGGGAACCCCTGTAATGACCCTTTTTAAAAATTTAATTACAATCACCAATTTTTCACTTTTTTCCCTATTTCGACTTTTGACTAGTTTTGATGTCTAGGTCTCCAAATTAACCCAAATGCTCCCAAATATTCTGAGAAGTTGTATGGATGATATTAATATTTTAATATGATATTCAGGGATTATTTATGACCCTCCAATTACTTCTACAAACTTTTTTAATATTTTCGTCAAAGTAGGAGTCTTTACTAGGAATTTGGGGTTCCAATTCCCCCTGGGTAAATGCTGAAAATGGATTTTCAAATGTTCCAAAACCCACTTGAATTTCTGAACAGAGGACAAGGATGTTTAAGGTACATTTTTAAGGTCTCATATGAATAATTATTCAGTTTATACAGGCTATTATGACCCTCTCCCAAACAACTACAAAATAACTAATTCAATCCTTGGGGAAATGGCACCAAATCTTCTCCAAATGCAATTAAACTGAGTAAAATGTCTTCCAATGCTGAATTTATGAACATGAAACTTGTAATAATCATAAATTACAGTCAATTCATCATAAATATATCATATATACATTCTTCCATTCGAAATAATCATCATTACCATGGCATACAACAATATAGTGGGGAAATGGTCATTGTTTGCTCATTAATATTCACTTTTACATACAACCATTTGGTATTTCTACCTGATACTTTATGAGAATAAATAAAAGATAATATTAAACTTATTACAATCATACATGTACCATTATAAGCTCAAAATAATCAGCATTCAATGACATACATCAATCTAGTGGGGAAATGGTAATCATTTGCTCATTAATATTCACTTTTACATTCAACCATTTGATATTTAGACCCAAGAATTCCTGAGAATAAATAAAACATAATATTAAACTTATTACAATCATACATGTACCATTATAAGCTCAAAATAATCAGCATTCAATGACATACATCAATCTAGTGGGGAAATGGTAATCATTTGCTCATTAAGAATCACTTTTACATTCAAACATTTGATATTTAGACCCGAGACTTCTTGAGAATGAAGAATATAGAATATTAAAATTATTCCAATCATAAATGGATCAGGATAATCTTTCCCAAAGAGTACAATATCTCACCCAAAGCGCAGTCCCTCCATGAGCAAGAATGTGCAATAAAAATTGGAAATGGTTGAGAGAAAGTGTTGCACTAGAAGGAACCACAAGCTTCCCTGTAGCTTACACCTGGAAATAAAAAATCAATTAAATATCCATGAAATGCCCGTGTTTCCTCTCTAAACACCAAATTGGATGGGAATCTTTCATCCTCGAAATTGGCTATGGCAAGAAACTAGTCATCCACTAGCTCTCTCAATTCACAAATGCAAATTTCCCAAATGATAAAAATATCCCTTAATTATTTGTTATTGACATTTAAAAAGTTTCCAAGCTCTATATGGGACAAATTCCTTCCAAGAGATGCATTCCAACTCTAGTTGGGAAGAGTTTCCAAAGAATGCCACTTGTACAACAATTCCTAGTCTTCCACTTCCACCAAATCACATGTGGAAGCATCTTAGCTGACCTAAATCCTTTGAGTGCCCTCTTGGAGCTATTCTTAGACCTGACATGTCATATATTTTATATTTCATCCTTCGTATTTTATTTGTGCCATAGGTGTTATAGCATCTTCATCATTATTGTCATAGAGCTAGGGAATCTATTCCAAGTGTCTCACTAGCTCCAAAATGCCTCTTCCTCTTCCATGGGAGTTACTATTCCACTCCAATTCGACCTTAATTTATTCATTCCAAGTATATTGACCTTATAACTCATCCCAATACCCTTGGGATTCTTATGGATTCGAAATGACAAGAGGAGGATGCCATGTGACATAGAAAATCTAGCTTGTGTGGGTCCCACATCCTCCATGTGTCTCCATCATCAATTTCCACTTTGATTTTCCCTTATATTTATTTATTTAGCTCCTTTATTAAATATTTATTCCATTCTAATGTTCAAACATCATTTATTTTCACCCTTATTCCAAATTCCAAATCAATTTGACAAACTCTCATGAATATGGAAAATGTGATTAGGCAATTGTGACCCAATGCAAAATTTGGGAGATGAAAAATCCTCGCTTCCCAATATTGATTGTCCTCAATAAATTTCAAACATGGGTGTTGAAAAACCTTCTTTCTCTATGATTCTTTGAATTTTCCCCTGAGTTTCCCAACTTTGAGTCTTTGAGATTCCGTGAATATTTTAGAGAGGAACCACTATGCTTGCTTCTACACTACTCTGATTAAAATCACTTTATTAAGTGGGGAATCCATCTCCCATACTTCTTGTTTCACAAAAAATTTGAAATCAACGGGACTAAAAACTATCCCAGGGTCCCATTGCTTGTATTGCACTCCAAGAATTAAGAGTTCTCTCCAACCCATACCATTAAGAAAGAGAATTACAGGATTCCATTTTCTTGTATGAATTCTTCCAAACATCATGAGTGCATAATATATATCATCAAAGTACATAACAACATAGTAAAAATGTACATTAAGGAGGCGCCTCATCAAAAAATCATGAAAGTGCTTATACCTTTAAGTAAGTAGACCACCATTTTCCAAGTGCATACAAGCTTCAAGTGACCACTCAAATATGCTCCAATGACATAGGTGAGGATCCCATGTCCCATAATTCTGCTCCAAAAATATATAATTTGCATCAATATAATCATCCATGTGTTCTTTTATACAAGGAGTGAATGAAGAACCTCCACCAAAATCTGAACCAAATAAGGAGAAAAGAAAACACGAAGACTTCAATGTGATCAAAGAAGTCTCATCAATACACCCATGAATATGTATCATCATGAAATAACAGAGGATTTTGCTGCCAATAATAATGTTCTTCAATCATATATCTCTTCACCCAAGTGTGGGATGAAGTTCCTCCAACATCAAATAGACTAGGCAAGGAGCAAGGAAAATCATGAGTCTCCAAGTGACTCAAGTGAACATCATAGGTGCACCCATGTAGATGTGTATCATCATAATGTAACAAAGGATGCTGCTGCAATTTTAAATAATATGGTTCTCTAATCATGTCATCATCAAAAGGAGAGATAGAAAGTCCATACTCTTCATGTGGCATCATGAAAAAGAAACCTTTCACCCATACTTCATTAGGATGAATGCTACACAATTTGGAAGTGTAGGATGTAGGAGAAAGAACCAACTCACCCAAATGATCAGAAAGTGCAAAATTTTCATCATGTGAAGGTTCCATAGGGGTAGGATTATGCACCCCCTTAAAAATGAAAAACTTTCCTCATGGGTTGGTTCCAAGGTAGTGGAATCATGCACTTCTCCAAAAATGTGTAACCATTTTCAAGAGGCATCCCCTTCCACCACAACAAGTGATTAGATCTCATCAATATGATCTTCAAACACATCAAGAACCTGAAATTTTCCATGGATCTCATGATCTCTCATGTCATGAGAATCCTCCAAGCAATCTACTATATTACAATTTGAAACATAGGAGGAAGAATAAGTATCTTGCAATCTCTCAAGAAGTTTCCCAATTTGAGTTTTGAGATTATGAATATCTTCATTATTCTTCAAGTATTCTTCATGTAACCATTCATTAATCTCAACCAAATTATTTCTATAAAAAAACAGAGACATGAAATTAGCTTCAATGTTGCACATTGCTCTTTGAATCTTCTCCATGTCTTCAAGGAAGGAGGGCTCCTCCAATGAAGAAATTTTCCAACAAGAATTTGACACCAATGATTTAGTATCATGGAGTATACTAAGGGACTCTTGTATGTTATTTTAATTCATCTTGAAAGACCCTTCAAGAAAATGAGGCTCTTGCAAATGAACCTCCTCATATTCTTCCTTCTTTCTTGGACCAACTTCATGAAGCTCAAGTGGTGATGGGGAAGTTGATCTTATTTCTTATTCAACTGCTACAAGGTCTTCATTTTCATGTTTAACGGAAATTTGGATTGCAGAAACAATTTCAAAAGTGATCTCTATGTCACCAACATAGAGGTGTGAGAACCCATCAGTAGGTACTCCTTCATAGTTGAAACATCCATCAGTAGATGCTCTTTGTTTCATTTTAAAGGTAGGATGTGTATCAAAATGATCTTCAATATTTTCAATAGAAACTTCTTCATACTCATGTGATGTATCTTCATATTTTTTAGAGTCACTTGGGAGTGACTTTCGATCCTCATAATTCATTTCTTTTTTCTGTTTCACCACCTATAGAACTTGGTGGCTCCTTGGTCTCCTCCATACTTTTGCATTGCTGATTATTCCTTAATGAATTCACATTTGAATTATTTTTCCTAAATTCACTCAGCCAATCATAAAAGTATTCAAAATGAATGGTTTTATGTTTCTTTCCATGATGGAAACTTCTACTACCCCCTTCTGTCAGCTTACCCCTAAGTTGGCCAGCCATCAATTCGAATCCTTTCATAAGTTGATGGATCATGTTTTTTGTTATGTCATCAAAGAGATGTTTCATGATTTTCATATGATCCTCACCATCATATGAGGTTCCCTTTTCATCCCTAGTCATAGTTTCCTAAAAAAATGCGTTCTTCTCCTACTTTTTTTTTCCTCTTCAACAAAAGCACTTTTGGTTTCAATATATAATGGTGGTACCTAAATTATTGTCCTAATAAATATCAGACCAAATCATGTTCCAAGATCATGCTCTTATACCACTGTAATTTCCCTTTTTTGAAATTTTATTACAATGACCAATCTTCACATTTTTCCCAATTTTGACCTTTGACTAGTTTTGATGTCCAGGTCTCCAAATTGGCCCAAATTCTCCCAAATATTCTTATAAGGTGTATGTATGATATTAAGGATTGATTATTATGTTTAGGGATGTTTTATTACCCTCCAATTACTTATTCAAACTTGTTTAATATTCTGGTCAAAGTAGGAGTCCTTACTAGCAATTGGGGTTCCAATTCCCCCTGGGCAAATGCTGAAAATGGCTTCTCAAATGCTCCCAAACCCACTCGAATTTCTGAACAGAGGAAGAGGATGTTTAAGGAAAATTTTTAATTTATCATATGCATAATTATTAATTTTATACATTCTGTTATGACCCTCTCCCAAACAGCTACAAAATCACTAATTCAACCCTTGGGGAAATGGCACCAAATCTTCTCCAAATGCAATTAAACTGAGTAAAATACCTTGAAATGATGAAGTGCTGAACATGAAACTTGTAATAATAATAAATTAAAGTCTTTTCATCATAAATATATTAGATATACATTCTCCCATTCGAAATAATCAGCATTACCATGGCATACAACAATATAGTGGGGAAATGGTCATTGTTTGCTCATTAATATTCACTTTTACATACAAATATTTGGTATTTCGACTTGAGAATTTTTGAGAATGAATAAAATATCATATTAAACTTATTAAAATCATAAATTTACCATGATAATCTCTAAATCATTATAATTCAATGGCATGCATCAATCTAGTAGGAAAATGGTCATTGTTTGCTCATTAGTAATCATTTTTACATTAAACCATTTGCTATTTCGATTTGAGACTTAATGAGAATGAATAAAATATAATATTAAACTTATTCCAATAATAAATTTATTAGGATAATCTCTCCCAAAGAGTAAAATATCTCACCCAAAGCGCAATCCCTCCATGAGCAAGAATGTGCAATAAAAACTGGAAATGGTTGAGAGAAAGTGCTGCACTAGAAGGAACCAAAAGCTGCCTTGTATCTTATGCATGAAAATAAAAGCTCCATTAAATATCCATGAAAGACCTTATTGGCCTCTCCAAACACCAACTTGGATCGGAATCTTTCACCCTCGAAATTGGCTAAGGCAAGAAACTAGTCATCCACTCGCTCTCTCAATTCACAAATACAAATTTCCCAAATGATCAAAAGCTCCCTTCATTATTTGTTCTTGAAATTTATAAATTTTCAAATCTCTATATGGGTCGAATTCCTTCCAATATATGCATTCCAACTTTAGTTGGGAAGAGATTCCAAAGAATGCGACTTGTACAACAACTCCTAGTCTCCCACTTCCACCAAATCACATGGGGAAGCATCTTAGCTTCCCTAACTCTCTTGAGAGCCCTCTTGGATCTATTTTTAGCCCTGAAATGTCATATATGTCAGATTTCATCCTTCATATATTATTTGTGCCATAGGTGTCATAGCATCTTCATCATTATTGTCATAGAGCTAGTGAATCTAGTCCAAGTGTCTCACTATCTCCAAAATGCCTCTTCCTCTTTCATGAGAGTTACTCTTCCACTCCAATTCAAACTTAATTGATTCATGCCAAGTATATTGACCTTACAACTCATCCCAAGACCCTTGGGATTCTCATGGATTCAAAATTACAAGAGGAGGATGCCATGTGGCATAGAAAATCTAGCTTGTGTGGGTCCCACGTCCTCCACGTGTCTCCATGATCAATTGCCACTTTGATTTTCCCTTGTATTTATTTATTTAGATCCTTTATTAAATATTTATTCCTTTCTGATTTTCAAACATCATTTATTGTCCCCCTTATTCCAAATCCCAAATCTTCCACCCCCAACCTAGGAAACTAGTAATTTTCCTCCTTGGCAATTATTTGAGCCTTAGCATCAATTTGACAAACTCTCATGAATGTGGAAAATGTGATTAAGCCATTGTGAGCCAATGCAAAATTTGGGACATGACACAACCCCCATCCAAATTGTCTTAATATATATTAATTAATTGGTATGGTGTTTGGAAATGTCATCTCCCTGAAAAGAATACAACCGCTATTCAAATTGTTTTAGTATATATTAATTACTTATTATGGTGTTTAGAAAGGGCGTTTCTCCTAAAGAGGATGCATTCCCAACCTCACAACTGTTTGTTTCATTGCATAATTGCTTATGTATATGCATTATAAAAAGGTATAGTTATAAGATATGGTATGGTTATATACATTTGAGTGTATGGAATAATACAATATTACCGTGTGTAAGGATATATATGTATATATAGAGTGTATAGTGTGTGTAAGGAAGTCTGCATGTTTGTATATATGGTAATATGTATTTTATTATATGCAATGATTATTAGAATTACACGTATATGATATCGTGTATCTACTATATGTATAAGTGTGTACATATGTAATATAGTAAGCTTATATATATATAGTTAACAATATAGATTGAAATGATATAGGGCCATAAATGATGTATATAATTTGAAATCGTGTATTGGTATATATGTAGTATACACGTATTATAAGGTATTTAAAATCAATGATGTAAGAATATGTAACCAGCGTGTTGAGTTATGTATATATGGTATCATATGATATTGGTATATAGGAGTAATATAATACAGGGGTACCTACGTGTATATATGCATGATTGCATGATATGTATGATATGAGTGTTGTATGACTAGGAAATTATCTTATTGTAGAATATTAGGTAGATGTAACACGCTAAATTCCATTCTATGATTTGATAGAATTCACTTAAATTAAACACTAAACCCTTTGGAGCTCATAAAATAATGTGTATTGTAGTTGATTGCTTACCTGTATTAGGAGGAGATAACTAGGACTTCATTCATGAAGATCTAATATTCCATTTTCCATTATTAATATTGTCAATCCAAGTAGAAATTCACATATAAATTTAATCCATAACCTTTAGCATTTAAATCTTTACCATCGAATGCTTAGTATATTGAATTTCATGATTAAAAAGAAAATGTGTACATATTAAACTACAATATGGGTGTATGAAAATGCTATTTTGAACTCTAGATAATGTAAGTAAAGCATATTTACTTCCCATAATGAGTAGTCCAAATTGCAAGTTTATGGACATTATGACTTGCACTAACTTTAAAATATTTGTATTAGATATTTTATGAAAAGGTTACCTATAGGGGTACCAAGTGACCTATCAAAATTATGAAACGTGATAATTATTGAATATAACCTAAAGTAATTATGAAGAGTGATTTAAACCTAATAAGGATTTATGTATAAGGTGTTGCTCTACCATAGAAATAAGAACGATATTACCTAACTCCATTAACTATGGGTGCATCCATGGAGGCGGGTCACAATTTTTGGCAAAGCGATTTCAGAAAAAGCAAAACTCGCACCCTCGATCGAGTTATTAATACCTTGATTGAGGGATTAATAAGCCCTCGATCGAGGTTTTGTTAAGCCCTCGATCGAGCTTTTGTAAAACCCTCGATCGAGGGTTAAACAAAAGCTTGATCGAGGGTTTGACAAAACCTCGATCGAGGTCCCTGGTAAATTTTTTTATAAAAAGGCCATGGGAAGCCGTGAACATTCCCCATTTTCCACACTACACATCCTTGATTAGGCTAGAACCCTCGACCGAGTTGTTGTAACCTCAAGCAAGCTTTTGCACAAGGGACGCCCACCTTCGCCTTCCACCACGATGTCGAATCTCAGAGGTAACACCCAAAACTTCTAATTTGAAATTTAAATGAAACATTACTCTGTTTTTTTTTAAATGTTAGTTTGAAATTGATTTTTATTTATTTATTGATGATTGTAGGTTTTTTTTTTTGTCTAATATGTTTGAAATGTGTGCCGGCAAGCAGAAATGCTGCCGTATTTTTATAAAATTGTAATTGAAATTTGTTATTTATTTTAAATTTAATTTTCTTTATTTTATGCATATTTTGTCAACTGGTAGCGTTTATGCTACCGTTTTAATTTTTAAATGTGTGCCCGACAAGCAGAAATGCTGCCCAAATTTTTTCAATCCTCTGAGAATACATGGAGGATTGAAAAAATTCAAATTTGTTAAGTTTAAAATTTAAATTTATAGTTTGTATAAATATTTCTATCCAGCAGCGTTTATACATGGAGGATTGAAAAAATTCAAATTTGTTAAGTTTAAAATTTAAATTTATAGTTTGTATAAATATTTCTATCCGGCAGTGTTTATGTTGCCAGTTTAATTTTGAAATGTGTGTCGGGCAAGCAGAAATATTGCCCATTTTTTTTCCAATCCTCTGAGACTACAGGGAGGATTGAAAAAAAATACAAACCCTAGACGTGAGACAATCATGAACTTTAAACCTGTGGAAACATTTATCTAAACCCATATATTTATTTTAAATATTTTAATATATATTCAAATTTAGATATTTAAAAATTATA